>VXBA01002282.1:0-388061 GCA_013399895.1 Serilophus lunatus
CCCCCACGCCGTGCTAAGGGCCATCCTACTCTTTCAGATACTGAGAAGGTTAACTGCCATGTTTAGCTAGAGGAGGTGGCACATGTCCTACTGTCCTGCTCTCCCTCAAAGCAGAGAATCATTTGGGAGGTTTGGGCTTGGGTCTGAGCACACCCAGCAGCATTGCCTGGGCACTGCAAATGGTGGGACAGAGTGAACAGGAGTTTCCTCCAGCTGAATCCTGGTTTCTGGTTTCTCTCCTCAGAGTGTTAGAGCCTCATCACATCGAAACAGCATCACTTGGCCTATGTGTTCATAGGGGAGTGGGTTGGGAAGTTTATGGGGAGGAAATAGTTTATTGAATGTCAAAAATAAAACAACCAAATAAAACAACCAAAAAGCCTTTCTAGCATGTGGAGTAAAACTTAGCAGTTTCAGCTGAAGGAACATATTTTTGTTTGTAATAATGAATAAGTATGTAAGAAAAAAAATAAACTTTTACATTATTAACATGTTTACAATTCCAATGGACTTTTCCTATCCTGAATAAAGGCATTGAATGGTGCTTCATATGACCAGTATCAGGAAAAAAGGAGTCAAAATAGCGCTGAATTGCATGTGAGGGAATGTTAAATCAAAGGCTGCTTTAGCATCCAGAACCAGCAGATTGGTTAGTCAAAGGCAAGACATTTGATTGACAGAGAGCTCTTGCTCTGGTGGAAAGAGCTTCCAGGGCAGAATCAGGAGTCTATGTTACACCATCTAAGGGGAAAAGATGGGGACAGAAAACAATCTTAACTCCACACCATTCCATAGTGACAGCTGTGGCAAGCATCTAGACATCTAGACATGTAGTATGTAGAGACAGGTAATGAGGACAATCTCACTGGCTGTGTAAAGAAAAAGAGTTAAAGATCCTTGGACATACTGGAAAGCCAATCTTACTGCAGGGGAGAAAACAACCAGCCCAGCAGCTTCTATGATCTTATGTCAGCCCACCCTTTCAACAGCTGAGGCTTTATGTGCACTTTTGCAATAGACAATATCCCAAATTCAACCCGATCCAAAAATTAGGTGAGGGGTTTTTGGTGGCTCACCAACTGCATGACACTCTGTGGCACAGGCTTAGGGAGGTCTCACAGTACTCTCAGGTCACCAGAGACACAAAAAAGGCATTTTTGTGATAGACATAAAAATAACAGCCAAGTGATAACTGAATAACATGTCCCAGTTTAATCTGTTGCCACATCAGGTTGTTAAAATGTCATTGGAACCCTTGTCTTTCAGAAAATGAACTTGTCCAATGACAACTTCAGTTTATTTACATTCTGAATTTTATGTGAATTTGATTTTGAAGTAACTTTTTTAATACAAACAGGCCTAAAAAATAAAGGTTTTGCTTAAAATTAAGTAGTGAGTATCTTTTTCCAATTCGTGGTGATGTCTGATAAAGATGACATTGATTTATCTTATTGAGTAAAAGTGCACATTTGCTGAAGTTCCTTTTGCACCTGTGGTTGTGGGCTGAGTGTTACAAGCTCATCTGTGGTGCTTCTCTTAGCCTGACTAAGACTCTTCAGGGAGGAAGGTCTCTCCATGTCTCCCTTTTCTTCTGCTTCTCTTCACACAAAAGCTGACACACCCACCCTCAGCCTGAGAGCACTTTTGTCCTTTGAATCANTATTAGCTTTCTATTTGAAGTCAAAACCAAACAATTTAATGTAATTGTGGGATACAGCCTAAGGGTTTGTGCACAGAATTTAAATGTTGAGTTAGTTTGACCTAATGCAAACAAGACTGTAGTGGAAATCTGATACATGACTAAAGGCACAGGAATGATAGTTTTGCTTACAGAAAGTTACTTACCACAGGTAACAAAAATGTTTGCTTGAATTACATATACCATAGCTCATGAAAACCTTACCAGAAGCACAGATCTTGCTTCTTGTGGAGTGAAAGCTGTTTGGGGGAGTGGGTGTAAAACCTCTCTGGTGTGTGGATGAAGAACATATTGCACTGCTGGTACAGAACCCTTTTCTTCTGGGGAAATTCCCTAAAATGAAAAGAAAGTACTTTGATAGACTTTTACATTTTTAATAGTTCAGAAAATCTTAACCTATGTCCTTTCCACACACAAATCTTCCCTTCAGCTTGTATATTTGAATCCAGGGCAAATGTTCAGAAGGATAGCAAAAGCTAAACCAGACAGTTTCTACTGTCTGTCAAATCTCCAGACTCTGAGATACTCTAGTTCCTCTGTGATTTACAGCACTGAAGCAAACAAAGACTTATTTTAACACAGACTACAGAAAAAAAACATTATTTTACTCCTACCCATGTTTTCAAGCATTTGAAATTCCTTTTCTTCGCCCCATGGGACAAAATACTTCAGTGCTAACAACACATTACAAGCAACTAAAAATAAAGTTTCTGATAAATATCAGTGACCTTTATTACTGTATTGAAATCAGTGTGACCCACAACATGATATATTAACAGACAGCAAACATATTGATTTTGAGATAAATCTATTGCAGTTTTATGAAAAGCAGTTCAGCATCTGAGACTGGACAGGCATAATGAAAGGGAGAGCATGTTGTAAGTGAAGTGAGGGGGTAAGGACCAGGGCAGCAGGAGAAACTGGCCCAGAGGCAGGAACTGAGGCTGCAGAGGAAAAGGGTCACAGCAACACTTTCTGCAAGAACACTGATTCAGAAAGTTGACTGTAGGATTGCCTTGGCCAAGGTTTACTCCAGGCAATGTCTGACAGCTTTCCATGGGCTGGGGTCTGAATAAGGTGGGGCCTGAAAGCAATTACATTGAGTTAATTTTCCACAGTGACTGCCTAAAATATTAAAATTCATCAGTTCCACTTCTTAACCCCTACACACAGCAAGGCAGATATGTGTAAGGAGGTGGAAGTGGTAATTGTTCTGAGGTAGTAATGAGGCCATGCAATTAAACAAAGGGGAATTTGTTTAATTGAAATGTAACCTAGAAGAAATTTTTTTGACAGGGAATGGAGTGAGATATGGCTATCCCAAAAATGCTGACCAGATCTTTGGGAAAAGTTGTAAAGGCTGGATTATGAAGGAGGTTTCTCATGCAAGGAAAATATTTTCACTTAGTACATGAACAGTTCTGTGTCATCTCCTCTGTTGATCCTTTATGTTCATATGTATGATCATTCCAGAGAATTTTCTGCCCTCATGTAAAATGCCTGTTGCAAAAATTTTTTTAGTAGAAGGAGGATGTACCAGTTATTATTTGTGTTTTATGTGTTTTCAGTTTGTGAATCCCTTGGAAGGGCACTTACCATGCTGTTTGGACTCAATGTACCCAGATACAATTACACAGCAGAGCAACATAAGAGAACACAGAACCAGGTAAATGAGATCTTAACCTTGCTTGGGAGAATCCAGAGGATGTGCTTCCTCAGGCTTTATTTTAGCTCTGCTCTTACGCTTTATGCAACACAAGATGTTAAAAGCTGATTTCAGCCCTTAACAATCTACTGTCAGACCAAATTAGACTGCAATATTTTTTCATTGTTACACTTACAGTTATTTGAAAGCTCTACTGGAGTTTTGAGTGTGATTGTTAGTTTTTGTGTGCTATTACATACACCAGTCCTCCTGTACTGTACATTCTGAAGTAAATGCACTTAAGAAGGCTTATGATTGCAAATGATATTTCAAAGAGAGCAAGCCAGTCAATACAACCTTAGGAGTTTTATTCCCCAAACAAATGAGCTGGAGGTGCATGGTCAAGGTGATGTGGATCTGTGGCCAGCTTGTTCACTTCAATATCAGTACTGATAGCAGAATCAGAAATCAGTGTTAGTCTAGGCTTTGGAGACATATACTGGCCCAAGTTTTGGGGCCAAAAGTCAGGCTTTTTTAACCTGAGGAAAAATCTCAAGAAACAGAGGAGCACCCTAGAAAACTATGTCTAACCATAAAGGACTTTTGGGAATGTAGGTGATACAAAATGCCTCTCAAAATCCCAATTCTAAAACATTTTTCTATCATCATCTCCCTGAAAGTCTCTAAAGTGTGTTGTTCTGTTACAACACTCCTGGTTTTATTAAGGGTGTTTGCTGTTGAGCAATCTAGCTGAGTAAAGCAATGTAACTCCAATTATCCTTTACTAATTCCTGCTAGCAAGAAAAAAACCTGCCCTGCTTTGTTATGCTGGGACTGGTTATTGATGGCTGCAGCAATGCTGGTTGTACTGGACATTTAGCTGATCAAAGGCATGTCTCAGGGCCTCTTCAGGAAACACTGCGTGGATGACCAACCCAGTGAAATTTTGTAAGTAAGGATGCATGAAAATTGTGGTGGAGTTTTTCTAGCAATAAAATTCTAAAGAAAATATGGGATTTTTTTCAAAAGTGAGGATAGCAGATTATGGACTTTGTAATTTTCAATTCAGTTTTCATTGCTCAGGACTGTCTATAAATGAAGGGGTCCCAAAAGTTCTTGACATTTGAAATTGTCTGAATCTGTATTTCAAGTTCTAATTTGGCAGTTTACCTTCAGATATGAATCTCACATATTGTGATTTAGATACAGCACCACTTCCCTGAAGGCCTGAATAACCAGTTTGTGCCAGTTTGTGCTTTAAAGTGAATGTCTGCTTTGGAAAAGTGATACCTAAAACTGGAATTGTATTTTTCCAAGTTTTAAGTGTGATATAATTGAATTTTAAAACATGACTTCAGCTTCATCATATTCTGTGATCTTCTACTTGAGTTTGACTCTTTTTCATCAAATTCTATTCTTATTTCTCCTTAACAGGCTTAAGTTTGAACCTTCAATACATAAAATTTTTTAACAGTATTTTATGAGGCTTGCTTAAGGGAGGAAGTAACTTCAGAGGAAAAGGGTAGCATGGGAGGCTTTGCAGCTGGAACCCAGTTTGAAACACAAACCAGAAGTGAATGCACTTCATCCTCCCTTTTCTAACACTGACTTCATGTGGCTTTTTGCTGCTAAAGCAAAACTAGTTCATTTTTAAATCATAGCAGCAGATTTGAGGATGCTGTTTCCACAGTGTTGCCTTTCAAGACTTATTTTAACTAGGTTTTATGGGTTCTGATACTGCAAATGTCTTGTTATTACTCCACCACATAAGCTACAGCCATAAATCTGCCATATGTGGTGTAGTCTCTGTGCTCAAGATAAGGAGAAGCACTGGGACAACTATAATTTTTGAAGTGCTCCTAAGAGAAGATACCTACATTAGCTGCCTTTTACCTAATTAATGTTTTACTGTTTTGTCTTCAGGAGCATAGGAATGGTGGAGCGAGCTCTGAAAGAAATGATGTAGACTCTTTAGAGTGAAAAAAGCCAATTTGGGATACAGCCTGTTGAAGACCAGTCAGTTAAGGATACAGTGGGTTTCTCACAAAGTGCTTTTGCAAACATTAATGAAGTTTCAGAACGTGTCTCGTAAAGCATCTCAACAACTGGTTGTTGCCATTTCAATTTATATCTGATTATAGTAACTTACAGGCTGTGAGTGAATTATTATTAGCCATGGCATAACACATCTCCTCCCTTTGCCCAGACAGCAAAATTTTAATGTGTAGTAGAGAAAAAAGCACAACAGTCATGGAAAAGAGGGTTTTGTGAGGAAGAACATGGCCTCTCTGGCATCTACTGCTTTATTTAAGCTAAAGAGATAGCTGGAGCTTGTCATCTGACTCCTGTTTAACTGAAGCTCTTATCTTCTGATGCATGGATCTTGGAACTGCTGAAGATGGAAAACTTACTGGGACATGACATTGGAATTCAATATCCTGGGCCAATATGGAAAATTTCAGCCATTACAAAGGTATTCAATGTCCTGGTATACCTAAATAAGCCTGCAGAGTCCTCTTTTGTTTGGGGCAGATGCAGATTTTTTTTCTCATTCATCAAAGTAACTGAATGAAAAAAGTAAGAAATTCAGCTGACTGAAAACATGTAAATTTTACCTATGATCAGCAAAGCAAGTGGTTGAACATTAACAAGAATGATTTTATTAATTCTTGCTCTCCAGGTTCCACACTTTTGTTGCAAATTAAGATGCTGGTCACTATTCATAAAAAAAGTAGATTTACTTTGTAGATCCACCAAGCTAATAAAAGAAGAATACACTTATCCTAGTTGATGTGCTGCTTCAGTAATCTCCTATGAGATGCTGAAAATTGTCCTAAGCTACTCTTCATTGCACTTTTTTTAGTTACTGGTATGCATAAAGAAATTGAGGAAAAACATTGAAAGGGTGGATTATGTAAAGTACCATGCAAGACAAGTTTTCTGGACAGTGCTTTTGAAGAGGTGTCTAGATTATGCTTTTCCTTTACATTTTCATGTTAAGAAAAAACAAGGCCAAAATTTGATTTTGCATGGGCCTACGTGGTTTCTGGCTACCTAAACAGAATAAACAAAATTCTCCAGTCACCAGGCTGTCGGCTGAAAATGCAAATCAGTGCAAACTCCGCTGCAGGTACTAATATTTTATATTTTTCCTTTTTTTTTTTTTTTAATAAAAAAAGGATCAGTCTGATGGTAATGGTTTAGAGCAGGAGGATATTTACAAGAACAATATTTGCCCCAAAAAACCTGTTTTCTTTCTCAACTAGAGAAAACCAAGACTCAGAAGTACAATCAGTGAAAGCAGATACTTCATTCATCTACATGCAAATTGCCAATGTAAGCCATGCTTGAGTTTCACAGGAAAGATTGGAAGTGACATGACCTCCAAACAAAACTGGGAGCTCAGTCTATTTCTGCATAACCCGTGCTGAGAGCAATTGAAAGTTGTGAATTTTTTATCTCTTCCTCACCAGCTGCTGAGTGTCTCATTTCTTTGGCATTTCTGTTTTTAACTAATTTTAGAATTGGAGAATTCAATTTGTCACCTTTCAACTGCTATATAAACCAGTGGGCAGCCTCAATAAGTGTCCCAGCTGACAGCACACTCCACAGGCCTGTCTGCACTGCTACATGAAATACTGATACTAAAATTATTTACATTACACAGAACTGTTGCCTTATGATAATTTTATTGCATATTAAGTCTTACAAATTGAGAAAGTAATTCTGTGGTCACAGTGGAATTTATCCTGATTAATTAATCTCTTGTTTCTTTGCTGCCTCTTGTTTATACCTGATGGTATCTACCTTGGCAAGATGGGAGGAAAGGTGTGACCTAGAAGGAATCTCCCAGTGAAGGGCACCTCTTGGGTACCTGCTCCATCAGCTCAGTGGGGTTCCACGTGTTGAAAAATCAAATGCTTTACCTCTTTTTGGAAAGCCATAGAAAGGAGCTTTTCCTCTTCCTTTGGCATAATTTTCTTGTATTTTGTGATGCATAAACAATTGCAGAAATATGCAAATTACTGCTGATACCTGAAGGATCAGCCCATGGGGTCCCAGCCTAAATGTGCCCCTCTGTCACCTCAGGGCTTGAAGCTGTGGGTGAGCAGCAGATTACTGGTGCTTACGTTTCTGGTGTCTGATCTGATGTGGCAGCAGTTCTGTATGTGCCTCTGAAAGAGGCAGCTGAGCTATGATCCATTCACCTCATTCCTGTGTTCCAGCAGCTCTAATTAGGGATCAAGTCCTGTTTTGGTAGCTGCTGTATAAATGTGAAATAAAAGATGGTGTTTATGAGCAAAAACCCACTTTTATTTTACAAGAGGACAGATAGGTTGTGCGCTGTCCGTGAACAGGCAATGCTCAGATTCTGTAGGAGCTGGTAAGGACAAAGCAGCTGTGAAACAGGACAAAATCTTCAGTGCCACATGGTCTCTCCAAACCCTGAAGTTCAAAGCCCCTGTGATGCATCTGCTTTTGGACTTGGGCAGCCTTCTGCAGTTTAAAGGGTGACACATTGTTTCAGACAACTGCTGAATGACAGATATTTTCTAGTTGCTGATAAAAAAAAAAGAAAGAAATTCTGGATTATTGTCCATGTCCTGTCTAACCATTTGAAATGCCTGTTCTGGAGAACACCTAGGTGCTCTTTCATCAAACCTGCAAAGAGAGATTCTACAGTGGCATTACAAGAAGTCTGTGCTAAATGCTTTGACAAAAAACATGCATGCTATGAAATGAAATCTTATTTACTGTGGTGTTATTAAAGTGCTAAATAAACAGACAAACTCAGAAGGGCTGGTAGGATGTGGGCAGGTGAATAAATAAGCTTTGATGCTAATGTCAGTCAATGCTAATTTCTATCCTTTGAAGAAAGTATGATAAACACAGCTGTCAGAATTGTGATCTGAAATTGCTCTAATTAAATTAGATTTTCACTAGAATAAAAGCAGCTGAACACCTTCTTTTGTTTCCTCTTTAGTTGGACTAGATCAAAGAATAATGACTTTCCAATTCTTTCATGGCCAGGTAGGGAAGGTAAGTTTTGTTAATACAGGGATCTAACTATGCACAACACTATTATATAAAACCCTGTATGCATATTCATTTTGTTGTATTTGCTACTCAGGATTTGTATGTCAATTTAGAATCTGAGATTTTCAAGCGGGAATAATCTGTACAGGTCACTAAATGCTTTCTTTGTAGTAATAGGGGGAGATTAAGTAAATCCCTCATGTGTCCCTTAAACTTATCACCATCATCATGGCTAGGCTTCGCGAATGAAGACATGAGAAGGGCTCTACCCACGCTTGCTGCAAGCACACTGATGGCTAAAAAGGCCGATGTGGGACAGGCAAGTCCAGTTACAAAAAGCACAGTGGAAAGTCTCCTTAGGTGGTAGTGACAAGACATGGTTCTTTCTGCGTTGTCTTTTCTCTTCAAGACTGATTCTATGTGCATTCTCAAAGGAGGCAGCAGCATTACGGATGGTGTGTCTCCATGTCTCTCGATTGGAGGCCAGAGTGGACCACTGATGGCAGTCAATATGACCAACACTGAGATATTGTTTCAGGGAATCCTTGTATCTCCTCTTTGGGGCCCCTCTGTTGCGGCAGCTGGTGGCGAGTTCACCATAGAGCACAATCTTGGGGAGTCAGTGATCCTCCATTGTGGAAATGTGCCCTGCCCATCGCAGCTGCATCCTCAGCAGCATGGCCTCAATACTGGTGACCCCTGCCTGTTCAAGGACAGTAACATCAGTCACATAGTCAGTCCAGTGGATGTTTAAGATTGCACGGAGGCAGCGCTGATGGAAGCGTTCGAGGAGTCGCAGGTGATGGCGGTAGATGACCCATGATTCAGACCCATATAAAAGAGTAGACAGTACAATGGCACTGTAGACACTAATCTTTGTACTTTTCTTCAAATGTTTATTGCACCAAACTCTTTTATGGAGTTGTCCAAAGGCTCTGTATGCCTTTGCTAACCTGTTGTCTATCTCTTTGTCAATCTTAGCGTCCGAGGAAATACTTCCTAGATAGTTAAACTGCTGGACTGACTTAAGCTCTGATTTGCCTATGGTGATGTGGGGATGATGGAAGACTTCCTGTGGTGCAGGTTGATAAAGAACTTCTGTCTTCTTCAAGCTGACTTCCAGCCCAAAAAGCTCAGCAGCCTCTGCAAAGCAGGATGTTAAGTGCTGCAGAGCTGCTTCTGTGTGAGCAACGAGAGCAGCATCATCAGCAAAAAGCAGCTCGTGGACAAGATGATTTAGGGTCTTGGTGTGGGCCTTCAGTCGCCTTAGGTTGAATAGGCTCCCATCAGTGCGATATCAGATGTAAATGCCGTGATCATCATCGAGGTCTGCCGTGGCCCTTTGGAGCATCATGCTGAAGAAAATAGTGAGTAGAGTTGGTGCAAGAATGCAACCTTGTTTCACACCATTAGCTATTGAGAAGGGCTCAGAGAGTGCATCGCCATATCTGACTTGGCTGCACTGATCCTCGTGTAACAGGATAATCATTTTGAGGAATTTGGGAGGACAACCTAATCGTTCCAAGATCTGCCACAGGCCTGTTCTGCTCACAGTCTCAAAGGCTTTGGTGAGGTCAACGAAAGTTCCCTACACTTCTCTTGCAGTTGTCTGATGATGATGATGATGATGATGATGATGATGACTGCTGAACATGGGCTGTAGATGAGAATAACAACTAGAAATCACTGTAAAGAAAAACATGAAGTGTTAAAAGATAACAAACAAGTCAGATAATCACTGGATAACCCTTCATTTTTTGTCTCTTCCTTGTTTCAAAAACTACCTCCTCCCTTTTTGTAGACAGATTGAAAGATGTGCTACTCTAAGCCTTAAAGTTTTACTGTACAAATGAAATTTTCATTGGGCTCTGATCCGGATGGCTATTCCTTTTCAGGAGAGCGGAGAATGAACAAAGTGATAAATTATTTCAGTACTTTCAATTTTTTTCGGTCATCATTATTTTCCAAGGCAATCCAATTAGTTACAGAGAGCAGCATATCCAGCAGTAAATAACTGATATGTATACAGGTATGTTTGACTTGTGAGTGCTATTGATTTTAATTTAATTAATGTAAAAGAGATCTGTGTCAGAATTCAGTGCCATAAAATAAACAGATGAATTTATATCTCGCTAGATTTATAGAGAGAAATATTCTACTAATTTACAAGTATATCTTCTACCGGTGCCATCTATCAACTTCCAAAATGTGTTAATTATGGCAAATCGATCTAATGAGGAGAAATTCCACTAGTTACAGCTCTCTTTCATGCGTGGACACTAGGTGGCACCGAAAGACAGGAGCTGTAGTGTCGAAACACAAGTATTTTGTATTTTTGGAGGTTAGTGTTCTTCAGTGGAGGATCACTGAAACATAAATGATATCCCGTAATCCATTTAGTGAGGGGAAAGGAAAAAAGAAGAGGATTCATAGGAATTACAGAAGATATACTGCATGACTCAGCTGTTGCTCGAGCCTATAGAAGAAATCAGCACAATTAAAGACGAAGCGGCAGAACATGATAATTAAGTGACATGGGCTGGCAGCAAAGTCCCTCTGCAGAGGAGAGGCTGCAGCTTTCCTCTCTCATTTCCTCATGTTGCTTTACAAATCTCTTCAAAAACTCATATATTCTCTCCCATTCACCGCGGTGCTCCTTGAGTGCAGTTCTAGTCCCAGATGGTTTTGTGTTAAAAACACCAATTTCCACAGCATTCCACGCTCTGATTCTGTCCCGTCTGACCAAACACAACCGCTTGGGCTGATGCAGGTGACACACCGCTGGCATCCGAGATGAGGGCTGAGTCAGAATTAGAGATTATAACGAGCCTGCAAGAGAAAACACGTCAGGTAAACTCCAGAGAGGGGATGAGGAGGGAGGGAGAGGATCGGAGTGTGACTCAGGCTGCAAACTCTGGCCTCACCCGGGGTGTTTCACGTGCTTCAGGGTGGTTTTTAGGGATGCAATGACCCTCACGGTGGGGTGAAAGTGTAACAGCTTGTGTCACGTGCGAGGAATCACCGCAGGTTATCCTATGCGTTATTCTGGGTTTGAAAATTGCAAATACCTACTTTTATTCTGGCTGTAGAAGGAAGCACTCAAGGGTTAGGAAACTCCACGTCTGCGAGTAACAAAGCATTCGTATTTCAGCCCATTCTGTGCACTAAATGAGACGGAGACCCTTTGGGACATGAAAGTACGTAATCGTGTAATTAAAAACTACGGCCTAGGCACGAATTGGCACAGTTACAGCTGCAGCCAGCTTTTCTTAGGTTTTCAGCGCTGGAGTTACGCGTGTAGAAGATTTGATATGCAATATTGACATGTTTTTAAAGACGAAGGGTGTCCCACAGCGAGGGGACAGACGAGGGGTCTGTCCACAGCCTGGGATCAAACTGCCCTGGGGCCACCGGGACCTTCGCGGTTTCATCGTCGCCCACTGAAGGGGAAACCTCAGCCAGACTTAGAGCGGACTTTCCCCCGGTCTGGATACAAGTTCAAAAGCGCGTGTAATAAATAACACCGTGTCTGTTCGGAGAGTTTCAGACACCACCGCGAGCGGGAGAGGCGGAGCGCCCTCCGCGCCACGCTCAAGATGGCGGGCGGCGCGCGCCGGGCCAGGCGCCGCGCTCAAGATGGCGGCCCCCCGCCGCCCCGCCTTCCCTTGCCCGCCCCGCCGGCGGTGACTTCCGGAGGGAGAGGGAGACGGGGAGGGCGTCCGTCCGTCCCATGGTAACTGCGCCACGGCGGGGACGNCGCGAGGTGAGCGCAGCCCGCCGGGGCCGGCCCCACGGGGCGGGCTCTCCCCGCTCCGCCGAGGGATCGGGTCAGGCCGGCGGCTCGGGGGAGGAGGAGGAGGAAGAGGAGGAGGCGGAGGCGGCCCCGTGCTCGTGGAGCGGGGCAGGAACCCCCGGTGCGTGCGAGGGAGCGGCGCCCGCCGGGCACCGGCGGCCCCTCGGCGGGGAGAGAGAGCGCTGGTGGGGGCGGCGGTGCCCTTGTGTCGCCTGAGCCTTACCTGGAAACGTCATGTGAAAATGAATTGGGCTTTTTACCTTCCCTGCTCATTTTTTTGCGTGTGTTTTAGTGGGAGCTGGGGCCTTTTTGCTTTGTTGTTTGCGGGGGTTTTCCGCCCTTTATTTAAAGGTGTTCAGGCACATAACTTTTCCCGTTCGTTACGTACCGAGGTGCGATCAGCCCTTGGCGTGCTTCTGCTCTTTGTTCAGACACACACTCCCTGCAGTTGCCTTATTTTATTTGTTAGGGGCAAAGACCCGTGGGGACATAAGGTGTACAGGCAGGGGTTTGGAAAGGGAGCTCCCTTTGTCTTGGGAAATAAGGATACGGCAATTCCTCACTCGTGTGGTGGTAAGATGCTGAAGCGCTGCTTCCAGCACTGGTGGCAGATGCTGGAGGTGTGTTTGAGAGCCCACTTGGGGCAGAGGTCTGCCCAGAGGGGAGCAGAAGCTTCTTGAGTCTTTGGCTTCAGTGCGAGCTTATCAGGGATGGCACCTGCAGCCTTCGGAATGAGCTCCCGCTGTTCCCGGCTTCTGGGATGGGTTCCCTCCCGAGTCAGGCTTTCTTCCCGTCTTCTTTCCAGTAGAGGAGGAGAGTGTATCACAAGTTTAATGGTTCTGTGAGGATGGCAGTAGGACACTTCGCCTGTTTTTCTCAGCCACCGGTGAAGATGGAAAAATATGGTTTTGTAGGATGGTTGATGATTCATGTTGTGTGTCAGTAAATGAGACCTGACTCTTTTCGGAGGGGGAGGAGGGGATGAAGAACTGTAGTTTCTCAAAGCGTGTCTGTAGCATGTGTGTGATTTAAATGGACAAAAAAGCTGTCTCGTCAGGCTTGCAAGTAGCTTCCTATAGAATATCTGCCTTGGACAACTGTGTGAAACAGTAACAGAATGTTTCAGATATTCACGGAATATTCTGAGTTGGAAGGGACCCACAAGGGTCTTCCAAGTCCAACTCTTCAGTGCGTGACCCGTATGGGGGGTGAGCTGATGACCTTGGCGTTATTGGCACCAAGCTCCAACCAGCTGAGCCAACAACCCACTCCCCCAAACACTCAGGACAAGCCACCCATATTGTCAGTGGGCTTGTAAACGTGCTCAGCTTTGTAAGTGTTGGCTGGTGGAACTGTAGGCAATGTGTAAAGGTGCAAGGAAGCAGCTGGGATGGATTGAAACTGGGAGGAAGAAGGGATTTCTTAATTGGATAAAGGAATAAGAGCCTGGAGAAAGCAGCCTGCAGGGGTGGAAGTGGGGAGAGATGTAGAGTGAAAGAGCCAGGGTGAGCGGAGTAGCTATTTTTGGGGCAGAGAAATGTGTATCAGAAAAAGAGAAATACTTCAAAGGTTGGCACAAACCAGGACTAACAGAGTTCAACAAGTGTTTGGATGACACTCTGAGGCACATCATGTGATTCTTGGGGTTGTCTGCATCTGGATGATCCTTGTGGTTCCCTTCCAACTCAGGACGTTCTGTGATTTTTAGACTCTTGTGGCAGATACTTAAGCTTGTAATCACTAAATTGTTGACTGTAACATTCCTATAAATGTTCACGCTGTATTATATATAACACGTGCAAGTTACATTTATTTTACCTTCAGAGCAAAACATGAATGTATGGAAAACAAATGACTTGTGCTTCCTTAGTTTTTCAGTGGCTCCTAGAAACTGCAACTGGGACGCTGAATGCTGGTGTGAACTGAGATACAAATTAGAGAAGCAAACAAACTCCAGATGGCTTTTGTTTTCGGCTGGGTTTTTTTGAATAAATAATTATCTTTAAATATTAGAGTAAGGAAACACAGCAGCCTTTGACACTTTGTTTAGGAGTAGAATGGTTGAACTACCATGAGGGTAGTATGAGATATTTTGGCAGTCGTTAAATAGAAAGAAATTCTGCAGAAAGATTTATCCCCTCCTTTATAGCAAAGGGAGTAATATCCTGTAGTAATATAACAGCCTAGTTGGGGGACAGTTATTTTGAGATTAGAAGCTTAACTCTGTATGTTGGTTAAAAGCAGATGTATGTTGCAACTGGGACCTGACAGTGTAGTGGTGCAAAATATGGAAGACCGTCTTGGGATTTGAAACTTTCAGCATGACTCTGGAGGGAGTGTGTTTTTCCCTTTTGGGAGGCACAGTCTATGTGTAGGGAGTGAAATGCAACAGTTGGGTTTGCCATGGTTTTTAGCCTGCTAGGGAGCTCATTGCAGCCAAGTGCTTTGCAGGTTGTGTGAAGTGATAAATAAGGCCACAGCCACGTGTGTTTGCCTTTGTGGCATCTGGGGCAGGGCAGTGTCAGTGGCTGGGCTTTGTGTCTGCAGAGCAATTCTTTGATGTGCTGCCCTTCTCTTGCTCAGTGGTTCACGGGAGGCACCACTTCAAGGGGAAGCTTGTTCTCTCTTTCTCAGCAGACAGACTTACAACATTGCTGACAACGTGGGCATTTTGTCTTCAAGTGACTCTTTTTTTTTCACTCCTCCTTTCCAAGGCTGCTACCATTGCAGATTCCTGGCTCTGTTGGAGAGAGCCACGTGAAGCTGTTTGGGAGTGATTGGAGAATTACTGTAGGAGGAACAAAAGACAGTGCTGGGGGAGAAGTGGTCCCGAGGGGCCTTGAGAAGAAAGAGATGGAATTCAGATTAGTAGCCTCCAAAAAAATCTCGCTGTAGAAGAGGTGAAAAATAAGACTATAAAAGAACAAAGGTAAAAAGAACATGTGAAAACACTTAGTTCTCATAATGTTACCCTTTCCCATGAGGAGGCTTTTTGAATGGCTTTCATAGTAATGTTTCTCATATGTTGACCATAGATTTGAGCAGCAAGCTTGACTTTTTCTCTAAGCCTTTAACAGAGATGATTGATTTACTAGCTTTGATAGAGGGATAGAATTACTTTCAAACTTTGAAATATATAATAAGCACCTCAGATAATTAGCAAGCCTACAGCTATCTCTCTTTAAAGTGATCAATGGCATTAATTTGGTTGGGTAACTATGGCTATTTTCTTGTTCAGCAGCCATATGGTATTTCTGAGTTTGGTGTGATTTCCTGTGAGCAGTTTTTACAAAGTCTGCTGGGCTTTGGTGTGAAGTGCAGCAAAAATTAAATACTATTGGGAGGTGTGAAAATGTTCTTATATTAAAAGAAAAAAAGAAGCAGGTTGCTTTAGCTTGGGTGTAAGAGTAGATTGTAGCCTCTAAATCACATATTCAGTGAGGCTGTAATGCTAAAATAGTGAAATCTTGTAAGTAATGCTTCTTTGACAGCAATGTTTTTAATGCAAATAACTGTCAACAGATCGTGTTTTGTGGTAAACAAAATACTTCTTAGCTTTACCATAAGAGACTTCTGTTACAGTAAGATACCCTTTTAAGGGGCTTTCTTCTTGAGGTGTGATACATTAATGCTGTTGTTGAATGTGTCTTGACATTAATAGAACAGCCACAGGAAATTTCCATCTGAATTGTGATTTTTGGGGCTTGCAGTAGTCAAAAAAGTGGGAATCTTGTCTGTCACATGAGGCTGAGGGATATGGGGTTGTTTTGTCTGGACAAAAAGAGGCTCGGGGGGGACCCTGTTGCTTTCTGTAACTACCTGAAAGGAGGTTGAGGGTCAGTCTTTTCTCCCAGGTAACAAGTGATAGGATGGGAAGAAATGGCCTCAGGTTGCTCCAGGGAATGTTTACATTGAGTATTGGGAAGAATGTCTACAGTGAGAGGGTGGTCAGGCATTGGAACAGGCTGCCTGAGGCTGTGATGGAGTCACCATCCCTACGAGTGTTCAGAAAATGTGTGGATGTGGCATTTAGGGACATGGTTTAGTGGTGGACCTGACATGGTTTGGTTAATGGTTGGACTCAGTGGTCTTAGAGAATCTTTAAGGTTGGACAAGACCTGTGATTTGAAATCAAGAGCTTTTGAAGCAAATTCTGGGCATCAAGGAGCACAGTCCTGCTGAGGTGGTGAAAGGTGGAATAACAGAGAGGATTCTTTGGTTGGGCAGCTCTGAGCTGTGCATGAAGCAATTTTATGAAAACGGGACATGTTGGGTTTTTTTGAGCTGACCTTTACTCTGTGCTTATAAATAGCAGCTTAAATTACTCTGTGGGAGATTCTCCAGCATGAAATATTAAGAGAAATAAATCTGTCTGTGAGAGTTTTGGGGAAGGAGAACCAGTACCAGATGGTGATCTGGGAAGGCCAGGTGAGTGGGGCAAAGAAAAGGAATGAAAGGGTTGTTGGGGAAACAGGGTGGGGCAGAGCCAGGGGTCATCAGAGACTGAGGGTTGCTGTTGGCAAAGACCCTTCAAGAATCAAGTTTCCTGGTTAGTAAAGGGGGCATTGAGGAGTGACAGGGAGGGAACTGTTTGGTATGTAGGCAGGAAAGTGCCACTTAAATAGAAATACATCTGAAAGGAGTGACAGGCAGCAGACAAAGAACTAGTGAGCTGTGTGATCTTGGAATGTGTGGGTGGAAGTGGTAACAGGGGCATGTGGAGCCTGTTCGTGAGAGAGGAAACCTGGATGCTGAGGGGGGAGCTGGAGGTCTCCTGATGTGGAGACAGCTGAGGATGTGCATGAGAAAAACTGAAGGAAACACTTTCTGCCCTCCCTGCTGTTATTCCTCCCCCCATCTTTATCATCCTCTATGAGAGATGTGAAAAACCTGTTTTCTGGTGAGTTGGTACATTCAGCATATGACTGGAAATAACGTTGGCTTTCTGCATTCAAGTCTCTGAAGAAAGGTCTTGCTGTGTATCTTAATGTACAGCACTGTTGTTTTTGTACAAACAGGCAAACACAGCATGATAAAAACATTCTTGTGCTGTCTATAGTACAACATAACTCTTGTGCTATGTAACACAAATTAATAAAAATGACTGAATTAAACCATAACTATTAGCAGATGGATACTGTGGTTTAGTCTTGTGTAGTCTCTCCTTGTTAATGAACTTCACATGCAGATAAAATGGGAAAGAGATAGGCTTTGATAGGAGAAAATGTTTGCCTTGTCATCTGCAAACATTTATGTTCCCTGGGTGAAGCATTCCTGCTCAGCAACGCTCCTTTCTTGTGCAGAGCCAGAGTGTTTCCAAATGAAACCATTGTTATTTCTGGGTTGACAAGAGTATCTCCCCCTCCCAGAACTTTAATTCTTATCTTCTCTTTTTATGTAACTAAGGTTGGTCAGGGGCTGTAAACAGCCTGGTTTTAGACTTCCTGGTATTTCTCTGTGCCACTGCCATCCCTGCCTGTGATAAGAGCTGCCTGTGAGGGCTAAATCAGGGAGTAAATCCCAGAGAAGGTAAGTTTTACTGCCACAGCTGAGACTGTGCTTGTGCCTTGCTTTTCAGAAGTATCATGTTTGCTGTTTACTGAGTGTCTGAAGAGTCTCAATGAGAATTGTTTCAGAGTTTAAGTGCAGCAGCATCATCTTCCTGTGACAGAAGATGCTTAAAAAACATTTTAGACATAAAGTGTCAATTCTTGTCTCTTTCAAGCTTCTTTTCCAATGCCATTTTTAATAGTATTTGTAGCATAAGAATTTTTCTGTGTTTTGGCTTAGGGGAGGTGCATTTGCCAACGGTGTGTGTTTGAGCTGTGAAGGATTTGCCTGTGATTAAATATTTATAGACAGGATGGAGCATCAGCGGTGAGATTTGAGAAGACACATTTTGTAAACACAAAACTCATTTTACCTGGAATGCCAGTGGAATGGTACAGCTCAGATTACATTTGTGCTTCGGGGTAGTGTTGGAATTAAAGCTGGGGATTTCGGGGTTTGTTTGTTGTTTTTTTGGTGTTTTGTTTTTGTAAGGCCTCATTTGTGGTCTTCCAAGTTTTGCACTTTCCTCTGAGCTGTTGTAAGACCTGGAGTGTGCTTGATACTTCCGGGCTTGGACTGAAGAAGAAGCTTTTAGACTTGATGTGAACTTAAAAGGCTTTCTTAGAAATGTTCTCCTCTTTGTATTTTCTGCTGTGCTCACCAGTACAGCTGGGAGGATCCATTTCTAAGGGTGGAAATATCTAACATTGAAACACCCCTTTTGGGCAGCAGCTCTTGAAGTTACATGAAAACTGGGTGATGTGGAGATACCTTTGGGTGGGAGGAAGGAAGAGGGAGATTTTGAGAACCATGTAATTAATTAAGGATTGCTGCAGTTATGATGTTTTGGGCTTAGGAAATCACAGAGTGCTATGCCACATAGCTTGAATACATAAGTTAGTTAAAATATTTTCTTTCATGCATATGCTGTTCAAAATAATTGTATAAAGCTGAAGGGAATTTTTGCCTCTTGGAATAAACTTTCCCCTGGTCTTAGACATATGTTCTCACTTATTGTTGATGGCTTCTTTAATACCATAAGAAACTACAGCAGGTATTGCAAGAATTCAGTAACTTAATCTTAACCCTTTGAAGTTAAATCATGTGAGATGTATGTCATGCTGATACCTTTATAAAAACATAATGGAATTAAACCCAAACTCATTACTAAACCCAAGACCATTAAGATAGGTTAGAACTCACTTCTGTGACAAGGAAGTCAAAGATCTTCTATAGTCCTGGACACTTTCTGGGCCTGAATTTTCTTTAACAGTGAAACTTTACAAACTGAAAAAGCACAATTTGTATTGAGGATTTTGGAAAGGTGTCATTGTGTGATAATGTTTATACACTGAGGCAGCTGAACCAAGTCGTGTTGTGGTTGACTGTGAACTGTAGCTGACTTTTTTTTATGTGGTGCTGCTTAACTACTGCACCAGTAAACTGATTTTCTCTGCTTTTCTTCACTGTCAGGCAAAGCCAGTTTGATCTGCTGCAAGCTCAGGGCTTTGGCAACTTGTTCTCTCTTAGAAATGGTAGAGATGGCATTAGTGGGAAAACAATTACTTGCTTTGTAAGCAGTGAGAATGAGTTATGACTAAGTATATTGATTTGCTTGGACAACACAAACTCCAGACAGATTTATTTTTTTTTTCCATGGCCTCTCTGTGAGAGGGTCACATGGTTGGTTGTTATTGCCCTGGATATGGCTGATTTTTACGGACCAAACTGCTTTCTGGGGAAATGGAAAGGTTTTGAATTTTTTTTTTTTAATAGATTTTGATCACTGATGTGTGATGTGGAATGGATTGAGGGAAGTCTGTCCCTCTCTTGGCTTTTGTTGCTTTGTAAAACTTTAGTTTCTTTGACATGACTTTACCAGTTGCATCTGTTTGTTTGTGCCAGATGTTTTTGTTTTTTCTTAAATTTCTCGCCTCTTCTTTTCCTCTAGTCCCCAGAGGTGATTTGAGTATGCTGTTCAGAGTTCCTTGCTGCATTTAGAACTTTGGGTGCTAAGTCTGTAAAGCCCACAAGCTGCAGCTGTAATAAGGGGATTATGAGGCACTGAGGTGGCCTCTTACTTTGGAGCTCCCCCAGTAAATGATCAGAGCTCCCTCTTGTCTGTCCTACCTTTCAGCATTGCCCTCTCCAGTTTGGTGCTCCACTATCAGAGGTTGTAAGTTAAAATTTAATAACCTGGTAATAATGGGTCTGAATGACATCCCCAAATGATTGTACACCTTTAGTCTTCAAGACTTAATACCTGCTCTTTTGTCAACTCAGTCAGGAGGATGTTCTGTGGTGTCTTGTTCACCTTTACAGGGAATTTGTGTTCCTATTTGTGTTAGGAATTTCCCCCGTTGTACTGCATCTCTGGGCAGAGTAGAAAACAGAAAATCAGCAAGTAAAAAGTTTAAATAAAGTAAATATTTTGGTAGGTCTTAGTCACATCGAGTTCTCTCTTATGGGAGCTGCTTCTGGGTGTAGTCTTGCTTGGTTTTCCATGTAATGTAACAAACTATGGAGCAAAACAAGCCCTCGTGGTTATCCCATGAAGGGCATGTGGGAGTGGGGGGAGCCAGTGCAGCACTTTTGTTCCACTGCTTCAATTCTTTTTTTCTCACAGTTCTGTCCTTTCAGTGAATTTGGATATGTATAAAGCAGCTTCCTGAGAGACTGTCTATAACTGGCAGTATCGAGTAGCCTCAGGTTTAGCTGTGTCTGCCCTGTGCAGCAGCTGTGCTCTGCCCGTGGGGGATATTCTACATCAGCCTCACAGCACAAATCGGAGCTTCCCGCTGCAGCATGCAAACCCAGGAGCTTGGCTTTGCTTCCTCCTTAGCTGTTCTTGCCAGGAGACTGTCCAGTTTGGGAGGCCAGGGGAAAACTGCTGCTTAGGTTGGTTTTCTGGTTGGCAAGTGGAATGAGCTCAGCGGGTAGTGGGATTTGGGGCAGCTCAGCCAGGACAGGGGGCAAGAGCCTCATTTAGCACTAATGAGGTGTTGGGTGCTCACTTAGGTCTCTTCCATAAGACTTGGTTTTCTCAGTTTGCCAGACTGGGCTGTTGTTAACTTGAGTGTGAGATGTTTATTAAATGTGGGTAGTTATTAAATTGGGGTGCAGACAACTAGTAAAAGAGCTATGTGAAGAAAATGAGCTAAGAAATCAGTTGGTTGCAACCTTTTTGGTAAAGGTTTGAATGCGTTTTCCCCAGAAAAGCATTTAAAAATGCCGGTTTTATACTTTCCATAAATTGATTAATAGCACATATTATTTGAGAGCTCTGATACTGAGACAACCCTTATTCCAAAACTGCCTAACTTTAAACGTGGAATAGGGTGGAAATGCACAATACAACAGGAGTATACTGTACAACAAGCTGTTTACATCAGCCTCTTCCTGTCTCCAAAGAGGTTTCCCTATAGGCCTGGCTCTTCCTTGGTCTGTTCAGGCACATTTTATACAAGAATTTATGCTTACTGTAATTAAGACAGTGTACTTACAGTGTATGGTGAGAAGAAGGGCTTGTCCCACTACTGAGGGACGAAACATAAGGTGATGCTTAGAAAACTGTGTGTTCAGTGCACTTGTTGTTTCATGTATACCTTGACTGCAGGTTAAACTAATTATACCTAAGCCCAGAAAGAGAAATCAAGGAGCTTTCTTAGGCAAGGAGGATGATGAAGAACACTTACAAAAGTGCTGATTTGAAAAGCAAGTGAGATTGGAAGGAGGGTAGTGTGGTTCAGCTCCTTCCTGATCCCAGAACCATTATCAGTTTCCATGTAGACAGATAAAGTTCTTTAAACAGGAAGAGAAGCCAAGCCCAGTACCTGTATCTGAGTGGGGCAGGTGGAAAAGAAGCCCTGGAGATCTGAGCCAACTTGCAAAAACATTGCAACAGATGTGAACTATTCAATGAGCTTTTCAAGTAATAAGTACAAAGGTGATAAATAAACCTAAATGTGGATTTTCTCAAACCAGAATTCACAACCACTCCAGTCTCCTCTCATGACATGGTATCCAGTCTCGTTTGGGAGGAACATATGTTCTTAGTTTAATTAGTTATTCTAATGGCTTTTTCTGTGTGATAAGCAAGGATGTTTCTCTACATACCACAAAGTTGGTGAAAAAACCTTAAATAGTTTCCTGGCTCACTGTCAGACCAGAGGATGTCTGGACTGAATGATCTCTGCGGGGTTCTGTCCCTAATTTTGACTTAAGTGAAACGTTAAGGCTGTGCAGTTGTAGCAGCAGATGGTACCAAGGTAGGAATTGCTGCCAGTGAGTTGGAAAACATGGGTAGGGTTCAGAATGACTTGAAGGAAATGGAGAAGCAGTCTGGGAGGGGGAAAAACCCGTGTCTTTTGGATAGGGACAGGACTCAAGATTGTCCATTTATTTATCATCTCTGTACAAAAAGACTGTGGGGGGAGTAGCATGAGTTTGGTGCAGTGTCTGGGGATATAGCAGTTCAGAAGTCAGATGTGATTCTCCTGCTATAAATGTTGCAAACAACTCAGATGTGCTGTGACACATAAGCTGGGTAAGTTTCTATAAATCATGGGACAGTCCTTCATGCCAGGCTTAGGCATTTCACCCCAGGAAAAGCTAAGAGTATTTCCAGAGAGTATAGAGGAAAGTAAAGAATCAAGTCTTGAAAATGTAACTATTTTATTCACAGAAAGATTTAAAGCTGTTTCCCTTAAAGAACAGAAGATTACAGAGAGAAGGGACACTTCCCTTCGGGTGAGATATACACAAGGAGAGCATTTTTCAGTTGAATCACTGACAGCAGAACATGGATGTGCTTGAACTGCAACACAGATGGTGTAAATGGGCACTAGAAAATAACCTGTGAACCACTGGAACAGATTGCTTGGAAAGACTGTGGTATTTCCATTTTTAGAGTGCCTCATAAGGCATAGATTAACTATGTCTAGACCATGTGTTTCTCCTCCAGTCCTGAGAGGCAGGATTAGCTGATTTATTGAGATCCTTTCTAACCATTAGAGTATTAGAAAATCCTGGAAGGGTTTCTAGAAAGCAGGGGCATTGGAATTAAAAAGGTATCAAAGTGGTTAATAGCATTGGGCCCGTGTTAATCACCTTCTCATTTTGTGCTAATGGGTCTTGCTATCAAAATTACACATCTGTACTCCCTCACTTCTACTCCCTGCTCTTCAAAGAAAAGTAATATTGCATTGGGGGAGAGTGGGGAAATACTTTTCTAAATCTTCTGGCTCACTTCCATTTCATGTCTGTAAATATCTTCCAGTTGATACACTAAGTGCGTACTGATGGCTCCGAACTTCCAGAATCATCTTTCTTCCCCAGCTATGTAGAAAATTGCTTTGGGGATGAGGGAGAAACTAGACTCTTCAAACCCCATGCTAAGTTTGATATCCGATTCTGAGATTTAAGACTGCTTTGCTCATTACTCTGAGTTAGAATTAAGATACAAAATAAACCATTCCCTCATTAGCAGATACCAGTCCTTATCTTGCATGCCTTTTTTTCTAAACCTGGCAATTAAAATGCATGAATAAGAGGCAGTGTACTCTGGTAGCAGGAACTTGGGCCTGGGAGACAGAACTGTCAGCATCTTAATCTTAGACATGTTGTTGAATTATGATTTGCTGAAGGGCAAATGTTTAATTCCTCGCCCTGTTTTCCACACACAGAATGTAATGCTGTAAGGATTCATTTTTTTTCTGTAGCTTTAGAGATGAAAACTCTCAGATATATCTTTCCACATTAAAAGTTGGTCTGTAAGCCCAGGGATTTCATTCATGGATTTTTAGGTTGTGTTTGATTTATTGGGATACAGTATCTTCAGGTTAAAGAACAATCTCTTAGAATTTTGGTTGTTTAAAACACCTTTCACTGTGATATTTTCCCCAGTATTTGCATATGGAAAAGGCAAAATCCTGTTTTCTTCCTTTGTTTTTTTCTCCCCCACTGCTGTTGAAGAGGTCTCCTTTCTCCAAGACTTCAGATGTAAGCTGCAGTTGTTTGGCTTTGATTTATAAGGGTACAGAAATTGCAGAATTTCAATTTTATCGTCATCTCGGTTCTGCTCTTTCCTAAGTGAGGAGGCTGCATCAGTATAAACTGGTTTGACTTGTAGCATTGCTGTAGCAATGCAGTTGGCCTAAGGATTTATTGTTTAATTTGAGTTCCATAAGAGGCTGAGGGCAATGCTGTGATGTCATTCTAGTTTGACAAACCAGCAGAGATGAAGAGTGAGAGGGTGTGTGGGGTCTTTAGGGCAATGAAATACCTTTGTTAAAACTGGTAGCATCAGAATTAAATCCCTGCAGGCTTCTTTCTGCAGGTGCTGTTTTAAGCTAGGCCTCCACAGATGTTTACATTTAAATTTATTATTCCAGTGTCACCCTACAGGGTTTATAGTTCGTCCAGTGAATTCTTTGTAAAAGAACTGGCAGCATTTTTGAAGAGGTTCTGTTGAATTCTTGTTTCCACAGCACGAGTTGCCATGGATATGTCAGGTTCTTAATGTTTGTTTACAGAGAAATGAGGTAGGGAAGGTTCATGCAAGCTGTTCTCAAATGAACGTTCCTCTTTGGAATGATGCTGTTCTCATTGAGAGTTAACTGAGTAGTGGATATAAATCCTACTGTCTGCTTTGAGAATGGGTTAAATTTGCTTTGAAATGAGTTAATGCAGAGATGTTCATGTGTGTGTCTTTAATCTGCACTGGCTTGTCAGTTCTTCAGGTGGTTTTATTCCCTCTGCAGTAACATGACCCTACAGATTTGGGTGCCCTGTCCTGTCAATCAGCAGTTAAACAGGGAGGGCACGTGCCCGGAACTGAGGAATGCAGAGTTGCCACTCCAAAACCTGCTGTATCTCCTGCACCTGCATGAGGCAAGGAAAGGTCCCAGGCTTGCTGGGATTGGGGAAAAGGGGATGGTGATTTTTATTTTCTGGCTAAGAACTGGCGCAACAAGGAAATTAAGCCATAAAACTCTGGCATGCATAGATCAAATGCCCAGGAGAACTACTTACATAATACAAAATCTGAAGTGTGTTTCTGGTCAGTTCTCTGCCTTCCAAATCATCCCAATTCCTGCTTTCTAGCTGCTCATTTACTTTTCTCCTCTTCCAAAATAAAGACCACAGAGATAAATGTGTTTATGTAACCTCTGAAATCTTGATTCAGAAATGCAGACTGCTGACTTGAAAGCCCATGCAAACTACCTGCTCTGCACTCCAGACTCTGCTGTTAAGTAACCACCAGAAAAAGCACACAATCCAACCAGAAGTCAAACATTAACTTGTTCTTTTCCCAGGTCTCACAGGAAGAGGCACCAACGGGCATGTTTGAAAGCTGAAGAAAACGAGCCCTGTCTGTCCTAGTGCAGGTACAAGTGGACTAAGTGCTGCTCGTGTCTCATTGGGAGCTGTGTGGTCCATAAGGACAAGACAAAACAACTGCTGTTTTGTTTTATAAGCCAAAAGAGAAGGCAAAAGTCAAGAGGCAACATACTGGAAAAGAATTAAAAGGTGAACGTCTTGTTGTGGACAGTGAAAGATAAGGAAGAAACACTTCCTAAAGAAGCAGCTCTGTTAAAGACAGATGGCTGCTTTTAGTGGGGCAAAAGAAACAATTAGCAGCAGTTGTCTTGGTAAAATTGAGCCTTGTGGACATCCTGTGATAAACTTAATTGTGAAACTCCACAGCCACTCTGTTCCCTTTCACTTGGTAATCACATGGGTGAGGGACAAGCCTGGCCATGATCTATCTATACCAGTCGGTTCCCATATGAGCTCTACTGTCAACCTTTTAAAATTATCTCACATGTCAAGTTTCTTTTAGATATTTTTTGACAAAAGCGTGATCGTCTTATACCCGGGGTGTTCCAAAAATCTGAAATGTCTCTACAAAGAGACATTTAGAATGCGTAAATGCTGTGCCCTCAGTGTGCTAATTTTAGTGCAGTGTGTCTGAGCTGAGCTTCCAAACGAAGGTAACAAGATGTTCTGTGGGTTCAGTGTCCGTAGCAGCAGCCAGAGGTGTCCCTGTGAAGTGACAGGTACAGAGATAGCTGTGTTTGAAAATGTTCGTGTTCAGTAGAAAAAGCTCTTTCATTGCTTTTAGAGCTGTAGTGCAAAATATCTGGGGTTATTCATGCAAACTAAATACCACTTAGCAGCCACCACCATTAAAGATCTTCATTTTCCACTCAGAGGCAGAAACACAGAGTCTGTACTTTCTGCAGCTCTTTGGAGACACAGTTTGGTTGGGTCCTTCTTTGCAGCCAAACAGGAATGTCTGCCGGGGAGAGAACCTTTATCTTCCAGAATAGTGAGGCAAGCTGTAGTCTAGTTTTCTTTGACACAAGTTCAACTTCTTTGGGAAGAAGGTGGGCATGGATTTGAAAAGTCTAGAATCACATGTCTACGACTAAATGAAGTTGTGAGAGTCTTCACTGGAGTTGCCAAGAAACAGATTTCTGGCTTCAGGTTTTGAGGCCTGACGTGGCTGCCCGTGCTGGCTCTGACACAGCCCATGTCCCCACATGTATGAGTTGAGCAGGATGTTACAGCATGATGGGGCTGGGGAATGAATGGCTTTTGCAGTCTATGCTTATTTTATTAGGTGTGGTTTTAACAATCCCAATCTGTCTCTGCTGATAATCACCAGTGCTTTTAGGGCAGTTCAATCTGCCAAGCAGATTTCTAGATAAAAAGCCACTATGTTTGGTTGTTTTGTTTTTTCTATCATCCCATGTGTTTAATTTCCGTACCTGGAAGTTGTGCTTGGGTTGGTGACAGGGAAGAAAATCTCAGGTGCTGTATACATCTGTTCTCTTCCCTCATTTTCCATCAATCCTCTTGGCCTCACCCAACAGCTTCCAGAGCTGAAACTACCTGCCATCAAGATCCTAAATAATCATGGAGCAAACTCTATGAAATGTTTTCAGATTAACCCTTGTTGCACGGTGAGAAAATGCCCCGGATGCAGAATGTCAGGGGCAAAGAATGATACTCAGAATTTTGTTGTCTTATTCCAAAAGGGGTGATGGCTCCTGTGAGTGTGTCAATATGAAGGAAGCTGAGCAGCCACCTTGTTCTTGTACTTACAACTCTTCTGGAACAGAAGAGATGAGGTACATTTTGAACTAAATAACCAGCTAGATGAGGCATTAAAGTGACAGTGCTCATCTGTGGAAAATGTTAGGTTCTCTTTTACTGGGGAAGACTTAAAGTGTGAGGAGAAAAAATGGGTAAATATTTTTTCACATAAGATTCCCTATCTCATGCAAGAAGAGATTGAAGCTTGTTCTATGAGCCATAAAATCAATTTAATATTCTGAATTTAGGAGGTTTAATTATTCTCTGTAACCTGCTTTTGATGTGATTATTTTCCTTTGAGTGAGGAACAAATTTGTATTCCTGTTTAAAAGATTCACTTTTGAGAAGTGTGTCCCAAACCAGAGGTTAGGTTTGAGCCATAAGACTCCCCTTGCACACAGATGGGATGTGGGAGTTTTCTGGGAGTTCATGATTTGCACTTCTTTGCTGCTTTGTGCAAACAGTACTTGATAGCAGGAACTTCTCTCCAACTGTGTTTTTGGAGAGATTTGTTATTCTTGATCTCCAGGGGTTTTGTTTGTTTGATCCGCATGTTGTGTATTAATCTTCTGTGCTGAATGCCTGAGAGAAATTGTGATAGGTGGGTACTCTGAGTTTAATAAATGAAGGCGTTGTTGGATCTATTTGAAATTTCTGGAGGGGACCTCTCTGCTGGCTTGAGCTGTATATGTGACTGTTCTGTAAGGCTGCCAGGCTTTGAGAAAATTCATACTGAGAAATGGTAGTTTTATAGTTTCTTGGAGGGTGTGGTTGAATTCGTCCTGCTCTTATCCACATAAGAGGAATAACTGTATAAACGGTATGTCTTGGTTCTCTCTCAAAGTAGTGAAGACCAGGTGTGTGGATTTGCAAAGTAAAGGAATAAGAAATTATTCTCACCCTATTTTTTCATTCTCATTGAAACACCTGAGCTATTTTATCTTGTTGCCTGTTGCTTTTAGAGTTGATTTCTCTGAAACTTTGAGAAAGGATTCTTTGCCTCTGTGATGTCTTTTGTCTGTAAAGCTGTGATGAGGGCAAAGGCCTCAGGCCTTGGATGCATTTTATGTTGTGTGTTTTTTTTGTGAAACCTCAATGTATTAGTTCTAAGTGTTGCTTTATTCTTGTATTATTCCTTGCCCCTCCTTTTGAGATTAACAGAAAAATGTTGATCAGAGTTTTGTGTTCTAATTTCTGTAGAAGAACTTCTTAAATAGCAAAATTAATTGAATTACTGTAAGCAGAGATTTTTTGGTGAAACTTTGAATTAGTCATATAGAAAGTTATTCAGTGTCTTTCCATGCCAGAAAGAAGGATTTCTGCACAGGGAGTTCTACAGACCTTTGAAAGCATGGCAAGAATGTCAGTGTTCATGAGTAAACTGCACTTCCAAGTAAAGTGGCAATGCAATTAAAATAGATGTTATAAAGCCTGCGTTCTGGGCTGTCAGTCATCTATAACCTTTAATTTCTTGCTCTACATCAGCTTTTACATATTTTAAGGAATAAAAAAATGATAATTTGTGGTTCATTAATTTAACTTTTTTGGGAGTTGGCATTTGTGCGCTTGGTGTCACATCTGGAGCAGGTTCTTTGCTCTGCTTTATGTTTCTGGCTAAACAGCCTGGAGGTGAGCGCTAGGGATGTGCAGCAGGAAGTCTCTGCCAGGGGTTGCTGAAGTCTGTACAACTCTGGAAGTGCACAGATGGTTTCTCACTCTCCTGTCCTAGAAACAATCGTGGGACACGGGCACCGTCATTCCTGCAGGCTGAAACCATGAGCTTCAGAGCTACAGTGGTGGTGAGGAGTCTGTGAAGTGAAAATATGCATTGTTAGAGTATTGTATGTATTATAATGACTCATATTTAGCAAAAGACCGTGGCTTTCCTCAATCTTACAGAGCTGCTGTTAAAGTTTTATTTGTTTTCCCTGATATTTTAGACTTTTTAGCAGCTGTCATTAGTTGTGAGGTTGAACAGTTTGAGTGCTAGTTGGAAACAGGTGGTCCATGCTCTAAATATCTTGAGATACAGATGATGGTCAAATAGTGTTACTGAAAATGTAGATATTTGTGTCAGCCTGTGTTAGGTTTGTTTAGCAGAACTTTGATATTCTTTGCCGTGGAGAAATATGTACAAAGCATCCAAAAAGTGAATTTAGGGGTAAAATGTTGCTGAAACATCAGTTCATTATAGATTGCTGAGGCTGTACAAAACCAGCATGGAACTTACTGACTTAATTGTAGAAGATATGAATTAAACCAGCAGCAGGATGTCGTGACTCCCAGCTGAAAGGCAGCTTTGTATGAAGCATTTCATTTACCAGGCTGTGATTCCCACCCAGAATATTCCCATGTTCGCAGAATGTGGCTTGTGTACAACTGAGGGATACACTGGTGTAACACAGTGATATATCTTTTACAAGCACAGCCTTTGGGAAGCCTTAAACTTCAGGCAGGATCTGTTATTTTGTACCTTATTTGGATAGTAAATGCCTAGTTTGCAATAGCCTATGTCCCGCAGCATTGCATTCGTTTTGTCTTAAATCTGTTCGCAAATTGAGCCTTTTCAGGTTGCAGCTAAACGTTCATAGTTTTGGATGTGCTGTAATTGAAGACTTTAGAGAAGAATAAAATTGAGGCAATTAATTGGGCCTCCTTAATTGAATCTGTGGCTCAAACACTCTTATTAAATCTTTTAAAAGTATATCCGTGTCTCTGTACAAGCTTGTTCTGCTAATCTGTTCAGTCAAGTAAATGAGAGTTGGTTCAGACCTTTCTTTTAAGAAAAGTCCCTAGACCATTAAGCCAGCTAAAATAAATGTAGACATTTGGTTTTCATTAGTGTTGTAACTGAAACAAAAACATTTTAATGACTGATCCCAGAGTGTTTTGAAGTTTGTGCAACTTTGCTAGGAAGGTATTTAAACTGTAGTATCAGTTGCAAGTTGGCCACAAGCCAGGTTTTCAAAGCTGCTTCAAAGCAAAACGTTGACTTTCCAGAGTGTTATGAAACAGGAAAACTCTGAGAGGGGAGAATCAGTGAAAGGGAGTTACAATAAAATTTGCACTGGTGAAGTGAAATTACCTGCTAAAAGGAGACAGTGACAATATTCATGCTGTATTGTTTGCTGCTTTACTAAAGTTAAAGCTGTTCCAGGTATTTCAGAAGAAACACAGTTTTCAGCTTTAATTTTTTATTCATGTAAGTATTAACTACCTAAGAAATTGGTGTGGTTTTTAGGTGGCTTTTGAGCATCTTAAGCTTGCACAGAAGGAGACCCTGCTTCTAAGTAAAAGAACTTGTATGTTGCTTACAGGATCTAATTTAAAAAAATACTTTTGGGGACAATATTTAGTCTTGATAGGTGATGGCAGTGAAACCTGATAAAAATGAGCATGTGGAGTTGGTCTTTGACAAATATAATAGTCTGTAGCTTTATGTTCATGTGAGAAGCTGTAGATTGTTCAAGGGCAGTAAGATGAAGATTGCTTAGTCTGTATCATGCTGGAGTCACAATAATGTCTCGTGGAAAAGCTCCTGAAGCTGTTGAAATGCTCTGGGTGATCAGGGGTCAGCTGGGGAGCCAGGGATTGGAGATCAAGAGCTTCACGGTGTCCAAACTGCATTCCTGTGGTTGCTGCCTGGCCTGGGTAGCAGAGTGCCAATAGTGGTGTTTACCAGAGTAATCTTAGGTCTCAGTGTTCCTTTTTTTTTTTTTTTGTCCTCTGATTCCAAGTGGCAATTAGAAAAAGACCAGATTACTTCATTTAGACTATAGGAGTGGGTAGTTGTTTGAGCCAGGGAAAACTAGCACTTCTAGCAGAAATCCCCCCCAAAACAATCTGCTCAGATGGAATTACTGAACTGTCTGTTTGAATGTTGATGGGTTTGTCTGCACAGTTATAACCTTAGTGAAGTGATTGAGCTGTAATTGATGAAAACCAAGTGTTCCTACAAAAATCTCTTTCATAGGCAGGAAGGAGTGATCTGAGGGTGACTGATGATCTGGGGACCTTCTGAGAGTTTCATCCCAATTTTGCAGTTGGTATGTTTATACTGGATTTGATACATCCACCTTTTAGGAACACTGTTCTTACACAGATTGTGTGTAGCCAAGCTGAATTTCAGTAAATTGTATCTTTTGCAAATACTATGTTGCAGTGTACCTGTTCTATTATTTCAATTTATGGTGCCTCGGGTATAATATATGTTTTTACTGACTTTCTAAGGACTCTGTAAATTCCTTTAAGTTTTGAACAGAAATATAATGTTTTTGCAACATAATTTTTGCCCAAAGTAATAAATTTTTTCCTGTCCTTTTAGAAGATTGTGTTCAGTGGATGTAACAAAATTTTTGTTTGAATGCTTGAATTAAAGGTTTTTACAAATATCAAATAATAAGTTGTTGCTTTTCTGGGGAAGCTTTGAAAGGCAGTTTGCCTTTCCTTTTCTCTCATATTGCGTCTCTGGAATATTTCTCTGATGGTTTCACTGTTGGGACAATTCAGCTACAATATCACAGATACTAAAGCTTATGAAGAGTAGCTGCAATTCTGAGCCTGAATTAAAGGAATGGCTTCTTTCTCACCTGTGTGCAGGTGCTGAAGACACTGCCTACTTACACCATATGCAGATGCAGGTGTGTGTCTACTTTGGTGCTCTTACTACAGGTTAGAAATATGTTCACATTTAAGTTACTAAATGCTTATTTATTTTCACTAGGTTTTGTAATAGTTACCTGGCCAAAAGATCGTGATAAAGATTTTTGCTGTCTTCTGGGATCAAACTGAAGATACCTTGTCTCAGCTGAAGATTTTTGGTACTGCTAGTTCTGTGTTATTCTACACGTGAGAAGAAACAGTTTGTCACAATTCAGCTTTAAGAACTTCATTTTGTGATCATGAAGTGCTGGAAACTTGCATATAATTATACTGTGCTTTGAAACTGTTTTGGTCAGATTTCCTTTTTTAATATCTAACCCCATTATAATAGTAATTGGAGATATTTTAAAAATATTATTTTAAAGTCTAGTGTTAAATATTTTCAAGAAATTAAGTTCTAATTGAGACATTACTCCTTGGTAGCACCATAATCTTGTTACTGGATACTAAATATTAACTTGGTGCTAGTACTGACATGAAAAGAAGCACCTGATCTAGCCTGGGGCTGGGAAAAACTTCTTAGTGAGAGGAGAGATGTTCAGTACCCCTTTGCTGTACCAACTTTTTTTAATACTCTGGTAGTTTGAGAGATGGCAGAGCACAGAAGAGCAGAGAACAGGCTGAAAAAGCCAAGTCCTTATTTGTACAAGGCCTGTCAGAATGCTGGGTATGTACAGGAGGAAGGATGCCTTTGCAAGCAGGGAGGAACAGAAGAAGCAGGAAGAGAGAGAATGCACCATTATTAAGTTGGAGAAAAGGCAAGTTCAGGAAGAACATGCACCAAGTGGAGTGGTGGGTAGTTGGGAGAGTCTTCTGGCTGGGGCAGTCTTGGTCTAAGTGTTTAGGAGAGAGCTCATCATGGATAAGTTGAAATGGTTAAGGACCTGTTCAGTGCCAGTCACCCAGAATAACTGGAGAGAGACTGGCACCTTTAAAATGTTTTCAAAGTCAGGATTAAGACAAATGTTCCAGCAAGCAGCTCATCACTTCCAGTCCTGGGAGTGAAGTTGTGCATTGCAGCAGCTCTGGCATGTCAGATCCACCTTGGAGTCAGGTTGGCTTGCCAGCCAGGGGTGGGATATAACCTCATGTGGGGGGCTCTGAGGGAGAATGGTTTTCCATGACCTTTGCCAATAGGAGCAGCTCAGTCCAGAGCCTAAAGAACACCAGAGGTGGTGGGGCTGGAATCCTGTCATAAGGAATCTTACTGCCGCAGTGTATTGAGTTTGTTGCAGTTTGAGCCAGAGGTGTGTAAAGCTTGACATCCTACACAGCAAATACTGACCTCCATTCCAATAGTCTTCCTGTTGGCATTAACAGCTGAAAGCTCTTGTTGACCATAAAAATTTGCCCTATTCCGTGGTTAGTATCAAGTGGCAGTGAATTCTAAAAGCTGACTGATTTCAAGGACATCAAGGTGCCAAATTTACATTTTTATTGAATGTTCTCTTGTCAGGAGGAGACAACTTGCCTTGTTTCTATTGTACCTCTGTCCGGTGTTAGGCTGCAACTGGGAACAATATTCTTTTTAATGAGACTCCTGAGCATGGAGCTCCAGTAAGAGCAACAACATCTGTCTGTAATAAGGCTTTACTCTTTCTCCTGCTCTATTTCCACATGCCAAATGCTTGGTGGCTTCATCCAGCTGAATCTTGCTCAAAGCACAGGAGGTGTGGGGAAGAAGGTGCTGTGAGCAAATGCATGGGATGCAGGCAGCTGAGGGGGAAACAGTGTAAGGTGGGAATATTCTGGCCAACTTCTCTGTGCAGTTCTTCTCCATATGATCCTCTTTATAGTACACTCCTTTTCTTTGCAGGGGGAAAAATTTCTGTGTCCTTTGGTATAGATGAGTGGGTTTTCCCTTGCCTTCTGGGAAAATGTTATAGTCAGAATGACAAGAGTGTTTTATAAGGCAGAGTTTGGGTGGAGGTTCTGTGATTGAGAATTGGGGTTTTCATGCTGGTAGAGAAAAAATCAGGGATGTAGAGAAAGATGTTGCAGCACTGACAGAACTTTAGAGAGAAGGACTTGAGGAACTCAATGAAGAACAACAAGGAAGAGGTTTGGGGTGACAGTTGCATTAAAGGTAGGTTTGAGCAGTACAGTAATTGACTCTCTAAATAAGAGCTGGTGAAATGATCTGCCATAGCAGAAAAGTTGAATATATCAGATTTTAAAGGCAAACAAGTAAATAAGGATTCTTTTTACTGAATCTTTCTATTATTTTGTTTCTTTTAATTGTTTAATTATTGTTATACCTGATTTGACTCTGTTACAAAGCAGATTGAGCAGTTAAATCATTTAAAATACAGTGCAAACATAAGTGCCCCCCTACTGCAGAGGTGCAAACCTGATGGATGTCCTTGGGTGGGGTGAAAGTTGGGCTCAAGCTGTGGAGGGTGAGGTCCTGCAGTAGGGTAGGGTGTGTCATTATGTCAGAGCTTAACTTAAACATTGATGGTGTCTGTGTGATTCATGGAATTGTTGATTCCATTGCTTTTTTCCCTCCTTCTGTTTTCTTAATTGCTTGGATAAGTAAAGCAGTCTAGAGGTGACTCTTGGAACACTTACTTGGAATTTAGGATTAACCCTTTTTCATTTGATGAAAGGAAAAGCACACCTGTCTGGGTGAAGACACTGGCACAGTTTCTCTACAGAAATGGAAAATGTGGGGGTTTTGAGGTGGAAGAATGTGGAGTGAAACTTGCAAATGGAACTTAGATGTGTGCGCTTTCCTGTTCCCACGTCACATTACCCAGTCAGCATCTCTAAAGGGACATGGCTGAATAGCAGGGAGAAATATTCACCTTCTGCATTTCAGCACAGAGCTACACAGTATCTGAAGATGAGAGAGATACTTTGAGTTCTTCCTGTAACCCATGGCAGTTTTCATCATTTATTGCAAAGTGGTTCTAACAGGGAAAGCACTGTCCAGCACTAACTACTTCTACAAAGCAAATAAATTTGTAGAAATGTAAAAATTGCAGTTCTTGGATTATAAAAGGCATGGAAAACTTGACAGTGTTGCTGCAGAGTTGATGTTGTAGAGATAGGGCTGCTGCCATATCTGAAACTTAGCTAAAAAATGTATCATGGACTCCAAATGTGAAACATTAGTCAAACAGTAAAAAATCCCCTTTCATAGATATGAACTTGTGGCTCAAATAACTTCTAGGGAAAGCATTCCCTATGGAGTTATCCATTTTGTGGAAGTCATACTTTTCTCTGAAGAATCAGATATTTTCTTGGTTTTGAGGCTGGAGAAATTCTTATAATCTCGGTTGGTTCAGTCACAATCATTCCTATATTTCAGTCACAGAAATGTAAATACCTGCAGTTGTATAGACAGCAGTGTGTAGCATTAAAGCTACTTGCTACAAGAGAAATGATTCCATGGGCTGTGGGAAGCAGTAATGCCTTTTCTGATCCATAAGTACAAATGCTTCAGTGACATTGCTAATGTTTTCTCGTGACTTGATAAATCTTGGAGAGAACTGTGTAATTTCTGTACTGATTTACATGTAATTTCTCTTACTGTATGAAAGTGACCTGTCTCTAAAGTCCTCAAGAAAAGGGACTTCTGTCTCACTTTCATCCAGCAAGGAGATTCTGAGTTTTCTTTTTCTTATAGAATATTCACTTCTGGTGGTTCACTACTGTCATTGATGACATTGAAGATTCCAGAAGCAAAACTTTAACATGATTAACCTGAGACATTAAGCAGAGATGACTTTAGACTTTCTTAAGCATTCTTGGTTCATGGAAAGTAGAACAAATCAGCAGACTGTGAAACGGCAATCTGTCTGCCTTGAAGTGTTAAGCTGGGAGTGGGAGTGCTGGAATGCCAGATTTCTGCCTCCTCCCTGACTTCTACTTTTTGAGACTTTGTACCACACTTCTTCAAAGAAAGGTCATGAGTAGGAATATAGTCCTCTGCTGTTCCTGAGTGCTCAAAGTCAACAAGGGGGAGAGTGAGTGGAGTGATAAACTGCTTTCCCTCTTTCCATTACCTCATCCTTCCACCTCCTTGTTTTTTCAGTATAAGCCAGGGTTGCAGGCACTACTTTTTTTTTTTCCTTTTCTTACAGTGACCTGATGGACAAATTGAATGTTTCAATGGTTTGGTGCAAGAAACCTAATCTTGTTTGTGCCGTGCTGCAAATGAAAAGTGTGCACTTACTGTGTTTCTGCTTAGGTCAGCAATTACAGGAGAAAGTGGTATTTGTATTAGTCTTAGTTTCTCCAAGCTGGATGAGTATCTTTTTGTAGTTTGTTTTGTGGGATGAGTGGGGGATAAATACAAGTAACGAAGTGGTTTGTTACTTTCTATCCCATCCAGCTCTGGTGCAGTTCTTAAGAGCATGTCCTGCCTGGGGAATGGAGCAGAGTTTCTCAAATGCATTTTAGCTCTGTGAGTTATTTAGTGGCAGCAGCTGCTTCCTTGTGTGTCCATGTGCAGGAAGAGATGTTCAGCTGAGCAGGTGGCTGTACTTTTTATTATGGTACATAATGCTCATACATGGTCTAGGTTTGCACATCTGCAGAATATGGGATCTTTTTTCTGAAGCTCATTGAGGAAAAATATAGCTGAAAAGAGGGGTAGATGTTTATATTTTAAAAACAACCAAGCAACCCCCAAAATTCACCCTGAATCTCATTGTGGCACGATCTGTTTGGTCATCTACCAAAATGACTTTCTGTTGTAGAAAACAAGTATACTAATTTTTTTTTTTGTGTATTCTATCCTACAAGTGAAATACTGCTTTTTGCCTAAGCCTCCAGAGAGGGAGCCAGGGCTTTTGGCCTGTACTCTGTTCTGTTGGTGCACCTAGAATCTATTTGCAACTGGCTGACATGATCTCAGGCAATCATGTGCACCTGAGTCCATAAAATACATTCTCAATAAATCTGTTTGGATAGTGGGATATTAGTCATTATAAATCAAGAATTGTAGAGTCATTTATAAAAAAACAACCCTGGAAATAGCAAACTGAAATGTAGAAATTCTATTTTAAGATAAAGACAAAACCTGTGGCCAATTGTTTGTGTTGTTGAAGCCCAGCAGCCAATTCTTTTCTCTAATACTGTGATTAAACACTTGTTTCACTTGTGCTTTCAGGAGGAATGGAAGGAATGGTGTAAGTCCCACTTTCTGCACCAGATGGTTTAATATATTGACAGCTTAGCTGATTTGAAGAGGAGCTGTGATTGGAAATCTTTTGAGGGAGTCGGTGAGCACAAAGGAAAAGTTCATTGGAAACTGTAAATGTTCGGGGCAATCTGGGCTATATATGGCAAGTTATGTATGGCACAGAACAGTGTTTTCACTTGAGTGTTACAAAAGCTTGATGTTCCAAGGTAGAGAATGAGCAAACAGAAGAAGGAAGCTGAGATGTTGGCACACGTGATATGGCAACAGAGGCGTCATGTGTGACACGGAGGAGAGACCTGAGACTCCTCTGAGCTGGGACGGGACAGGTTCAGGTGTGCTGCCACCTGAGGTCACCTGGAGAGAAGGCAGACTGGGTCTGCAGCACCCTGCAGTCTGCACAGAAAGGTTAGGAACCATGGCATAACTAATGTTTTAAACTGTTCTAATCATGCCAAGGTATTTGGAGCCAACAGCTGAGTTCTGGTGCTTGCAAAGAAACTTTTGTATACTGGCATAAATGATGTTAACTGAAAAAAATGAAAAGCAGACCTGCTCAAATATTGTCAGTCTATTCTTGCACTTCTTGTGGAGTACATTTTTTTAAAAAAAGTCATGTTTTACTCAAATGTTGGAAGTACTGACTCCCCTTCTGCAATATTCTCCCTTTCAGTGATCAGTATAGACATGTCCCACTTTGAAGCGCTCTGTTCTTAATTACCTTTTTGCAATTCCAAGCAGAACTCCGCTTAGAAATTTATGCTGAGATTCCTTTGTGGGGCTGATCAGTTCAGACTGTTTATTTGCAGTCCAGATTTAACTACTTTTTAACTCTTCCAAACTTTAAGAAAAATTGGATTTCTTTAAAAACAACTCTATAGAAAGTCTGAAGTGACATGATGTCCTGATAATGAGAAACTTTGTTCCAACTTCTCTCTCCTAAGTATTCTTTGCAGAGATGTGATCTTCATAAAGAAGTTTAAATAGTTTGCACTAGTTTATTTTGTACCTGAAGTAAAGAATATATAGACATGAGATGATGTGCCTGATGTAAATCATGTGTTCAGAATATTAGAAATCTGCCATCATTTGCACACAAGTACTTACCTTTTGATTATTTGAATTATACAGATCTGACTAAGTTTTAGGTACTGAGTAAAGTACTTGATATCCATGTAGGAGGCAAGATCAGTATGGTGCTTGATTTCTTGGTCTGATAATTCCTGTAACTTTCTGCACCAGGTGCAAACTGTGTTGTAGAGGCTTTGATTGGAATATCCTTGGGAACCTTCTGATGTGGTGGTAGTCTCTGAGTTACACTGAAATGATTTCAGGCCATGTTGGAGGGCAACTCTGCTCCCTTCCCATCACTCCTGAGGTTTCTAATGGGTAAAGTTTTTTACTGTGGAGAAATGAGTTTTCCATTTAAAAAAAACCAACATAAAAGTCTTCTTGGTGGTTTAGTACAATGGGAACAGGCATTTCTGTGCCTAGAAATTCTTGACTCATTGAGGTTGTCAGTACTGAAACCAAGTCCTCTGTTCAATTTACATGAGGAGGGAAAGAGCTGCCTGATAACTTTTGTTTTAGTGGATATTGCCTGAAGCTGCCTATCAAGCAGCATGTTAGAGATCTTAATTTCCTACTCCTAATATCTAAGCTTTATAGTTATTTTCTGAACCATTTCACATGCATATATTTAGTGTTTTGGTATCTTTGTAAATTCCTTGCTTTCAGGTTAAAAAGCCATTTAAAATGTTCTTGGTTTTTAATACTCAGCTTTATAAATATTTAAATAGCTACTTGTTGAGAATTGCTGTGATTAGTTGCTAATATCTAAGCTTAAGTACAGAGGGTAGATGTTCTCTTCTGCTTTGTTTCAGACTTGAAAATTTTTGCTTGAAGATACTGAAGATGAAGTAATAAATCCAGTTACTTTTTGGAGAGAACGGGAATGAGATGAGAATGAGATTCCCGTTAATCTTATTATGTAAAAATTGCATCCTGGTCTAAAATTCCCGAGTTAAACATAGTTCTCACAAGAAGGTGCCATCTAGAAAATATAAAAGTTAGATTTTAATTGCATTAGACAAAGTAAAAGAGAGGGCTGCTGGTGAAGCAGCATGAAAGGGGGGAAAAATCAGTTTGAACTTATTTAATAGAAGGATCTGCAGGGGAATGTCAAGGAGTCATACAGATGTTGGGTTAGTAGTTCCTGGGCTCCCTGCATAATGGTAGGGTGAAACTATGCCTGTAGCTCTGTGATTGGAACAAAAATAAAGATTATGGGACTTTTCTGTTGAAACTCCATTGTTGTGACTGGTTTAGGTGAATAGTCAACATGTATGCAAAGAGAATGACTACAACCCCAAACTCTCCTCCTTTCGGGAAAAAAAATTTTATTATTATAAATAAATTATAAATAAATTTATAATATGTATTTATAATTTATTTTAAAAATAAATTTTATGTATGTAATTTTTAGATACTTAGGACTCATTGCTCAAAAACAATTCAAGTCCACAAAAAAAGTGTGAGAAAGCCAATGAATGCATCCAGATGCTACCCAGCCATGAGGCTTTTAGGAAGGGAAAACATCCATTTCGACCTTACACTTCTGTGATGCCAGTCCCAGTAGCTCCAGGACAGACACGTATTTTTCATGGTCTAAAAGTTTCTGTTTTTTTCAGGATTGGCAGATGAGGAAATGGCTGTGACTGTCATTTTCAAGCAATGGAAGTTGTCCTTGCATCTTATCACTTTAAGTGACTTCTCCAAACCAGCAGTTTTCCTTCATGGCCTGCATGATTTACAAAGAGTTACTTCACTGCTTCATGCCATGGGTGTCACAGCCAGTGCCCATCTGTCCCATTTGTTGGCTGTCCCAGCTGGCACTGTGCTGCTCAAACTTCAGAGCATCATCCAGTTGTAAGAATGTCTGTACTGAGCAGTTGCCAAAAGCTGAAGGTTGCTGAAGGCAGCAGGGTTCTGCAGGCAAGCATGCTGCTGTTGCCAGTCTGTTCAGATGGCAAAGTGAGTTCATGTTGCTGCTGAGAGAGAGAGAGAGTCACAAATCAAAGAGTGGGGCCAAAAGCTGCTGTTGGGATTGGACTGAAAGCAGTGAGTTCAAGGCAGGACATGCACCTCTGGGTAGCTGGGTGGTGTAGCAGTACAAGTATCCTTTGTCCTATATTTTTTTGACAAAATGTGTAGATAACCGGTAATTTGATTTATCAAAATTATGTGTAACCATGTTTTCCTGTTCTGAGAGTTTGTTAAAAGCTTTGTTTCTCCGGTTTTCTCTTCCCTCCTCCCTGTCCCCTGGCAGGGTTTGTGTGAGGAGGAGGGAGAATCTGCCCTGACCAAGGAATTTCTAAACCTCATCTTCAGCTTTTCCTGTGCAAAAGGCATTATTGGTCAAGAGTGGGCAGAAGTTGGTGCCAGTACAAACAAGATGCTGAACTTGGATGCAGAAGGTTGTGACAGCAGTCTTTGCAGCATGTGAATGCAAACAGTGACTCAGCAGTGCCCAGAGCGCAGACAACAGTGTCATGGGGTTTCTTGGAACTGCACACAATAAGATTTATGACCTGGAATATCACAGACAGTGCATGAAGGCTGTTTCTAATGTGCAAAAAGCCATGCAAAGGTTTGCATGTTGAAGTGGTCAGTAAGTTTGCCCTGTTAACACTTCTCAGCACAGTGAGCTTTCCATGTACAGCAACTGAGACACAACTTCACTCCATGTTCTGACTTAACTTTCTCCTCTGCAAACTGAGTGTATGTGTCTTTGCATGTATTTCTGTGCTCCCTCTGCCTCCTCATGTGCTGCATTTGTGCTGCTTATAACTTTTTTCAAGTACAACAAGTGTGACTGGCTAAAGAACCGTATTTTTTTCTGCGTGCTTGGAATCCATTTTGGATTGCCTGGGATGGAGGAGGGCAACTCAAATATTGCAAAATATTGTTCTAAGCTGTGACAGTGAATGCCTGATTATCTTGAGTCTCCAAAGAGTGTGCTGATTGAGCCAGCAAAATCCTTCTACAAATACCAATTTCTCTCAAAGTGATAAAAAATTTAAGTCAACTTCTTACTTGTGATAGGCAAAACCTCCTGAATCAGCTTCTGTTTTACTTTTAAAGAGTGAAGTACATTTTGAGGGTTTTATTATTGTTATTCCCAGCTCTTCTCTTGGCCAGATCCTTGGATTCCAGCCTGATGATGACACACATTCAGTATCTGCTCTTCTATAATGTTATTCTGGCTCCAGACTGATTCACCCTCTTCAGGTCCTTTCATTTACTTCTCAGAAAGTTTGTCCAAAAGGCCAAAAGAAAGGATTTACTTTCAGACCTTAACAGTTTCAAATGCACACTTCCAGCAATACTCTGTGGCTGGCTTCACATTTAGGGCAAGCTGAAGCCCTATTTTGCTGTGTGTGTTGTCATTTTTATTTGTTTGATCTCTGCCTGGTTCAGCTGATTCTTGTGACCATATCAGAGGCTGTCCTGTCGTGGTCATACCAGTTTTGGGGTTTTTCCCACTGACCTCCCATGACAAATTCACAGACCATGTCTGAGCTTCTGGCTGGTAGCTGATGCTGTGATCTCCACCTTGATGTCTCAGAGTAGGAGATACTTGTGCACAAATAGTGACTGGCAGTGGTTGGGCTAAAATCCTCCCAGTGCCTAAACGTGGTGTAGTGAAGAGACACCTGTAGCTAAAACCCTATGACTCCTTCCTTGCCAAGAATCCATTTGTAGCATTTCCTCCATTTAGTTCCATTGATACTTAGGATTTTTTGTGTGTCAAAACAGCAGTGCTCAATTCAACTGCAGAACTCTCACTGTTTGGGTTGGTTCTACCTGCCTGAGACCTATTGCTTTAAAGAATATTTTCCAAAGGAACACTTTCTATGGCACTTTAAAGCAATGTTCTGATTATGTACTGAATGATTAATGTAATTGCTTTTATTGTCAGTAATATTGGTATCTAAGTTTCAACATTTATTTTTCTCAGTGGTGAACACATTCTAAAAAAGGTATTGGAGAGCCATTTAGTGAAAAACTGCTGAAGATTTGTTTTCTTTTTTTCCCTAGCTTTGGTTTTTGAAACACAAAATACATAGGTAGCCAAATTACATTCCAGCATGACCTACTGGCAGGCAAGAGGATTTCTGCTCCAGTGCTGCAGCTCATTAAAGAGTTGTAAGCAGAAACGCTGGAAGAGTTTGCTGTAGGCATGTGACAAGAGATTCCTGATAACCTCAAGGCTGCCTCCCAAATGATCTTATTAATTCTGGGAGTAATCCGGGGAAAACCAGTAGGGTTTCTTTGACTTTTGCCCTCCAAGGTTGCAGTTTTTACAGCTCAGAGCAGCTATTAGTAACAATAGCTCTTGAAGTGTAATTTAAAAAACCCCAGGAAGCGTGTTCCTGTTTTTCTTTCTGGTGCAGTTACAACTAACAACTCCTCTTCCTTTAGCCCCTAATTCAGTGTGCTGCTGTTCCTGGAAACCTGTTTGGAATGTTCTAACGAAGTTTTTCACTTGCCTGAAGTACATCAAATGTAACACACAAGCCTGGTTTCCAGCAGGGACTTAATTGTGCGTGCAATCAGCTGTTCCTCAAGAGTCACACTGTTGGCTGCACACTCTGGGAAGTTCATAGTTTTAACTCTTCTATATTGGGAAGGCTACTGTTAACAGCTGCCAGCTCATTTGTCTTCAAGGTAACTAATCCAGAACCGGAAAGGGGTATCTTTTCTAGCTTTTAGTGAGGAATGTTGATTAAAATTTGTATTGTAGGAAATGTGGGCACAACATCATGCACTGCACTGATGGAAAAAAGTGCAACAGGTATTTGCATCTCTTCTTGTGAACACCTTCTCTTTTTTGCCAAACTTGAAGTTTCCCTTTCACAATTGTTTTCGTTATCATTAAAATCTTCTATTGAAGAGGGATACAAAGTATTTCAAATTGTTGTTCCCCTTATGCAGCATCTTTCAGAGGGGTAACATCCCACCTAGAACTGGGCTACCTCTTTCCAGATGCCCTTTCTCATTCTGTTCCATTTTGCCTTTGCTCTGCAGAATTGACATCACACATTCTTGCATTGGAGAGTATCAGAAACTGTTCTGAAAGGCTTGTATCTGTGGCCTGTTGTCTGGATGTTACTTATTACACACACAGAACTGTTAACTCTCTCTCTAAACATCACTCATTTTAAGACTATACAAATTAACTTGGGCTGTTCTTTAAAAACTGCTTTTCCAGCTGAAGGTAGGGCAGCTTACCTTGCCAGTCAGTGTTAGCCATGTATTTCTTTGCCATATACCCACACAACTTTGATCCTATTCCAGTCTTCCAGTTTGGCCAGCTGCCTTATCTCTCTGGTTTTAATTCAGATTTCATAAAAGCAAACCTTTTTAAACCACATAAATGGCAAAGCACATAATTGGATGCAATAAAGAGTTTTAAAAAGTTTGGTCCAGGCCTCGGTAATGTTTAGCCTTTGGTTACTGATGATGAAAAATTCAGATTTTTTTTTTCAGCTTTGTAAAATTTTATGAGGATTACTAATTTTAAAGCCAGCAGGTATGTTATTTGATGCACCAAACAAGTAAATAATTTTGTTGTGTTTAAACTTACCTTTGGAAATATTTTCCATTTTTTTCATAGCTGCTAAGCATAAAGTCACATTGTAATCCTGAAGAGTTATAATATTAAATATAGCTGGTTACTGCTATATCCATTACTAGCTGAGAACAGTCACAAAATCCAGTAATGCTATTGGGAAGCATGCTCTTTTTCTCCATGTAGTTTTGATAAAAACTCCCTTCTTTGGTTTGCTCATGAACCAGAAAAAGAGTTATTATTTTTCCTTTGGAGTTCTCTTTGTGCTTATCTGTCAGTGTTCTTCACAGACTGAAAGATTGGAGGCAAATGCAAGCCAAGTTAACCAGTGTGTTGTATTTACATCCCAGGACCAGGTCATAGGAAACATTTCTCACTCTGTTAAATGTAGCATATGTGGCCATTGGTGGTATTTAGGCATCTTCTCCTTTTTGCTCCTCAGTTTTCCTAGTTAAAGGACTGTAAGGTCAGTCTTATAGTTGGTTAAATATTGTTAGAAACATGTTGAAGTATGTGGGAAATATTTCCAAATTATAGTCAGTGACATATAACACGTTTTGGTTTACCTGCTCTGTAAATCAGATTTGTGCTACTTGCAGGGTTTTGGCAGAGGAGATACAGCATTTAAAGTGTTTCAAGATTCTTTTCTGATGACTTCTAAAGCAGCTTTTTTACCTATTAAAAAAAAGGCAAAGAAAAATAAGTGCCCACAGTTTGAGAGTATCCACTGTTATTTTTTAAGTTCTATTTTCAAGAGTTTGAAATTATGGCACATGTTTTCAGTATTTTCTAGAGATGGGGGCTTCTGTGATAAATAGCTAGTGCTTGTTCAGTGGTCTTTTCCCAGTTTAAAGTGGTTGATTGGCTTGATCTGAAATTGATAAAGTGTGACCACGTTGTAACTGAACTCGTAAGAATCATTTAGAAAGGTTTTTCTGAAATATTTTTTTAAGTCAGTCTTTTAAAAAAAATCATTTTAATGATGACTTTGAATATTACAGTTTCTTGCTAGTCTCATGAACAAAGTTTCTGATTTCATCTTCCAACTCTTTCTCCCTTGGGGCATAAAGAGCTTGGAAATAACCTTTCCCCAGATTGGAGAACTCAAGGCTCACTCACCAGTGAGTGTTGTGGTGACCAGTATTGTGTGAGGTGCACACACAGTGCTGGTCACTGCAGTGATTAAAAAGTGGAGTCTGTAGAACCTCTGTGCCCACAGCAGCTCCTTGGTTATATGTTAAAACTGTCCTGCACATCTAAACCTCTTGCAATGATGAGTGGTGTTGATGCAGGTAGGTGTTTACACAGTGAGATCGCCTACAGGGCAGATGCAGAGATTTCCCCTTCTCTAGCTAGGCAGCTGCTTCTAGAAATTCATCTTCCAAGTTTCTGGTTCTGCTGGTTCAGAAGATTTCATAATTAGGAAAATTCAGGAAAAGAGGAAATAAGAATAGGAGCAGGAGGTGAGAGAGAAGCAGAAGTCTGTACAAAGAGAAATGGTACCTGGAGCATAAGGAGAGATAGTTGTTGACAGACTGGCAGAACTGTGGGAAATGGATTTGGTACTAACAGCCATATACCTTTGAAGCATTTTTGTCCTGGTTTTATTAAAATTATTGCTACTTCATAATTATTTTGCTGCCTTAGACTGAAAAGCAGATTTTGACAGCCCCTGTTCTCTTCCCTATTTCCTGATTTGCCCATGTGGTGTTCTGAGTTGGATACTGAGGAACTGAAGCTCCCCACTGTGCAGAAAAACAGTTTTAAGTTTCTTTCTATTCTTCTGTGGGTTACTACATACTTATATCATGATTCTTAAGGAATTCTTTAATATGCAGGACAGATGATCTCATTTAGATTCTTATCCCCCAAGTTTTCAGCATCCGTAAGCAGGGAAAATCCACCTTTATTGGATGGAACCGACACAAAGAAATGTTTGCTTTGATAACAAAAGAAGCTCAGTGCTCAAAAAGATTTTCTGGGAGGATTTGCTTCTAGTTAGAATGCATAATTTGACAACTTCAAAATAAAGAATGTTATGATATATTGATACTTTTATTCACATCATCTAAGATGGCAAGTTTTAAATAGCCTTCTATCTTCTCTTAGTGACAAATTTCTAAGTAGGAGAATTTAACTCTGTGCTCACAAAAATAAGAAAAGAAAAACTCAGATTATTCAATAGTATCTTGTATGTTTATGTCTCCTTTAGATTTACTGTAGCTTAATTTATTAGGTTTTGGGTTTTGCTTAACAAATTAAATAGGATAAGGAGCATTTCTCTTGTGCTCAATGTGTGATGCCAGCAAAGACTGAGCTGACTTCCCCCTTTAAAGCAAAGACTGGGTTGTCCCTGCAGAGACTCCAAAAGATTCAGTAGGCATAAAAATGACACTTAGTTTTCTTTTTCATGTTGTTTGTGATTGCATTTTGTTTGTATTGCCTTAGAATTTTTGATTAAGCCTTTCTTGAATCCTTATCTATAAAGACAGTTTAATTTTTCACAAGATAAATTGAAGTGGTGTATAGAGTAAAATAACTTTACAGCAGCTTAATTCTCAGTGTTTGCAGCTCTGGATGTGGTTTAATCACATCTATGCCTTATGAAAAATGTAACTCTGCAGTTCTTTAAGGAATGTTTATTAATACCTTTAATGTTTATCATTGTGTGTGAGGAAGGTATACACGATCCCTCTGTGTTAGAAAAACCCTTCAATTTAAATTTATTAAAGATTACTTTACCCTGTCAGGGGCAAAGTGTCCCCTAAATCCAGTTCCCTCCCATGAAAGCGTGAGAATTTCTCCACTGCCTGGGGTCTGTGCAAATCATCTGCACTACAAAAGAGCCCTGGCTTCTTCCATTTTAGGAATCTGGGAAGGGCAAATATTTAGAAGTGCTGGTACAACAATAGCAGAAGTAGAAGGAAATTAAAGTTTGGGACCCAGTGCTGAGACAAATTTGGCTTAAACTGTGGGTGAAAAAAGGGAAAGTTTTTTGGTAAATTGGTGAAAGATCAGCAGATCGGCATTTTCATTTTTGGATTAAGGAAAAAGCAGAACTGCGCTATGTAGCATAAACTATCCAGTCTTGAAAAGGTGGCCTTTTTCATTCTTGTTCAGGCTTTTTCACTTTTTCTGTTGGACTGGAGTATGTTGTTGTTCAGTTCCTTTCTGACAGGTTGCAGGAACTAATGTTTCACTGAGCAAATACTTCCACAGAGGAGTGACCAGGGTTTTTTATGGAAGGCTGCTGCTGTCGTGAGAACTTCTTGAACGTAAAGATTAGAGGCTGGAGGTTGAAGGATTATATGAAGTAAACTGAAATTAAGACCATGGCATAGAAATTGCCTTCATTATAGAAACCCTGGTGTTTAGGTTGCAAAGCCTTTTGCTCTATAAGTGGTGTTTTTTTTGTAGAATCTCTTGGAGAATTTTCAGCATCTGTTATTTTCAACAGCTGTTTGATATTGAGCAGAAAGATCCATCTGTTCTCTGAATAGCAAGAAAAATGTATTCCTTATCTTGATAAATTCAGTTCAGCTTGAGTAACTCTTCGGATATTAAAACCAGTTTTCCTGGTGTGTTTCACTTATCTTTGGGAGATTTTTGGCACTATGTTCAAATACCTAAATGTGTCTAAAAACTGAAGTCTGTTTCTGCCAGAATTTGTGGTGAGACTTATAATGATCTTTATATAGTCTCATAGTAACTTAAGCTGATACTTGGCTTGTGTTTATACAAGACAACTCCAAATAATCCTTTAACTTAATTTTGAACAGTGCCGTGTTTTTCAGAATGACACCAGATAGAGTTGGCTGAAGAAAGGGAGCTGTACTTTTGCAAAAAGAATTTTAGTGTTTTGAAATCGGATTTTTAATTTCCTTTTGATCCACTTTAAAAGTTAAACAAAAAAAAAATTCTGCATTTAATTGTAGAGGAAAATAGAGTTAAATTTCCACAAGTTGGAGACCCTGCTGGGTAGTCTGATCTGATGCCTCAGGGCCCTTAGCTCTCGCTCAGCTCACTTTAAGTTGTATGAATCTTCAGAAGAGGCAGGTTTCCAGTTAAAGTTTTCCAACTTAACCATCACCATCATGGTTTCCTTTGTTCCCCTTCATATAATTTTGATTTTTATGGTTTCCAGGTGGTAGGTAATTCAGCACAGCCCTTGACAGAGTTTGTTGAATATCAGGTCCCTTGGTGTCCTGAAGGCTAGCAGGAGTTACTATGAGAGGAGCTAGCTAGACCCCTGGGATACAGTGTAATAGTATTTGGAGACAGTAGTTTAGACCACTTTCAGGACTTCAATGCCTGAGTTTCCTTGGAAATTTTTTTAGCAATTTGGTTACTTATATAGATATTTGTTACTCGTATTTTATTTATGGGATGACAAACACTTCGGTATTTCAGTGCCTGTCCCTTCTTGGCTTAATCTCATTGAGAGTACTCTGAAAACTGAAATGGAACAATTCAAAGAAATCCTTATTTCACTGAGGTCATTTGTTCAACCTCAACACCTGAAGAGAGTGATCATTTTTTTTCCACCTTGACACCCAGTGCCAGGAGGTAATTAAACAATGCAATTAATTACTCTTTACCACAAAGTTACAGAAACTGGCGCAGCACAGAGCATGTTGTTTGCCTGCCTTATTCAGGATCAGATGGGCTCTGTGCAAAAGGTGATAATCTCACAGCTGATTAGTCAACCCCTTTTTCCAGCTTTTTGCATCATTGTGTGTTACAGCTATGTCTAGTTATTGCATGAGATATATTAGTTATTAAAGCAAACCCCCTTAAAATATTAAGGAAAAAAAGTATTTACAAAAGGAACTGAGTTTTTAGCAAATTGAATTTAGACCATGAAACCTGCACCCTATGGTAGTTTAGTCTCTTATTTGCAAATTAGTATCAGTCTACTTCAGAGTCTCTGGCAACTGTGGAATTTTGGTCATAGTTTGGGGAACTCGTGACAAGGGTCAGTGGGATTCTATGATCTTTGCACAATAGCATTCAGCTTGTAAAATAAATCATAACAGAGCATATCTTAAATCTATTCAAGGCTTTTGAGGCTCTGAGAACTTCACTAGTGTGGAACAGGAACCTAATAAACGTGGCTCAGTTGTGACAGGTGATTCATTTTCGTGCAAGATGTACCATGACCATTTTGTGGGGTGTTCTATTTCTTCTCCATTAATTCAGCAATAGCATCATTTTATAAGTCAGTTCCATATGAACCATCAGAGTTCAAGTTATTTATTTTACCCCATGTAGAAAAAGGGATTTAAAAATGGTTTTAGCCAGGATGAAATGGCCAGAAGGAGTTCCAAGAGTTCTTGATGTAACCTCTGACAAAGCAGAGGAGAACATGGGAGGGGCGAAGGTCCTCGTTGTGTGTGTGTGTGGGGAGTGAGGCGCTCGGTCTGAGCAAATGTAACACTCCAGTCCCCTTGAGGTCCCAGCAGAAAGGGACACTGGTGTGCTGGGGAGCAGAGGCTGTGCCTAGTGCTGCTTCTACCAGTGTCCCAGTTCCACTGCAACAGTAAGAGACAAGTGTCTCCAAATGCCTTGCAAAGCTTGGATGTAGTTGCTGTGTGATAACTCTGAGGAAAGGAAGACTTGGATTTAATGCCAAAATCCATTTGAAGGATTTTGAGCTGAGCTTTCTCACCAAGTAGAGGATTCTTAACTACTCAGCTGTTTACTAGATTGGGATCAAGGGCATCCTTTGTACAACCAGGAATGCACAACTTGCAGGCCAGAGGGAAGGAGAGCACAAGTAAGAGACACAGAATTTTATAATCCAGTGCTGAGGTCACTTCCCTGGGAAGGGGAAACACAGGCTGTACTTCAAGGACTGTGTATGTATTTTACAGGAAACAGTACACAGTTTATTAACCGTCTTGGAAGCTTAAGCAGAGCTAAGCATAGCCTGTAAAATGCTAGATTGAACAGTTTCTGTCTAAGGTCCTTGAGTGAAACTTTAAAATGCCAGTAATAAACACAGAATGAAAGTAGGATTTTTTGTACATATGGTTTCTTTTTCAGATTCTTGTTATTGCAAAATTGATTCATTTCATGACAGAATTTTGCGCGGTGAAAGCTTTTCTTTAATCCTTAAGCCTTTGTTTAATCTTATTTTAAATGTGCCAATCAAGGTATGGTTCGTGTACATGCCAGAACAATTCTTCTTGATTCATGTGATAGTTTTAAGAGAAATAAGCGTATTTAAAATCAGTAGAAATTCTACATCCACATCTGTGGATGTAAAATGTTGATGTAACAGTGGTGCGTGCCAGAACTCGTGTATTTCTCGGTTTATAATTTCAAAGTGAAAAATATGAAAATGTATTGTGCATGACCAAAGTAGGGTATTAAAACAGGTTCTTTATTTTTTCTGTGTTTACCTCTAATTTAGTTGGTGGTTTAAAAAACTCAATTGTTATTAGCTAAATTTACAGTGGCAGTTTTAGGTTTCTAGGAAGCTCCAGTGACCTCTGTAAAGAGGTAATTCAGTGAACCTGTCACTAATGATTTCATTCTGCACCTAATAGGAATGGGTTTAATCCACAAATTATGAACTGGGCCCCCCTGCCCTAAGGGAAGTATTTCTTTCCACCTTTAAATGTAAGGAGGGCTGAGCACAGGACATGGCTGTTCTTTTATTTTTCAAGTCGTGAGGCTTTTGTGAAGTACTGTGCAGAATCCAGCAATGCACAGCACAGTTTTCCTTGAATTACCTCCCTCTGAAGACAGACACATGTTTCTCCCATGCCATTTCACTGGAATACATCTTTCTTTGCTGTCACTCCTGTGTTTCCCTGTGGCCCTGCAGTGTCTCCTGGCCCCCAGCTGGCAGTACCTGTGAGGTGAGTTCTGTGCACAGGGTGCCTGACTGTTCTCAGTCGTGCTCTGACTGATAATCTGACGAGTGTCAATGCTTCTGCTCAGTGTTTACAGTAGCCATGCAAGTAGCTTAGAAATGCAGCACTTGAGAAGAAAGTCACAGAAGATAATGATGTTGTTGAACTGTTGACTTGTTTTCTCTAAAAGAAAAAGTGCAGTCATTCAACAAGAAACCTGGGAAAATGCCTTCAGTGGCTTTACCAATTGTACTCCACTATGTTTTAGTATTGAATTAGAATGCTAATCACTGAGTTCTTTTCCATCTTGTCCTAATGAAAGAAATTCCTGTATGTAGGGGACTGGAATTTCAATTTGTAAGCATTTCGAACACAGCCCTTTGTTTCTGCTTTGTTATTTTGTGAGAATTCAAAACTAGTTCACAAATAACTTGGTTTACAGAAAACTTGCAGCCAGAAATCCCTGCTATTTACAGCTCTGTTTGTTATGTTTTGTCTACTGCATGCTTTTCCTTAAGCAAGTTGTGAGAGTTTCTCTTCAGTCCTGAGTATCAACTATAGAGCCTATTGCTTTTAAAGTATGTGCTGTGGCATAGCATGATATGCACATGTTCTGCTAAGTGGGCCTAATTCATCAGTGCTACTGGAAGAAGTCCATCTCCCCGCTCCAGCTGGTTGTCCTTGCTTGTTATGGTCACCATCCTTGCACCATCAACCAAACTTGTGCAAGTATGTGGTGAGTTGAATTTAGAAAATTTATTGGGATTAAAACTGATCTCTGAAGAGGAAGTGTGTGGGTGTCATGAGCACATGTTCACGTGACAGGCACTTGCTGCTTAAAACTACCACTTAGCTTTGAAATTCCTTGTCCTCTGACCTCAGGCCAAGCATTCCAGGTTCCTTTTTCTGTCTTCTTCCCAGCCCCCTTCCCCTTGAAATGCACAGCTTGCTCTCACCCTGGTTTATAATATACCAGTGACCAAGGAGCCTGGGGTCACCTGTTCCCACTTGTTCCCACAAATACTGTAGGTCCTGCCTGGCACCTCACTCTCAGCTGTTGTACTGGGAAGGGGGAAAGAACACTAGTGGGCATTACAGTCTCTTCTAATGCCTCACAATAACTTTGTGTGCCTTTGCCTTTGAGTAAGTGTGACCAGATCCATATGATACTTTTTGTTCGCCATGAGGAAAAGGAATGTAACAGATGTGTTATGCAAGCGTGAAAAGTGATCCAAAATTGATTGGGATGCTTCCCAAAGGGTTAGATTTTTCTTTTCCTTTGTCATTAAGCAAACTCTTTGGGAAAGACTTTTTTTGCTGGTAGGTTTCTGCATAAGCTATTTTTGAAAGGACATCCATAAAGATTAATATCATCTGACAAATGGAGCAATCTTTTTGAGGTTGCTCTTTTTTCAGTAGGTATTTGAGCTGGGGGGTTCTTGCTGGGAAGGTCAGTATCTTATGCCTGCACTGCTCATATTAAAATGATATCTGGCTGGTGACTGTTAAATACCGTAGACTAAACAAGTCTGTTCTGTAAAATAAGATTTGAAATTATAAAATGAATGTTCAGGTTTTAATATCTGAACACTCCCTATAAAGGTTCAGTGACTTCAGTAAATGGATTTCTTTGCTTTATTAAAATTAGCAGTGCCTCTGCCAAGGAACAGGTTCATGGCCCTGTTAAGTGAACTGAAAGGGGGGAGTTCCAAAGGGGCCAAACTTTTCTCCCAGCCATGGAACAGTTGCACAGCTGCTGCCACAGGGCTTCCCCAAGTCTTAGACAGCTGCTGTTCCCTTGTCTCCGTGTCTGATACGGACTTGGTTTGCTGGTGTTGACTTTGTACAGCTGTGGCTGGCATATATACCCAGTCACTCATCTTTGCCAGGATATAAAAACAGAATCTCCACAGTTTTAGTCTCTAATGACCAAAAGTGACTAATGTTCTCTTAATTCCCATACCCTGGTTTCCTTTGCAGACTGGTGTCAGTTCTGCTGCTTCGGAGTCCTGATCCTCAAATCCTGGATTCAGAAAGAAACTGTACTCCTAAATACATTTCAGCACATGACCTTCTTCAGATTCTCTAGTTCTTATAATCTCATACTAGAGTTCATGTAACCAGTAGAGAAACAAATCCTGTTCCAATGCATCTCCTAGAAACTGAGCATGTGTAGCCTGTAGTAATTGAAAAAACCAATGCTGTCCAACTGAATTCTACGGTCATCAGACTGTAGTAGAAGTAATCTAATTGATGTCTGTTCTTGAAGTCCATCTTTAAATAGGTATCCAACTGTATTTATTGAATCTAAATCTCAAGGGGGACTATCAGGTTTGAAGAGTATTCAAGTACATCATCTTAGAGGGTTTGATCAATATTCGACATCTTCAGTATAAAAATCTAGTTTGTTAAATGGACCTCAAGAAGAGAAGCAATGTATCTAGGTTTGTAATGTAACAGTAATGCAGTTTTTAAGTACCCCTTGCTTTTCCAAAGGATTTTTTTTGATTCGAGAATTGATCGGGAAGGTATACAACTGCAGTTTTGTACTGACAACCCAAGTTTTGTACTGCACACTCAAGAACTGTATGGCTCCAGGGAACCTGTGCACTGCAGAAAATGCCAAAGTGATTTTTGATAAGATAGGCCTCGTTACCCCTGGGCTAGTACAAAAGGAATACAGCATTAAAAAAGTAGGGCAATGTCACATAGGTGTTTCATAGTTTAGACTTGTCTCAAGATTTTTGCCATAGAGTAGCAGGTGAAACAGCCACCTATCAAACTTGGTGAACAGCTTTGGCAATTATGTGACCTGTGTATGACAGGATGTATTTCAGTCTGAAGAGTGAAATCAGAGGGTCCCAGAGAAATCTGACATCTCCTCCTAAAGCTGTGGAGGTTGGTGCTCTGAAAGGTTGGTTCTTGATTTATCTGAATGTCTGAGGAATTCCCAGGCTCACATCTGTTTGCTAAGAGACAGCCAGAAAAGCCTGGCTTCCTGCTGCAGTGGCTGTGTTTGGGTAAGCCTGTGGCAGGCAAGCAGCCTGGTGAGCAAACATTGAGTTTGTGCTCTAATAGCATTTTCTCTTGCCTTGTCTGTCAGGCCTTCGTTAGTGTGTCAGAAAAGCTCACATCAAATAAAAGGTCTTCTGTGGGCTCCAGCAATGCTTGTTTACTCCAAACACTTAGATTTTTTTTTTTTTTTCTGAAGTAAAGAGATTAGCTTTGGTGCTTATTTCACTTTCCTAATGAGGAAAGGTGAAGGTGTGAGGTTGGTTGTGCACAAAAGGAGGGGGAACTCTTTCATGCATTGTTTGAAGGTTTAAGCAGTTAATTTTGAAAATCTTTTCAAAAGAAAAAAACGCTGGTAGGGGTTTTCTGTTCTACTAAACCAAGGAATCAGCAGAGTAGGTTGAATGGTGTACTTGCAATAAGTAGAAGTAATCTTTCAGTTGTTACCTATTTTGCTCTTACAGCAAGAACCTTCTACTTAGCTATGTAAGTGAATGAAATGAACAACAAAATGAATAATTTTCTGATATCTGCAACATGTTACACTTTCACTTTTCCTAAACTAAAATCAAAACAATGTCTCCTGACTTAAAAGTAATTGATACCTTAGTGTTCTAAAAGAATCCCTCACGTTGCAAGAATTTGCTGTTTCCTGAGCTAAGAATATAAATCTGGCAAAAAATGACTTTTCCTTCCTTTGCTTCCCTAACTGAAATAGAAATAGTGGCATCTGTGGTTTCTGGGCTCTTGCAGTATGAATTTCTTCAAATGATGGGAGAAATGCAGTTCTTCGTTATTTTGCTTACAGAGGTAATGTGGTGGTAACAGTAACAGTATTAATAAGGTACCTTTCTCTTGTAGTGGGGAAAAAATCTATACTGCAATAGTTGCTTTCACTAACATCAGGCTGGTGGTTGTAATTTAAGTATTGCTGTTGTACAAGTGGTAGCATTACTGCTTTTTATGTCACTTGTTTATTTTATGTTCAGATAAGGCATTCTGTTAGTTTTTCCCTCTGGTCAGTCTGGATTATTTTACAAGTGACATTATACATGTGTGCACTTACATAAGATACACTTAAGTTTAGTTACTTCATAGTGGAAAAGGTACACCTGTGAGAAGGAATGTGAATAAGAAAATGTAACTGTGTATAAACATGTTTATGCAGCTGCATTTTAATGTAACTTATTATTGGACCACTCTGTTTAGAGAATGAAACATTTACAGCTGAAGACAAGCTGTTAAAAACTCCTTCCAAACATGGTAAGCTGTAGATAAATCAGAAGTATAGATATTCAATTCTACTTCCAGATTTATTTGTCTTTTTAACAAGTTTTCTTCATATTAGTATTTGAAAACTATTTGAGTTGCTAATGAAACTGTCTTATAAACTTTCCATATTAAAGCATTTTTGTGGAGTATTAAATCTGATGTCTTCTTCTGTTTTTCATGATTTAATACACAGCCTTGGATTTTAGTTTAGTAATGTAAATAATTTCACCCAGTGTGGGGAATTTGAAAACTTAATAGCTTTTCAACATGACTTTTGTGTGATTTGGGACTTCACTTACTGTGGAGCCTCAGATATGTGTTTCAATTCAGAGTACATGTGGTTTGGAAACATGGGAAATAAAAGCTCTATATCTGTTAGATCCACTGAAAAAAAAGTCATTAAATTTATGTATTTATGCTCTGTAAGTAGATAAAATACAGTCTTGCATATCATAAAACTTAGCCTTCACATGATCTGATTTCAAATCTCAGGATGCCAATGAAAAAAGAGAAATACTGCTAGTGTCTTGTTTCAGTTGGGGGAGGTAGGGGGGAAGGGTGCAAAATGTTTTTATCATACTTTTGGAGCTTTTAAAAAAATCAATAAGGGAAATAATTTAGAATCAGGCTGTATTTGTTTGCAGATTCATACTGAAGTGACTCATGAATTACACCAGGGACTGAGAGCACATTGTTTTAGGCCCTTCATGGACAATGAAAGACCCTCCTCTGCCCCCAGAAATTTATTTTGGTACTTCGACTTTCAGTGTTACTTAATAAGATGTGGCCTTAAATGTCCAGTTTCCGGAATATTGAAAAGAATGTGTTGGTATCTGTTTTATTGAATGTATCATGTAGAGTTTAAATTTTCCAAATCCAAGCCAGAAATCCTTTCCTTACCTTAAACAAACCTCAAAACAAAACCAAAATGAACAAAAAAACCCACCCTAAAAGCCAAAGAAAACAACCCCTCCCCAACAAACTAAACAACAACAATGGAAACCAACAAACCACAGCAACAAAAATTTTTGAATAGTGTGAGCAGTGAGTGTCTTTACATTTCCCCTGCCACTAGTGCTGGAGAAAAACTGCTTTGCAAAGCTTAAAGATTTTTCAGCCTGTAAACTCACTTAATTCTCAGCCTTTCTCAAAGTTATCAATAATGAAAGATTTTGTGGTGAAGTCTGGGTGAGTGGAGGCTGGAGAAGTCAATTCACTTCACATCATCTATTGATCAGACAGTATCTCATCAAGCAGTCTGAAAGTGGAGGACTCAATACTTAAGGCTCCTGCCACAGTCACATGATGATACCAATTCACTTGTGCTTGGATTATGACCTATAGTTATAAAAAGATCTGTCTTCTCCACTTCAAGGGGAAGAAAAATGAGTGTATAGAGGAATACCAGCACAGGAAGATGTAAGTTTTTATATTTGATACCTTGTATTTATTTCACCTCCTTTTCTTCATCCTGAGTGTCAAATAGATAAGCCCACAGTACCAATTTTTCATTGTTGGATGTTTTTGTTTTTATATTCTGCAATATTCTCTTCCATGTCTGGATGGGGAACTTGGGTTGCAAATTAACTCCAGTGCTCAGAAGCTCCCTAGCGCCAATTTTGAAAGTTTCCAACTCCATTTCCTTATGAACACAGCCATTCTCTTTTCAGGCTCACTTTATGTCTAGGACAAGACAACTCCTCTGTGTGTGGCTGCAGTCTCAGATAAGCCAGTTTGTGCCTTTTCCTCATATTTCTGGACTGAAGAGCACTTGGGGCCCCCATGTAGGCACTTTTGAATATCTCTGCAAAATTGTCAGGTGTCATCATCAGTGGCTGTCTAGACCTAGTAATCTCTGATGGATCAAGCTGACTCAGCCCAATTAACTTTCTTAATACCATTAGGCATGTCCCACGAGTCTGGAAGATCCCAGTATGTGTTCTATGTGCCTCTTAATAATTAAAATAGGTGCCACTATCTCACTATTACTTCATGTGTTGCACAAAAATATACTCTAGTGTGAAAACTAGTAAATGAATTGTTGGTCCCTTCTATATTTTTCCTGCTACACTGTTTATTTTAAATGGCATTTGGTAGATTGCCTCCTGCAAGTACTGGGCTATAGCACGTAAGAGGCAAGAGAGAATATTACATCCAAGAGAAAAAACACCAGCCAGGAAATTCTGTAGGTGGATAGGAATTGTAATAAAAATTCAATGTAGCTATAATAAAATAGGTGCAGAGTGCATGTGCCACGTGCAGAACTAATTTTGTCATTTTAACCTCTAATTGGCTCTTTTATTCCATACTCTCTTACTCTCCCCAGTTCATTAGCAATTCAGGAGAATTCCTCCAGCACCTCTGGTGCCCTCTGTCTGGCCTTCAAGGATTTTGGAAGCCTCTGCCCTTTTTCCCTGAGCACGTGCTTAGTCCTTCAGCATGAATTCATCCCCAGAAGACCCAAGACTGCCACCAGCTCTTATTAACATCCAACACTGTTGAAGTCCTTCAGCTTCTTTGGAGTCTCTCACTTTCTGAGAATGACACTGATGAGAAGATTCTGTGGCTAATGCTGTATTAAGCTCAGAGAGCCCCTGAAGACATCCATTGAAGAGAAAGGGCAAGGCACAGCTGCACCTACAGCAGTTGAAGGGTAGCAGCTTGCTCAGAGCTCTTGATCATGGGCAGCCAAGGCTGGGACAAGTGGCTGGCACTCAGTGGCCTTGCCTGGTGCCTTCAGTTTAGGAGAGGCTGTAACAGGGTCATGGCCAAGCATTGCAGCTGTTTGTGTCTGGTTCTGAAGAGAGAGTGGTCAGGCTTCATCCATTACAACACAGTGGGTCAGCCCTGCTTTGGAAATACCAGCTTCAGGTTTTTAGGCTCATCGTATAGTTCATTTGAATCTGTAACATGGTTAATATCTGAACAGTATTTATTTACTTTTTTCCTAAATACTGTATTTAGAATTCTGAGAACTGTACCTGTATTTTTACTACTACTTGATTTTGTTAAGCATACCATGGAAAATATTATTTTAAAATATCTCAGTCAAAAAAGTCACTTATAATAGAAAAATGGACAAACCATCTCTTATGACAACTATTTCTTTGATCAGGACATGCAAAGTACTTTTGTTTACCCAAAGCAGTGTGTCTGTCTTCAAGGGCTTGAAGTTCAAATCACAATTTTTTAAATGATCCACAAAATCTAAAAAATATTAATTTTAAAGATGTTCTGTTTTTCTCTTTACTGTATGGCAAAACTATATTCATTTATGATATATATATATATATGTAAAATGTACTGGTAGATCCATGGGTAGGTGGGACCTCCTGGTGCATCAAGCATCATGTTGCCTTAAACTAAGGCTGAATTGGTAATGCAGGTGTCCAGCAGATTCTTTTCATAGATGCATTTCCAGGCAGTGAGCAGAGCAGAATGTTATTCATCTTCTAGAGGCTTTCACACATCAAATTTGGCATTCCTGGTCTGCCTTGAATGGGCCTAAACTCTTCCCCTGGTTTTCCTGTACCTGCTTTCCAGATGCAGCAGAGCTCAGTTGTATTTCCTAATCACTTGCAAATAAAGAAGTTAGCATTTGTCTGATATTGCAGGATATGAATGATGGGTTAAGTAGCAGCATTAGAAGTTAAATGTGCTGCAGAAGGGGATGTTGAAGGGTGTACAATGGAAATGTTCAAACCAGGAATGTGCCAGAGGGACAGTGGACAACTAAGGCTCTGGAGGGCTACAGCGTAACATGGGGGAAAGGTTTCTTAGCAGGTGGTGTTGAGTTTGTAAAAGCAATAATTGACTCCAAATCTGTAATTCAAGTATATGATACGCTATTTAAATCCCATTTGGACAGGAATAATTTTATCAAGCCTAACCTATGAACATGCATTATACATTCATTTTATTGTCGTCCTTGGGAACAAAGTATCTGCAGTAAATTTATATACTAAAAAAACACTTTCTTCTCTGCAGTACATATAATCTTAGAGTTTTAATAGGCTGTAATCCTTTCAATATTTATAGTACTCTTCCTCCTAGATATAAAAGCAGTGAGCAAATATTACTGTGCCTCTTGTCACTTCTTTACATGGTTAGCAAATACAAGGAATACAGTATCTGCAGTGAACTGATGCACAGTAATATTTACACGTTTAAGAATTAGTTTTATTACTAGATATGTTTTTCAAAAATATGTGGAGTTGTGTGATTTTGGAAGAGTAACTTTGAGATTATTCTTCTGATGCTTCTGGTGTATAATAGGCATTTCACATACTCAGAAACTGAATACTGTGTCGTAGTCCTCGTTTCATTTTGAATTACAGTTGAAAGTTACCTACTTTGTCGTAGTGCTGTTTTGATCAATAAATATATTTGATTTCTTGTATATGTCTGTCCTGGATCATTAGCACTAAACGGCTCTACTGTACATGGAAAGCAAGTTTTCTGTTAAAGAATCTTTTAATGTTAGAAAAATGATGTTTTAGATAGGATGCTAATGGTGTGGGGGAGGTGGAGACAAGGCAGCTGATGCCGACGAAACTTTCCAGTTGAAGTTCAGTGAGACAGTCAAGGAAGACTGGCTTTAAAAAAAAAAAAGTTTCCCCTTAGAAGTGGGGAAGCAGCACTGTTTCTCATCACCTGTTAAAAGACCAGATGCAACGAGCAGGAAGAGCTGCCTTGTGTAAAAACTTGGACCAGAACTGGAATGTCTAATTCCAAGGTTGCACTAAGGGAGTCTGTGTTTCCTTCGGTTAGAGGTTTTGCTTTACAAAGAGTACAGATGCTTATTGATGAGGATTTCCTTTTGCTGCAACCAGTTTGACTTGACCTTGAAATCAGTGCTCCTGTATTCCAGTAGAGGGTAAGGAGAGCACCTGCAGAAGCCAGTCAGTCCCGGGTGGATTGTGATCTACTTTGGAGTCACAGGGGACTCGTTTGTAAGATCTGCCCCAGGAGGATGCCAGTTTTGAGGTTTGTATTATCTGAGATACCTACAGCTCATGGAAAAACTAAGAGTCACCTCCCAAAACATGAAGCCTATGAGCTTTGAGCTTTAGTAATTAGTTTGAACATACCCTAGTAAGCAGGTTGAGATCAGCTTGTAGCATTTCCTGCAGTAGGGTTTTAAGTTCCTCATAATACAGCTCTGCTAATTGAGTTATCATATTCTTTACCTTAATAGTGAGCTTTCTAAACGTGACTTGCTCCTTTATTCTTGAGGTCTTAGAATTGAGGGTTTAAGTATCCCCAGAATTTGACAGTCTCTGTTTTTTCATTTTGAGTTGCGAGCCATGGAATGTCCGGCTTTTTGCCGTAATAGTATGTAATCAGTAAGTTTGTGTTTATAAAGTCATACCAAAAAATGTGTCTGAGAAGTATGTGCAGATGTTTTCTTTTGAACTATCAGGTATTCAAGCGCTCAGGTGTGGAAGATGCTTTTTTAGGTACAAATATAATAACTGGTGGGTAAAAGCCCTTTTGTCCTGTTGGTTTTTGTTGTTGGAGACCTGTTAGAGATTTGTAGCTACACAGCAATATTTTATAAGAAATGCCTGCCAACCAAAGGCTGAATTAAGAGCTCGGGGCTGGGAGACAAGCCACTGCCAGGAGATAATGAGGGCTGCAGCAAGTTTCAAAAGCACTCCGAATGACTCTCAGTGCTGTTTCCGTTCTTTCCTTTGCCCCTCCACGAGCTGGTGGCAAGGTGCCGCCTCTCGTGCTTCCCTCGGGGGCCCGGCGAGGAGCAGGTGAAGCTGCAGCGCTGGGCTCGGGGCTGCGGCCGAGGGCGGGGAGCGCGCCCGGGGCTCCGGCGGCGGCGGGAGGAGCCGGCGGGCGCGGCCAGCGCCGGGCCCCGCGGCGGGGAGGGACGGCTCGGCTCGGCTCGGCTCCGCAATCCCTCTCGGAGCCGCTGCGGGAAGAGCGGGCGCGGGGCCGGGGAATCCCTGGGTCGTGCCCTTCTGCTCCGGCTGGTGAGTGGGGAGAGGGGCGTCCCGTGGTCCCTGCACACCCGGCCGAGCGCTCGGAAAGCGGGAGGGGGGTGTGGGTTTGGCTCAGCGTGTGCGTTCGGTTTATTTACACTGCCGATGCTACTTTGTAATGCAAGTGGGCTCCTGGGCTTGGGAAAGACTTGAGCGGGGTAGAAATGAGAGAGGGCTTAGCGCAGGATGCTGCCAGCGCTGGAGAGCCCGGTTAGAAATCAAACTGCTCCGGCTCCTTGAAGAGATGCGCCGTGATAAAAGCGCTACATGAGCTTTATCATTTGACCTTCAGAGCGCGGCTCAGCAAATGAGAGACTTAAAACCAACTCATGCTTGGGTAATGAACCGGGGTGTGGGGGGGGGAATCAGTTCTCCCCTGTTCAGCTTTCTAAGAAAATAATTGCCAGCGTAAAACTGCTTTGCTGTTTTCTGTAGGTAAATGTGAAGAATGTTCTTTGTTTATCAAATAGGTGTGACTGCCGATGTGGACCTGCCTGATGTGCCCTGGCGTTCTCAGCGAGTCTTTAACTTGTTTTCTATACAGTAGCTGTGAAATTGCGTTAGTACTTCTGTTAAAACACCAAGAAAAATGCTATTGTTAGTAGCAGTTCTTTAAATGTGTTCATAGGTTTTAAATTTGGATAGAAAACAAAAAACCTGATTCTAAGTAGATGATCAAGAGATTTCTTCATACATTAATGTATTTGGGGTGATGGGAGGTAGAATTGGGGCTGTATCCTAAGGAGTGTTGCTTTGGTGTCCCTTTACAGCTGTAATAATTTAAATGTTAATCCCAGAGCATGATAAAGTAGGAACCTATGGAACTTTCAATGCAAATAACTTCTTACCTCCAGAGAGACATATTTTGGTTCCCCCCCTGTGTAAGCAGTATTAGAACTATTTTGGATCCGAATATTTGCAATTACAAAAATGTAAATGTCTTTCATATGGTAATAGAAAGTCAGTAAGTCGTGTAAATAAGATTTAGTGCGATGACAGTGTGCAGTTGTGAGCAAAGTTTGGGGTTTTTTTTTTAACAGCTTTCTGTGCTCTTAAACTGCTCTGAGAGATACCTGTGCACATTTTTTTGTTGCAGTAGTATGATTCCAATCATTTCTGCTTGTAGCTGTATCTCATTCCAAAACTCTTGAGTATTTGAAGCCTTTTTGGACTTTCTTAATATATTTTTTCTCCTACATAGGTATGCTTAGTTTCTGATTTTGTTTTTTTGTTCTTTTTTAAACGAAACTTTAGGATCATACAAAGCTTCTGGAAGAGAATTCAGGGCTCCTTGTTGCATCTATCTATAGTTTAATTATAAATATAATAAATTTTGACTTTAAAAAGATTTTGTAGTTAAAGCAGTGCAGTCGCTTTCTGTAGCTGAAGCCCTGCAAATGATTTCTGGAAATGGTCTGCTGTTGTTTTGCTGTCTGTGCCAGGAGAAGTAACTTTAGCTTAAGAGAAAAGCAAAGTCTATTTCTGAAGGTCTGAAGAATACTGGTTTTCCCTTTGCAGTGTTTCCCATCTCCCTCAGCCCACAGCTGTCGCTGCTGGGTCGGTTCATGTGCCAGCTTGGCAATGCTGGTTTGCCACTGCCCATCTGTACATGAGCTGTGGTCCTGGCATGGTGACATCTGGAAACTCCCTGTCACAGGCACTGCAGCTCTCGAGCCAGTCTGTGACACAGGAAATGAGCTCATGGTGTCTCAGGTTCAGGACAGGACAGCTTCTCTACCTCACGGGCTGTGGAGACAGATGGCAGGGAGAGCTGGCTCTCAAAACACTTGGAGGAGGGAAAATTTCCTTCTACAAACCTCTTCTGCTTCATAACTGTCTTTTAGCTACTACCTCGTGGTACAAGTACTTAAACTGATGAAAATCTGCTTGTTGGTGGAGTGACGTGAGTTGAGAAAATGGTTATTTATAGACTGTGCAAAAAATTATGGAATTTCTTAAAAATAGGGGCTCTGTTGTACCAATCCTCAAAGTGAAGTGGCTGCATTAATAAATGTATCAGGTAAACATGTATGCTGAAATAAGAGCATACATGAAATAAGAGTTTGAGACTCTTGTGGAAGCTGAAATACATATACTTAATGTACTTGAAATACCTGAGGAGAAAAAAGGAAAGGACAGGAATGGCTTTTTCTGGGAAGCATCTGTATTTGTGCAGTGAAAGCTTTTCAGGGAAGACTTAGTGGTTAACAGCTGAAATGGAATAGCAGGAATCAAGGTATTGAGCAAAACCAAGCACTGCATATGATAGCACTGGAGCAAGAGCTGGAGAATTTGAAAAATGTCTAGCTGAGAGCCAAAATGAAGATGAACAACCATAAAACATTAAAAAGCTGTTTGACTTGCTAAAGACCATTGCAATGATAGATAACTAGACATCTCCCATAAAGCCCAGTATCAAACACCAGGCACCACCTGTTACTCCTGAGAGCACTGAGAAAAAGCAAAGATGCAAAGAATTTTGGTCATCTGAAGCAGGAGAAAACCCTCCTTAAGAGTGGCTGTGCACTGGCTGTCCCAGCAAGCGAGATCGGGGGAGGATTTAACTGAGTTTGCAGATTGTGAGACCACGTAACCCATTAAAGGGACTACGTGGCCATTATAATCCTTCATCTGCAGTGAAACTTAACAAGTAGTGCTGTTAAATGTCCCTCATTTCAAAAATGCACTTCTAGAATCCAGCTGGTTTAGGTGAATTTTTAACATGAGAAGATGCTGTTGTTACTTCAGACATTGTGTTCATCTCAGAACCATGATGCTTTGTAGCTGACAGGTCTGCCAAGTTCATAAAACCTGGAGTGGTTCAGCTGGCTGAGCGCGACTACAGCTGAAAAGATTTAGATACCTTTTAAATGAAATTTCAGTTTTGTTCTACCTTAAATGAGAAATGTAAAGCCTTATGACAGCTTAGTTTTGGGTTTGGGTGAGGTACAGATTTGGGGGATTTTTTTATCTTGCATGGTTAAAACAACTCTCAGCACTTGGCTGTTTGTCATCTTCTAAAGAACTATAAATTATCTGTGCTAATATATTAGGTTATACTAAATTTCCACTACGTCACTCCCTCTTGGATTTGCACTTGTATCGTTCCCAGTTGCAGACGTTGTGAGTCCAGATGGGATTTGTTGAACCAATATTTTTTTAAGTCTGGTTGGTTGGGGGTTTTTTAAAGAAATTTAAAGAAAAATACTTTCAGTTGCAGCCAAAGGAACAGGTGAACTTAATCCAAGTCTAAAAGGAACATGCTAGTTGGGTAGCACCAAATCCTGCATAGTTTCACTGTGGTACAGCATGACTTTATTTCCTGAAGGGCTTGCAATGCAGTTGGCAGAAGTCTGCTGGGTGAGCTGTGTTCATTGTTAGCTCCACAAATAATGGAGGGATTACTCCATAAAACTGTCACGAAGTGACGTTGCTCCCACAGACCGTGGTACTTTCCAGATATGAAAGCTGTCTTTGGGAACTACGTAGCAAAAGTGCTTTCTGAGCAGTTACTGTTTTCAAGCAGACAGTAATTAAAGATAATTCTAGTTTTCTTCCCTTAGCAGTCCAGCTGGCCTAATTTCTAAATAGATGATCATGTTTAAAATGCTCGTGTCCAGCTAGAGAGGTGAGTGCCTAAGTGGGGTTTATTAAACATGTAGGTTAAGACTTTTTAAAATTGTATTTCGTCTTCTGTGAAGCAGGGCCACCTGCATTAAATCCTGTATTTTCTACAACCTCATTATTTAAAATATTTGTCCAACTGCTACAAAGCTTAGAGATGTAAATTCTTGTTAGTCTGAAAATCCCACCTTTTTGGAGAATACCAGACCCTAAAGCAGTCTGAGGAATGCAGCAAAAAATGAACTTCAACACTGAAACAATTCAGAATTCTCAAAGACTGCGTTTTCAACAGTTGTTATTTTTAGATTTTTTTTTCATTATGAACATGTCCTTTGATTTCCCATGCCTACTTCTTATTAAAGTCTTACTGTGCTTTGTGGTTGGATTTTAACTGGCTTATTTATTCATCCTCCAAAGGAAAGATTCTCAGTTAACTGTTTCCTTGGGCCATTGTTAACATCTCTCAGGGAAGTTCTCAGTCACTACAGTTGTAGAAGAGGAGACAAAATACAACAGACAGATAAAAATAATTTAAAAATGCATTTTGGTGTGACAGCTACAGGTAAAGTTTTGCTTCTGTAGAGCATGACACAAATGAAATACCATTATGCAGAATTTTTAATCCCCTTAAACATGAATGAAACAAAACTCATATGACATTAGACTTGTCAGATTGCATAACTGTCTTGCATGTCTTTAAAAATAAAAAGCTACTGAACCAAATGACAGTGCACAGCCCAGCTCACATTCTAGAGCATTGATTAGAGTCCTGGGTCTTCTTAGCTGTGACTGAATAAAATCCTTAATTAGATGGCTGCCTTAGCATGCAAAGTAGTCTGTCTTAGTTAAATATGGCATTGAATCAACTTCAAGGAAAGATGGTGTTTCTGTTGCCTTGCTTAGGGACTCCAAGGAAGTAGACAGAACTCAACAGTTCCTCAGAGTTTAGGAATGAAGAAAGAATCAGCTTGATCCGTTGAAATTTTTATAGCTTGAAATGGTTCACGAATAGCTTGTTCAAAAGAAGAACAAGGGCAGAATTATGTGTTGCAGTACAGATGTTGATCTTTTCTTTGAATTTACTGGTTCTAAAAAGTCTTTCTGAAGATAGCATGTAAAGCAAAAGGTATGCAGGTAAATATTACATGTGTTGAAAATAAAGCATTTTCTCTTTGATCGGATTAAATGGAAGCTGCTGGGCTGTCTGGAACAAAAGTCACCCATTCCCATGTCAGTGTTCACAAGGGGCACAGATACACCAAAGGGCCCAAGCCTGTGTGTCTGTGCTGGCATTGCCCAGCTGCCACAGGCACGAGTCACCTTCCATCTCTGTCTGATGTGTGTGTGCCTTGCACAGAGATGTGTGGTGTCCATTGAAAGGTGATTTCAAGCAGCTGCTAAAAATTGTGTGTTGTTATCTCAATTGCTGCATGCTGCAGGTGTCATGGGCTTAAAGCAAAATGGTGGTGGGTCGGTCTTCTTGAAGGGCTAGATGTTTGCAATATCTCTGTACCTTATTTTCAGTTATTCCAGCAGACAGTAACTTTGATCAGCATATAGCAGTTTCAAGTGATGATACAGATGAGTGAAACTAATTTAGGAACAAAAATGTAACAGCATCACCCTGTAGCCTATCTCTTATCTGAGTTAACATGAAAATAAGCAGCCAGAAATTCCTAAAATGCTGCCAGACACCTCGAGAGGAGCTTTCTTGGCCTTGACGTCCAGCTCTCGCTCTGTGCGCTGAGGTTTGAAGTTGCCTGCAGCGCGAGAGAAAACCAGGCTGTCCAAACACAGCAGTATTTCACATAACTGATGTGTCTCTTCAGACCAAAACAAAGTTTAGCCAGCCCCTTGAATCTGCTCTCTGTGCTCGGCAGAAAGTCCTCCATGGGCTTGACTTGCCTGGGCCAGGGGAGGGGGTACCCGGCAGGAATGTGTGGAATTGGAGGCTGGAGAAAACACGCTTGTCAAGCAGCCCAGTGTGCTGTGCAGAGCTGTTATCTGAATGAAAGTGATTTCCCAGGGCATCTGGCTCCACACATGATCTAGGACAAACAGCAGAGGATTAATTTTCGTTTCAGAAGTGAAGGATTTAGCTCTCTTGAGGGGAGACGCTGCGCAGGGGGCTGCCAGGGGTGGCATTCCTGTCCTCAAAGCACTTTCTGCTCAGAGTTAGAATTCAGGCAATTAAAGAGCTCAGCTGGCTGGGCAGGCTTAGCGCTCTGAGCACTCAGCAAAGGCATCAGGGAAGAAAATGAGTTGGAAACTTCCTTGTTTATCTGCCTTAATCTGTATGTTGTGTCTTTCTGCAAAGTTAAGTGTCTGTAAGGCAAACCTTGCAATTCGAACTCGGAATGTTGGTAATTAAATTCGGTGTTAAATGGGTAACCTTGAGTTAGCCAAAGCAGTTGTAATTAACTGGTTCTGTTTTTTAAGCAAGTGTTGATTTATTCTTCTAAGTAGCACATAATTAGTGTTCTTTCTTCCTCTTCCCTTTCTCCTCCCTCCCCCCTGCCCATCTAACTTACCTTCCATATTATTTATCAAAATAATGATTCCAACTTATTCTTATATCTTACTAAAAAAAAAGATTATAGGTACAATGGAAGAAATTGGCTGCTGTGAGGACCTCACACAAGTTTTGATCTTGAGCCATGGTCACTTTTCCAATGTTAATAGTTCTCATTTATTGACATTTTGCTTGAAAAAGATGAGACTTTAGAAGAAAATCTTTTAATATCCTTTGTTTACAGCACAGTACATTTCTTTACTGCCTTTAGAATACATGTCACTTGGAAGCAAGAACTGCTCAATTGGCAGTAATTTAATCCCAGAGGGGTTTTTTTGTGAATTTGGGAAAAGCATGTTGTTGTATTCTGTCTTTTTAGGTTCTTAATGGTTCCTTTTGAGGTCCTGATAAAGGCCTAGTCTACTATTTGGAAATTTTGGGATGTGTGCTGAAGTGGCTTGATTTAATTAAATAAGGCATTTCAAAAGAATTTCTTTAAAAACATGAGTATGCCTTGTTTCCAGTAGAAGTTGAGGATAGGAAAGAAGGTTACTGAAGCCAGCATGTGAATGATGATTAAACTATCTCTGCTGTGTGGTCCTGTCTCCTGTAGGTTTTCAAAGCAGACAGGCGAATTGCAGTGCAAGGTGTGGGTGGTTACACAGTTCATACCAAAATCTCTTTTTATAAATGGTGGCTATAACTTAATCGTGTGCAAAATTATCTTGTTCCTGTGAATCCCAACTATTACTTGTTAGCTGTGACAGACATTGTCAAATGTCTATTTGTTTGACTTCACTGACAATTTACATAACTTCACTCATTTGTTCAACATTTTGTTGAACAAATTTAAGTCCTTCTAAACATCCCTGGCAGTGTGGGTGCAACGCCTTTCTATTTCCCTGTGTTGTGAAAAATGAAGATGAGAGCAGAGCTTTACTCACTTGATTCTGAAGTGATTTCTGGGCGTCAGAAAACACTGCAGCTCTCTGAACTTGGCTTTATTTGTTTCCCTCAGGTCCATCGAGAGCCTGGAGCATGGCTATGAGCAGCGTCAGTGACTCTGTGCTTCTGAGCAATGGCAGCATCTTGTCAAACGCTGCTGGCCCGGCTGTCGTTGCAGCTAATGATGGAGACGTAGCGGTCCAACAGCTCCCACCCAAGGAAACACCAAGAACAAAACCAAGTACAAATGGCTGCCTGCAACTTAATGGGACAATCAAACCGTCCTTTCTGCCTTTAGACAACCAAAGAACTCAGCAGATGTTGTCGCAATGCTGCCACCCCTGTCCCTACCATCATTCTTTGAGTAGCCATAATAGCAAACAAGAATGTAGTTCAGTGGTTGGCAGCTCAGCACCATCTCCCATGACTTCGTGCTGCATGCAGCCACATACTGAGTATTCAGCATCTATTTGCCAAAAACACCTCCCCATATATCAGCCTGCCTGTTGTCTTCAACCCTCCCCATCCTTCTGCCTTCACCATCAGTGGCCTGACCATTTCCAGCATCAGCCTGTGCAGCAGCACATAGCCAGGATAAGGTAAGCAGTTCTCAGTTCTCAGTATGGGTAACCTTTTCCATAACTAGTTACTTTTCTCACAAAAGTAGAAGATCTAAAAGGAAGATGAACCAAATTTCTTCCCCAGTGTTTTTTACAGGTTAGTCTTTGATGCATTACCTACTTGTTTTTTTCCAGAAGAAACCAAGTCAGGAGACTAGTGTTGCTGCATGAGTATTCCTAAAGTGAATTACTTCTNTTTTTTCTTATTATTGGGAATTGTTTGGAAGATCATTAGGTCTTTTACAAGACACAGTGTACACCTATATTGTGTGAAACAAACCAATACAATGATAGCTAAAAATACACCAAAAGAACTGCTATGTCTGCATGGTCTAAACAAAACACACGTTTCCTTAAAAAGATGCATTTAAAAACACTTTCATCAATTCTATTTGTAAGTGTACTGGGTGTTTTTTTCTTTGTCAGGTCAACTGGTTCAGTGGATTGCTCCCATGCCTTTTCAATGTATGTTACCTGATAAACTTTGAGCTTGGATTGAGAAATTTTGCATTGATCCAGGCTTTTCTCTTTTCTATTCTCCACTTCATATGAACTTGCCTCTGTATATTTATTCACTTTGGAATTCCAGTGGCAGTGGTATCAGCTACAAGAAGCATCAAACACAATAAAGGTCTTCTACAGCTCCCTGGTCCCGGGTAAAATTAGTCAATCTAAAAGGCAGTTTCTAAAAACCAAATTCCCCATTGAAGTAAGACAGTTTGAAGCTTTTAAATAAGGTTATTTTTTTTCTGAGTTGCAGTTGGGCCAAAATGAGTGAATTTTCATTGGAGTACTAAAAGCTAATCTTCTCCCTGTTCTCCAACATCTTGTTTGAGAACTTCAAGCTAACAAGTATTTCTCAGTCAGTTATAATGATTTTGTCTTGAAATATGTTAACTAATTTTAAACTTCTGAAAATATCAGACTGGGAAAAATATGTAATCTGGAAAATCTCAGAGTGAATAAAGCTTTTTTTCCTTAAGGTGAAAGCAGAGGAAAATAAGTATGATAATACAAGGTGCAAATCAGCTTTCTCCTGCCAGTTTTTCCACTTACAAATGGAAAAAAATCCTGGTTGTTGGAACTGCTTACAATCAGACATGTTTTTTCCATGCCATACTTGTTTAAATGTCAAGTAAAGATGAAAGGTTTTGTATAATTTTGTATGCAAAGGTATGCAGGAGGTTAAACCATTACGGAATTAGTCAGTCCTACTTTTCAAACTGTCAAAATGGATGCACTGATTTCACTGTTTTTCTCCCTGTGCAGCAGGACTGTTAAACTTCATCTGTATTCCTTAGTCTTGAAGAAGGGAACAAATGTGATGCATAATATGGGATTTTGTTCTTAATCTAGAAATAAGAACAATGAAAATTTCTTCTGGATGCTGTAAAATACTGTTTTTCTGTAGCACATCATGAATACCGAGACTGTTTGAACTTCTCTAATTGTGATCTTGAGCCAAGATCTTTTTTTTTTTCATCTTACACTTCCTTGCCATAGCATACGTTTCTACATAAATGTACATAAATTAGAAGTGCTGATTTATGATAAATGGTATGTCTCACTGTTAGCAGTCAAAACAAGATGCTGTCCGACCTTTAAAGCACCTGTACTTATTTAGTCAGCTCTATGTGTTAGCATGCTCTGCATATTGCTGCTTCATTTCTGGACTTGCTTCTAGATAAGGCAGTTGAGTTTTCTCAGTGAGAAGACACTTGTAATGTGCTTCATAGTTCAGTAAATCAGATGAATTCATCCTCTAAAAGCCACGTAGCTTCTGATGGCTGTTACCTGTTGTTTTAGCTCTAAACGTGGGATAAATAGGACTCAGGTCCCATGCCATGGTGGGGAAGCTGGACTGCTTTCATGCATTTTAACTCCTTAAACTGTCCATGTCTGCATTAATGGGCAGTGTCTACAACTGACTATCACTTGCATTGTTAGCATGGAACCAAAGACTTCTTTTCTCCCTGCACAGTCAACAAGGTGTGTCTAAATACAACAGTCTCTCCTTGCCTTGGGAAGTGTGTCACACAGAGAGGCCATTGTGAATGAAGACATGTTGATAGGTAGTAAAAACAGGGAGCAACTGGCTGCAGCATTACAGGTGCATGGATATATGCTCAGGAAGGAACAAACTGTCTCACTGGTAGTTACTTTCCAGTACTAAAAAGATTAGGTAATAAATGTGTATTCGTTTTTTACATACTCCGGTAACGTTCTGTACACAGAAGAGTGACACTTAAGTGTGTGGTATTTTTATGTGGTCTTTGTTCCACTCTCTAATTTTATTACAGTTTGATCTTATAATCTGTACAACAGTTTCTTCTCCACATTTTTATTACAAAGCTCATTGGACATCATCCAGCTTTATAACATATGCATGTTTTAACAGTGTTATTTGAAATACATATTCTCCTACAATACATTAATTAAATCCATTGTGTAGTCAAACTAGACCTAATTTCATTTTTTCATATTTTTAAAAAAATGCTTTCAAATATTGTTACAATTTTAAGAAGGGAGGAAAAGATGTGGTTAGATAGAGGGGGGTGAACATTCTTTGCAATCTGTATTGCTGGTGCTTAGAGCTCTGGGCAGGTAACCAATTGTTTCAGCACGACAGGTTTTGTCAGGTTTTGAAGCCCAAGGCTTAACATTTGTCAGTGACCTAATATTAAAGGAATGTGGCTCTGGTATATGATTGCAGATTGGAGTGTGTAAAGACAGATTGAAATAATGCCACACTTGTCCTATTCTCTTAAAGGTGACTGGATCTGGAATTTTGTAGTGGGTTCAGCTTTGAAGTTGAAACTAAATTACATGGAATCAGAATCTATACACCATAACTTGAAAATTTGGGCAACTGGTAACTTTTTTAGATTGGTAAAAAGTCTTGTAGCGTAAAAGAAAATACTTTTAGTGGTTTGCAACATGATTGTGACAAAAAATTCTATTGTAAAAGTAAGTAAAATAGGTCAACTGTTGGTTGTAATGATTCTCATGATTTTTAGGTATTTTTCTGAGGTTGGAAGATCTTGACTCAAGTTTTTTGTGTTATTTTTTAGTAGTTCATGCAAACATGTTCATACCTCTCTTTTTTAGTGGGCATATTATCTTGACCACATGACACTCCTTGGTAAATTCTAGCCATCTCTCTATATCCAAATACAGTCATCCAGGGATTTGATTTGCTTTCTGACAAACCATTTCTAAACTTACCTGTTTGGAGCATGATGTGATTAGTTTTTTTCAGTACTGTTGGAAGACTTTTTTCCACCCTGCCTCTTTGGAGGACTCATGCTTAAGTAACTCATTTTGCCTGAACACAGTTGTGTATCTCAAGAAACCACTGGAAGGTGGGTCGTTATTGCCCCTCCTTTGCTGCCTCCTGCTTCTGTAGTCACCAGCAACCTTCAAGGTGGATCAGAAATGGAGAAAAACAACCAAGTAATGCTGCTAACCTGGAGACATGAAAGAACCATGAAGACTGATTCATGAGACTGGTTAAACTATGTAGCTCAGCAGCATGTTTAGTGGGATGAAAGGAGGATAAAATAAATACTGAAGGGTTGCATAGTCTTGCAGAACTGAACACTACAATATAAAAAATAAATGAACACCACCCCCACCCACCCCCCAAAAACTCTTACAGTCTTTCCTGGTATTTTCAAAATCTATTCTCCATGTAGGAATGTAAATGGGAGAGGAAGAGGAAGAATGTGCAGAGATTATTGTGTAAGTCATCTTGGGATTGTGGAAGGCATGGGATAACAGTGGTGTTGTCTCTGGTAGCAAATTGGATTGCTTTTTTCAGACTTGTATGGGAAGTTTTTAATAGGAAAATGCCAGCTGAAAGCTACTTGTATCCTTGTGAATCTCGATGCCAACTCTTTCAAAATCTCTCTTTGGGGATAAAAATTGGAAAGCTTAGTTCTGTGGTCTTGAGAGACAAAAGGTAGAGGACAAGGGTTTGAGGAGCTGTGAAAGAAACTGCTCCAGACTGCCAGTTTATGCAGTGCTTGCACTTTTGGAGTATCAAACCAATAAATTCATACAAGTACTCTTTGCTCAGAGCAGAGCTGCTTTATATCACCTGCTGTTATTTACATTTCAAGACTATGCTGTTAATGCTTCTGACTAAAGTAGATAAGTAAAGAGAACTATTCTGAAAGACATCTGAATTATCTGTGGTAAAAAAAGACAGGGTAAAAGAACCTACAAGATCATATCTCCATGGTCATGCAGTCATCTCTAGCTAGTACATGAAAATAAAATCTGCTTAAAGCCTCATGGAATCATTACTTTGGCTGCAGTTTAAGACTTTGGGATATGTGTGGATTGTTCCTCATCCCCCACCAGCCTGGTTTGGAGGGTTTGGCTAACAAGGCTTAGTTAGCTTTAATTGCTGTTTTCACCTGCTAGACCAGTTTATATTCTAAAGAAGGCAAAAATCAGCATCAGGAAAGTGGTAAAGACTTATTGTACATCTTCCTTTCAGTTAAATTTAAACCTTCTTTTGAACTGTTTTGGCATTGCAGATTTATGTGGTGGTTCTGGGATTCTGGGTTCTGCTGTGTCTCAGAGTTCTCTGCCACACACTGTTTAAACAGTACTGCAGATACATTTGAATACTTACACTTTATTTAGTACTTAAAAAAGAAGATCTATAAAAATGAAAAAGCTGTGAAGTGAGGATAGAACACTGCCTCTTACCCCTTTTATATTTTCCTTCTAGTTACTTCACATAAAGATTAGAACCAGAAAAAAAAAAAGAAAATCTTTTGGTTTTTATGAAAAGCAAGGGAATGTTTGCCAAATACCAATCTTAATAACAAGACTTTGTTATGAAACAGTTCCCTGCTTGATTCCAGGAACAGGATAATTGTTATCTAGTACATTCTGCATGGCTTGCAGAGCTGATTATATGTATATGTGTGTATAAAATATTTTCAAATCTTTTCAGCAACATTAGCTGTTCAAAAGGCCTCCTACATTGAGGGTTTTAAGCAACCTATCCTAATATTCTCAGTTTTGAAAGTTGTTAGCTTCTGCTTTATTCAATACATTAAAAGAGATCTTTGTTTTCACTTTTTAGATTAAATGTGTACTAATGTCATTTGTACAAAATATATATATGCATATACTCTGCTAAAAATTAATAAAAGAGACTTTCTGCCTTCTTCTAGGAAGATTAAAAGTAGGTATCTTTAAAAAACCCCTTTAGGTCAGGTTTCTGAAGATCAGATTTCTGAAATGTTTTATCAAGCTGTGACAAGTAAAAGGCATAAGGTGTTACCATCATTTCATTCAGTGTTCAGGATGTTGCAAATCTCTTGGCTCGTGCTGTAGATCAGGAGTTCCTGTGTATTGCTAATTTGTGTGGAAACAATACAAATTCTGGCTCTGTTCTCATTGAAGCTGTTTATTCTGTGCCAAAGTAGGAGTTCTTCCCATTATGAAGAGACTGGAGGCGTATGGGAACCACAAACTAGATGCTCCCTTTTGTGTCACAGCATTAGCAACCTGATGGCATACTTGGGGATTTTGATGTAGTTGAGAAAAAAGAATGGGAATGTGAAGCCATCTCATGCTTCCATCTGAGTCCAAATGTGGGATTCTTTGTTGTGCACATTTGGAGAAAGAGCTCTCCCTGTGACCAAATGAACTGGTTCCTTTTCTTTCTTGGAAGTAATTTTTCATGTCAGTCTAATTTGCTTTCTCATTTTCACACATTTTTATTTTAGTCTTGCATTATCCCTGAGTGTAATACCTTAAGGGTTTTATTCTGGTTTGATTAATTCATTTTCTCTTCCTGTGATAATTACTGTGCATTGTTGGCTGTGCAAACAACATACTGCACTTTCTAGAGCTGAAACCAAAGGGCTGACACACAGAGACCTGAATACAGATAAAAATGCCAAATATGAAGTGCACTTAAGAAAACCCAAAACCTCATTCATTTGGCTGTCCAAGGGCTTTTTTCAAGCTTTTACTTGTACTAATTAAGCATTATGTTTGTCTAGACCAAATTGTTTTGAATTTTACCATGGAAAAAAGATACTTGGAAGGTTCCTACTCTGGTCTAAGTGCCACTGAGTACCAGCCTGGTCATTTTTTGCCCTGCAGGCTTTGCAGCTTACAGACTCCAGGTGTTGTGTGCTTGAAGATAAATTTCCCATGCCCTGTATTCCTCACCTTTCCTCCAACAACAGAAGACCTTGCACATAACTAGCAATCAATCTGCTGGGCCCTTTGAACTGCAGCCTTCAGAAGATGTAAAGCTGATAATGTGAGGGAAACTGTAAAAAACATGGGTCCTTCCTTTTGTACTAAATGGACTGGAAAACCAGCATCAGCTGTGTTCACTCTTGAAAAGGACTAATCAGTGTGATTTTGAGATGACTTTCAGAACTGAGCATTTTACATATATTAATTTAGGAAAAAAACCCACATGGCAGAACAGCCAAAACAATGGGAGTTTCATAGAATGTTTTGACCATGTACTTCTAATTCAGTAGGAGGTTGTGCTAAGGTTCAAATGTGAATAAATAAAACACTGGGCAACAAAGAGCAAAAGTCTAAACTATGTATGGCCAGTGATCTGATTTTCAGCACTCTTAAATAGATGGGTTTTGAAAGATTTGGGTATTTCTAGTTAAATGTTTTCAGTCTTCCTTATGATGGTGGAAAGTGCAGAATGGGGAACACTCAACCTTGGAAAGCTCTTTATGAGTTGCTATAATTGTCTCTTAACACCTTCCAAGATCACTTGTCCATCCTCCCTGCTATGTCAATGTTGTCTCCATCTCCTAGTAAATAATAATATTTGATGTGCATGCTTTTAATTAGTCAGTGGTGCTTGAATAGCAAAAACAAAAACCCAAACACAAGGCGGGAGGGAAATACAGAGGGAGCTTGAGCAATATGGCATTAATTTTGCTACACTAAGGCTGCTGTGAGGTTTCTGTGCAGGATATCTGCTGAATAAAGGAATCTCTTAAAGCCTGGTCTACTGATGCAAAATAGAAATGTGGTGGTGCCACTAACAGATCAGACCAGGTAAGGGAAGTTATAGGTAGAAATTCTGATGAGATTTCAGAGAGACTGGCCCCTCTGTTTGCAAATTGGGATGCGTTTTGGTTTTTCCTAATAAAATCATAAATAGATGAGTGTACTGAACCAGAAGAGCATTCATTCTCACATTTCTCCCATATTTTTTGTCATTTCAATGGGATACCTTTCCACAAAATTCTTGCATTACATTTCCAGTTTGTAGTATGTTTCGTTTTTTCTGTCAAATGGATGAACTTTTGCTAACTTTTTACTAAACAGTTTTGATGATATTAAATCTCTTCTTGAGTCTGTTTAATCTTGGGGTCTTAGCTGCCATACTGGAAACCTTAAATGTTCAGTAAATGTTGCCTTTTTTGCTTGCTTCTTACTGAGCATAAAGAACAAATTTAATGTCAGGAGCTACAAATGATAATGTCATATAATGTATGCACAGATTTTCATCAGTGCCAGTCATTGTAAGCTCAAGAGCCTTCTTTGTGTAATTGCATACTAAATCCTTTTAATTCTTTTAATTATGTTGAATATATTCTTGTTATATATCACTTAGAAGTTACTATATTGGAACAGCAGTTCAACACTGAAATGCATGTTTGATGTGAAATACTTTACAAAATTTAGAACAAGGATGCTTAAGTAACAGTAATTTCTTTTATTGCAAGAGATTAAGTATGCAGAAAGGTAAAAACTGTTGTTTGTCCCCATAGTAAAGACAAATAATTTGGAGAAATTGTAAGTGCTTTCAGTCTATCTTCAAGCACACTCTCTGGTCAGAAGGGCTTTTCTGAGAGCAAAAATGAAGCCCCTGGTGACTTACATTCACAAATTCTTACATCTGCACAGGAAGGAAGACTGAATCATGTACCAGTGAGGAATGATTTATGACAGTCTGAAGTCTCCCTACTCCTGAGTAAAACTTACATATGCTTCATGTCAGTCATGAATGCCTATAAGAACACGAATTTCAGCCTTTGTGGAGAAATACCATGATAAAAATGGGCTCTCTGGTACATCTCTTTCATTTGCCTTGGTATCATGGGATAGAGTTTTTCTTCTGTGTATGTTGTGAGTTCTTGGGTCATGTTAATTTCCCCTCTGTCAGAGAAATACAAGATGTGACCATGACCTTGCATTGCTCCATTCAACTGGGAAGTGTAATGAAAAGAGCTTTAAAATAAAATATTTCCAAGGAAGGAACTTTTTGCCAGTAAAAATGCGAGAAACGACTCTAGTCATCATTTAAATCCTAGAACATATCTGTTAATTTCACTGCCATTACCCAGGAAAGAAAAGACTAATGATTTTAGAGTTGTGAAGGACCTTGAAATAATATTACTCTGCTCCAAATTAATTGTTGGCTTGTTTTCAGATAATGATTCATGGTGGTATTTTACTAAGCTTTTTAAAATTGCCTTAAATAGTTCAGAACTTTTGTTTAACTTGTCAGGCAGTGCTATATGTTGTCCTGCCCTTAGTGCTTCAGCAGTTAAAAGAATATATATATATAGCTTCAACTAAACCTTTTGAAGAAGTATGTACTTTAAATTGTGTATAAACTATGCCATTTAAAGCTGGGACAATCCACTTTAAGGATGTTGGGTGGCAGTTTTGTTATTGACAGTTTTGGAGCAGTGTTTAGAAGTGGCTGCACTCATTGGAAAAAAGTTTAGGGAAAGAAGAATACAAGAAAAGTGTTTGTAAGATCTGTATTACTTGATTCATTCATATGCTGTCAGATTTTCTGATAGAGAAGATAATTTAATTCCTGTTCAAGGCAAGTGAACCAAGTGGATGCTATTAAGGAAGAGTCAGCTTTCCTAATAGTTGATAATGTTTAGTCAACTGTTGAAGGTGAAAGACGGAAGACAATAGAAGTCAGTATTGCAAAAATTAGTTTCTAAGGAATCTTAAACTGAAGACTTGGTAAGTAAATCCTGGGCTCCTTCCATATGGAGCACTGAGGAAAAGGAGAGGGGAAAAAACTCAACAACCCCTCAGCCTTGGAGATGATTATAGGAGCATTTCATTTTCAAGTCTCTTGTGTGTTATAAATTTATCAAAGTTTTAATTTTAGCATGTAATGAATCATACAGGGATGGGATAGAATAGAACAGACTATTTCAGGGACCTACACCAACCATCTAACCCAACTGCCTGACTCCTTTAGGGCTGAGTTAAAGCATGTTATTAAGGGCATTGTCCAAATGCCTCTTGAACACTGACAGATTTTGGACATCAACCACCTCTCTGGGAAATCTGTTCCAGTGTTTGTCCACCTTCTTGATAAAGAAATGTCCAGTCTAAAGCTCCCATGGCTCATCTTTGAACTATTCCCACACGTCCCATCACTGGATCCCAGCACTGTAGAGAGCAACGAGGTCACCAGTCATCCTCCTTTTCTCCAAACTAGATAAGCCCAAAGTCCTCAGCCACTCTTCACAGGACATTTCCTTCCAGCCCTGTTGCAAAACTTCCAACTGAAGATACCTGTGTATAGGATATCACTGTGATTACATTGACTGTTTCCCATCTCTGATGACTTGATGGAAACCTATTTTCTTGTTGTCATCTGGCATGAGACAGAAGTTTGTGAAAGGGAGGTATCAAAACTACCTGTTACTTTTTTATAGGGGGTTAATAAAGTTTAATATTGATTTCATAGCAGAAAAGAAGTGAATGAAGTACTGACTTAGTTAAATATGTAGAATCTGCCCCACTCTATAGGGTTTTACTCTGTGTGCATGCTTAGGTCAGTAAAGCATACACTTCTATGCCAAATTCAAATCAGATAGAGCAAGGATCACTCAGACAATGATCCTGTTATTGTTAACACTTTCCTTACAATTGCTTTCCTTGCAGAAAGTCAATGTTATTTGCTCATACTTGCTGTGAACAGAGCAGATGCTCAGTTGGAACTGAAGAGGTGGGTAAGAACACAAGATGAGTAGACAGGAGCCTTTATAAAGCTTGATATCTCAACTAGAAAAGTGTGACTCAACTCTGTAATGCAGTTGCTGAATAGCATATTGATTTCTGGTCTGCAAAGTTTCATTTTGCTTAATTTTATGCAAAAGAATAGTCTTAGCAGAAATAATTCATATGTATCATATTAAGCAAAGCTGTAGCATTGACATTTCATGCATTTTAATGGGGTGAAACAGCAGTTATTTTCAGATCATTTCATCTTGATAATCTAGAGATAAAAAAATAAAAGTCCTTGAGGATTATTCCTTGATATAAAAAAAGTGAAAATTCATTGCATTTTTTTTTTGCTTTCAATTAAACCTTGAAAAAGCAACTTATTAGACAATGGAATTTCCTGTCATCTTTACAAGGTCTTTCTGCTATGGGTTGTCCTCTTATTCCTTTGGAGACCTAAACAAGTAAAGCTAAGTACATGCAAGTACAATGAACACTGCATGTTTAAAAAACATCTAGATAGAGCTCATTGTTAGAATCAAGGAAAACTACTCATCATAGCAAAAATTAAATTGGGAGGCTTGTAAAAACTTTTTTGGCAACTTCATTATTGGATTTTTTTGTGTGACTAGTGATTGTTAAAATGATAAAGCACACAGGTGTTATATCTGATATAGCAGGTAAAGCTAGCTTGGTATTTAAGAGCAATTCAGATTGTTCTCATGGGTCAATGACATTTGGAAAACATGAGGATTTTCTTCCTCTGCAGGGATTTAGTTTGTATTGTATGTTCTAAAGGAGAATGTTCAATATGATGCATATCTCACTCTATCCTGCAGGGATTTAGCTTATCCATGAGTGTAATAATGACAAAACCCTGCCTTTTATCACTTCTGGTAACCAGATCTACCCACAAAGGGAATAGTTTCCCTCTGGCAAAGTAAAGCATTGAGGTTAAACACCTCATAATCCTTGGACAGGACAGTCTTTGTATTTCTTTTTGGTTGGGTTTTTCCAGTAAATTCAGCTATTTATTGCAACTTAGCATTTTTGACTGAAGTGAGTCTTTAAAAGAAAAGCAAGCGTACAAAATCAGTTTATCTAATACTAGATTTGAACAATTTTTTTGTTTTTATCAGTTTGTTTAGGCATCCATGGTATACAAGGTACTTAAAAAAAGATGGACATAGTTTACATTCTAAAGAGTACACTATTTCACAAATATGCTATGTGTTTTTATGGGCCCACTATTATTTTTATCAAGAGAAATAATACATCTCTCTTATGAATACCTGCAGGAGAAAAGTAGAATTAAGATTATATGAGACTCTCAGAAACTGAAGGTGTTACAAATTTACTGCAATGTCTATTATTTTCATTTACTGTGGACTCTGTTTTGCTAGAGCAGTTGTCATGATTGCTGCAGTGTCTACAGGACTGTCAGTGATTGCTTTGCATCCTTGTGACAACTCTGATAATAAATAGCTCTAAGGTATACATTTATTTCCAAGCTTTTGTGCAGCTCAGCACCAAAATAAAGGAGACCAGACACCTGACCAGTTTTCTCTGAATGATTATTTGGAAAATTGGACTGTCAAGCTTCTGTCAGTGACCATTTCTGTACTACCCTTGTAGTACAGGGTTTGAGCCCTGAAATTGTGGTTGGCTGCCACTGCTTGTATCCATGGCTTTCAGCTGGACTTGCTAAGGGATGGCATTTATCAGCAGTCAGTACTTTCTCCATCAGAGTCCAGTTCCTGCAATTAAATTGGAAAGATGCACCTTGTAAAGGTGTGTATCTTTTTGGCATGCTTCCAGTCCAGTCAGCTGGAGGCTCCTAATAAACTGCTTGATGGCCGGCAGTGGTAAAAAGGAGCGCAGTGCTTCCTCAGTTAGTGCTGGTTTCAGCTGGGAGATGGTATCAGAGGTGGAAGCTGGCTCAGCTGCAACAAAGCCCCAGAATCAGCTGGATTTTATATATATATATATATATATATTATATATGGAGAGAAGCTTTCTGCTTCCTTTAGCTGCTGTCTCCCAGGAATGAAACAGATGAGAAGTACAGAATGTTTTAGATTTATCTGATGCTGTTAGTTGTTTCCTTACACCTTAGAGTAGGGCACAACAATCTCAGGCCATGCCTTTATGTTGCTCCACGTCAGAGTGGTAGCCCCACAGGGATTAATTTCAGATTAACATCTAACTGGGTGCTTGTTCCTCCAAGGAAAAAAGAGGAAAAGCCCTTCTATATCCAAGTTCTAGTCTATACATCAGCACACTGTGAAAGAAAAATTAATTGCATCTAAGTGACATGAAATAAATCAGAAATCAAATGTTTAGCCAGGGCAATATCCAGAATTGTAATAGGAATTTTAGGAACTTACTGTCTGGATAAGTTATTGCAAAGATATGATTTGGAATGTGTTGATGCTTTTTAAATGACTCATTAAAAAGTTACTATCAGTGTAAGGAGGAATGTTCCTATTAAAAATTACATTAACTTTTTTCTAACTTTTTAGGTTATTGATGTCTGCTAACACTTTCTTAAAATGATGGTTGTTCCACAACAGCTAGAAGACTCTCTTCAAAGTATGCTTCAAAACACAGCCTGTTTTCCTAATTTTCTGTCTCATGGCTACCTTCTGCATGGTTTCATGCACCCACTAAGGAAGCAGCAAGCATTGATTCCTTGTGCAGTGAGGCAGAGGGATTACTTAAGTTGATACCTTATTCACAACCAGGGTTTGTCAAGAAAGTCTGCAAAAGAGTGTCTTGGAATGTCTAGATACTTTATTGTCCTCTGATGGGTTCAAGCTTGTATTTCCCTGAAATGCATTAGGTTAAGGAAACACACTGCAAATGCAGTAAATCATCCATAATGTTGTTATTAAGTGTTGAATTAATTTGTAACAGTCCTGTGATGAGGAACATGTTTGTGAAACATTGTCCTGTGACATGTAATGTCCAGGTGGCATGAATTTTATATAACTAAATTTAATAATACATAGGATTTACATTGCATTTTCCATTGTATTTTCCACAATTTTCCATTGTGATTCTTGGAATTAGGACTGAACTCCCCTCTCTAATATGCCTGTACCAGTCTGTTAACTTCCATGAGAAAACTCATTCAGTGCTGTAACCAAAAGGAGACTTTGGCTTCCTTGGAAACCTAGAGTCAGGATGTGGCCACGTGGCATGGTGTGTTCCCCTTCAGGCACCTAGAGCACTAGTCATCTCTTTCTCAGGTTGAAAAATGGATAAAGCAGTGGTATTTGCTATACATGTGAACTGCTCCTGTGAAATTTTAATGTAAACAAAGGTACAAATGATTTTTATTACCTCACTGTTCAAAGTATTGGTAGAAACACTGAGGCTAAGTGCTATTTTAGTCTGGAAAGGTGAATGTTAGAGCTGTAGTAGTCCACTGCAAACCAGGACCCTGATTCGTCCTCTTGATTCTATGTTATTTCCTACAGTAAACTTACTAATATTACAGCAACCCATTTTTATAGACACCACTCCTGCTTTTCACCATATTGCACAGAAGGATGCTGGTCAGCCAAAATACATTTCATATTGAGAAACACCTGGGGGCTCTAAACAATCTGTCTTTATATACTTCTTAATTGTATGATGCTCTGACAAAACTTGCCATTAGGTAAGGACAGGATGAAGTAAAGCATCTGTAGATCAGGGGCTGACACTCACAGTAAATGGTGGTTGAATAGAGCCTGTCCCTTTCTTCTCCTTTCCCTTTTGCCCCCCGTTGGTGCACTGTGTGTATTATGTTTTAATCTGTGATTGCAGTTTATGTAATAACATTTTTGTGCTACTTTGGTCACAAACAACTGTGATTGTCACTTACTGCTATCAGGCTTGTGAGAAACAAGTTCAAAGGTAATTTAATATATAGATCAACTTGGCTTTTGTCCCAGCAAAATAATCAAATTCACCATTTCTTTCTCATGAAAACTGATGAGGATTTTTTTTGTCTATGCCTTTTTTTTTGGAGGTTAGTGGTGTTATTTAAACTGGCTCAATGAAAGTGTAATACTTCAAAAATTAACTTCAAAAATTAGATACAGCAGCATTAATTAAGTGGGAAAGATCTGGTTTTGCCATGCATTTCTGTATTTTAGAGCATAACTAAAGAATTTTTGGGGCATAGTTTTCAGGGATAACTTTCCTTATTGACTAATATAATAGAGTCATCACAACAGCTGCAAGGGATTGGTTACACTGCTGGAATTCACCCGGGTGTACACAGGTTTTTTCAATGCATGCTTTTGGAAACAAAACAGTTTGATAGCAGGTGTGACCTTTAACCCTCCCTAACTTTGAAGAACTTAATCATCATCATTTGTTTAGCACTGAATATATTTTGCAGGTGGAGGAAACAGAAGGAAATGTAGTTTGGTTTTGATGGAAAAGAGGGAGGATGAGGAGTGGTTGTGTTGGTATTTTTGCTCCTTTTGTGTAAACCAAATTAGGCAGAGATAGTTTTTGAATGTTCTATCTGAAGCAAATTTTATGTTCTGTTGAGAAAATCTGTTTTACGGTAGAGTTACAGACATGTAATTGGAAGATAGAGTAAAGCTTGGAAAGAGAGATTTACGACATGTCTATCTGCTAAGAATTTGCATGCAGAAGGGGCTGGGAGACCTGCGTAGAGTCAATATACAAGAAGATACATTGAGAAGGTGCCAGCATTATTCCTGGATTGTAATCAATTACATGTTGGTCCTTTCCAAAAAACATTTGTCTTGCCAGCTTTTCCAGGGACCTCAGATGAGGTTCTGTACCTCACTGTCTGAGCAAACCCTTGAGTTAAGGAGGAGTGCATCGTGATGTGGTCATGGCTGTTTGGATGAGCCAGCTAACCTGTTACAGAGTCATGGGGGTCACAGTGATGATCCTACTGGGTGGTGTATGGTGTGGTGGATAACAGTGCTTCAACCCCAGAGAAAACATTGCCTCTATGGGGACTTAATTCTCAAGCAGAGCACCTACTTGTTTTATCAACCTTTAACTAAGTTGTAAAAGTAAGTACTAAAATTGACAAAGTCCAAGGATACAGGAGGCAATTTTATCTTCTAATTGTCATAGAAACCTTCACCCAAGTCAGTGTAATTACAAAGCTTGTACTGGTTGTTGTCTTTGGATGGCTGTTGCTTGTGCCAAAGTGTTGTCTGGTGGTGTTGCTCATGGCAGGGCCCATTATGGCACAGGCGAGGAATTTATGGCCAAAATAATTTTTAGTAATGGAATTATAAAGGTCACTCAAAAAGGTTTGTGGATTGCAAAGTCAGAACATGATGGTGGTGTAGTGGTCTCTTCCCATCGTGCAAATTTCGTTGTGATTTTCAATGGTACTGAATTTTTATCATGTTAGTTTATTTAGTCTCGTTAGTAACTGGAAAAGCCTCTGGAATGGTAATCCCAAAAATCAGCAGCATAAAATTCCACTTTTGAAAACCCAGCTGTCTGTAGCAGTAATTATTCTCTGAATTGCTTGTTTGCAAAGTCTCAATTGAGTGTGATTGTGGGTCTTTCAAAATAATTCATATTCCAAAATATCTGTTTTTTTATAATTTATTTACTTATCTGTGTATGGGAAAAATTAAATTGGTATATGTGTGCATAATTCATGTATTTTCAATTTTTTTTTTTTTACCTCCTTCTAGGCCAGCCAGGCCATTCAAGTTACCAAAAAGGTAAGGTCCAATACTGTCACATGTGAGGTTTATGGAATTATAATGGTGGTAGATGAGGTGATGGCACAGCTGTTATTCCTCTCAAAATGCAAGAATAAGAAATATTCAAAGAAAATAGTAAGCAATGAAATTAAGGTAGATTTTAAAATAAAAAAATTATGCAGTGGTAATGAATTACCACTTTATGCAGTGGGTAATGAATTTCTGAAACTTCTATGGGAGATTTTGCAGGCAGTCAGCAAGGTCAGACAGCATTTAGAAGAATTAATCTATAATTGGTCCCTAAATAAACACTGAAAGCAGGTGCCAGGGCCAAGTCCTTTAACATCCCTAATAACATGTCTGTGAATCCTGGGGGAGCAGGAGGGGAATAGAACCCAGAAGGTGGCCAAACTCAGGTACTCTATGGAGAGTCTCTTCAATAATACTAGGCCAGAATTTAAAGATCTATGCAGATTTCTAAGAGGTCTTGGATCAACTTGGGGCAGATTGCTTGAAACCATTGTGCTAAATAACTGAGATAAAAATACGTTGAATTACTGTATCTCCAAAGCATTTTGAGTTACTTAAAACAGGAAGAAAAAAACCCCCAAAACCAAACTAAACTTTTTTAGGTGGGTGAAAAACATCAAGAAGAAATAAATTAATGAAAGCTATATGCATTCAAATGGTACATAGCTAGCTAAAAGTAGTGGTACCATTCTAACAACTAGACTGAAAACAGAGGGCATAAAAAATTGTATTTGAGTCAGTGTCAAATTTATGTTAATTCATCATTCAGTACTTCAATAGTTTGAAGGGAAATAAACAAGAAGATAAGGTATCAGTGTGGCTATATGTCCAGGCCATTGCACAACCAAAAAATAGTTTTAATTAGGCATTAAAAAGGTGGAGGTGCTATTCTGATTTAGAAAAGTCCTACAGGATGTGCTTAGCACTAAGAAATATCTTTTCTGAATGTGATTCCTTGACTGAGGAATTGATTTAAGAATTTTCCTCTTGGACTCAGGCATTTTCAGGCAGGTGGGAATTTATGCAGAATCTGTCAGGGCAGTAGCTTACTTTTCATCAAGAAAAGAAAAAGTAACTAAACTCGGTTTATGGCTTTTTACTGGATAAAAAATAAAATTACTGCCAGCTGTTTAGCCATGTGTGGTCAGTTGGGGTTGAGGTTGGTTATTGGCAACCTGGTTGGAGCCAGAGCCCTCAGCAACACCAAATAATGCTCAGACAGGTAAAATTAAAACACAGTGTGGGTAGTCTTTTTTACCAGCTCAGGTCAGTCTTGCTTATCTTGTGTGATACAAGAAACAGGACAAATTTGCAGGTGTAAACAAGCACTTACTGTTTTCAGTATTTGTCTTACTATCACATTAAACACTTTACTTAGGACATAGTTTATTTTACAGCTAGTGACTGAAAGAGTTTAGCTAAATTAAGAGCTGCTCAGCTGAGAATGGAATTGTAGAGACAACATGTCAAAGTGGTAAATGTGGCACTAGGGATGAATAGGAAAATAAATCTTTTGGGTATAACTTTTATGACTTCAGAGCAAACGTCTGTAATGGTTAGTCAATCTAGCCTGCTCTTTATGAAAACATTTAGTCCTATAAATAGGAAAATTCTATTAGGTCATTTACTTTCCTTCACTTCTACTTTGTACAATTGCTCATTTGGCAAGCTGCCCCTTTGTGATTCACTTTAATAAAAACTTAGACTTAAGATTGCTTTTCAAGCTATTGCTAATTAACCTCTTGTGTGAGAATGTAAGAGTTATTCCATGTTTACCTAATGGGAAATGGAGATACACCCAGTGCTTTGGCCTTCCTTGCTCCTCAAATCTGTACTTAGACCCCTAGGTGTGCCTATTTCCACATGCTATGGAAAGTCAGCAATAAACTTACTCACTGCTGTTAATTTTACAGTTAGAATGCTGGGAAGCCATTGCTGGAGTGAGGATATGGGCATTCCCTCCTTTCTTAGCAGCAGGACAGAAAATTTCTATAGAGCTGATAATTGTACTTTGGTTATCTGAGTTGCTCTTAAAAGATCATGGCACTTTTTCAGTTTTAAGGCAGCAGTAATAAGTAAAGGATAAGTAAAGCTATAAACTTTCATGTTACACTGCTTATAAGTTGAGGAGGAAATAAGGATGTAGCTCTTCTTGGTCAATATTTAGTGTGTGCAGAGACCATCCGTGAAGAATGATTCATAGCCTAGAATTATTTTTCTAATGTCTTTTAAGCTTTATGGGACTTCCTGTACTCTCTTTACTCCCCAAGATTAGACAATGTTGCTTTTGAAACATAAGCTCTATGAATTCTTTATTCTAGTAACAAATATTCAGAAATAAAAAGTTTTGCATTTTGCCTAGTTTTCTGATACTTCTCCGTCAAATAAACAAAAGTAAAAATATTTAACAAAAGCAATGAAGGTTAGGTTTGCGTATAAAACTTCTTTCACTCTTTAAGATTCAGAATGAACTAAGTGTTAAAAGGCAGGGATGTATGTCATGCTAGAAGACTAAACAATTAATGCTCATTAGTTTGTGTATCATGTTGCCAATCCCTTGCATTTTTGAATTTACAACAGTTTTCATGGATCTTTAGGATGTAGGGTTTGAATATTTTTAATGATTGTTTCAAAAATAGAAGAAATACTTCCTTTTGGGTTCTACTTAAAAACTGCTTTTTTCCTCTGTAATTTTTTTTCTTAAAAATGCGTAAGCTTTCAAAATAGAAATTCTGATGTTTTTCTATCATAAATTTTTAACAAAGTGTCTGTTTTCCAGTGGTCCCCAATCATGGATAATATCCATGCCAAACATGAAATATAAAGTTAAGGAAAAATTTAGTTATATTAAAACATGTATTTAATCTTAAACATCAGTTTTCAATTCACATATTCTTTTTTTCACATTTTTTTATATATCAGTAGTTTATGTAAATTATTGCTATGACAGTTTGAAATGCTGAACATTCACTAAAAAACCAGAAATGCCTATTTCAGTAGCCCATACATAATCATCTCTATAGCAGCACAAAGATCTCAGATAAATCCTGCATTTTTGTCAGAATCCTGGAGAATTTCTGATATGAGAAGTTTTCCTGTATAAGAATAGAAAGTTTTAGTAGGGAGATTTGGTAGAAATCTGGAGCGGGGGTGGGGGTGTGGGGGTGGATCTCTTACTTAAAAAAACCCAAACAAACAAAAAAAACCTCAACAGATTTGTAAAAAAACCTATTTCCAAATGGTTTCTGACCATTTGTGATCATTATCTTTAATTTCCTGTAAGAATAACAACACAGGTCAGTGTTTCAGCACAGCTCTTTAGGGAAGCATGGGTTAATTCTGTGTTTAGCTTTCACATCTGTAGCATCTCCTTCTCTGCTCCTCTCCCGTAGTTATGCTGCGCTGATCGCGGACTGGCCCGTGGTGGTCCTGGGCATGTGCACTGTGTTAATTGTAGTGTGTGCACTGGTTGGAATATTAGTTCCAGATCTTCCAGATTTCTCTGATCCACTGCTGGTAAGTAAATATGAATCAGTTGGACTGTCAAATCAGTGGGTTTTGTTTGCCATTTTTTCACTGGTATCAAGAAACAGTGAATGCAAGTACGGCAGTGAAACATTCTGCTGAAATTGAGATCTGCCCAGAGAGAAAAAATGACTCTTAATATGCCTGAAAAGCTTCCCTATGACTCTATCTGGGAATCAGTTTCCAGAGAGATCCAGTGGGTAGTAAGCTTGCAGAATCCACAAGATGTCTAAGGAATCCACAGAAGAATTTAGTTGTGAAGAGCCTTGCAATTCCTCTAATTAAGAAAAAAGTATTAAATCTTGACATTGGAGCAGCAAATGGTGATACAAAGCTGCAGTTGCCATCGGAGAGTGTTATCCCCTAGTTTAAATTCCCTCTGTATTTTGGTATTGAAAGGTCATATGTCCTTGAGCAGAACTGCTGTAGATTGAATAATGTAAATTCATCCCAGTTTTAGATGTAGAGCACCGTACAACACAGACCATACGTTCTAAATCAAGTTTCAAAGAGTAGGAGTCAGGATCTATTAAAGGAAAGGGAATTCCAAGTGCCTTCTGGGGGTGAAATGATATCTGTATGGAAAAACTAAAAGTAATTTTTATCAGATTCTATTAAATACTGCACTCATTTCTTGCTTTTCATTAACTGAGTAGCTTTCGGGACTTCTTATTGAAAATACTGCATTTCATTATTTTCCTCAAATAAAAATATATAGTTCCTATAAGTTATTCTTATTTATAGTATAGCATATGTAGCTGTACATATCCATAAATAATGGATATTTCTTGAAAACAGCCAAGTTGTTAAAATTGTTTCAAAGTCACTTTCAAAATTATTTAAAGATTTACCATATTCTTGGAGGAATAGAAAAGATACACTTGAGAGTTTTTTTTAATCATATTTAATCAATAAAGAGTGATAACTGAGATCATGAAGAGGACTTTGTAGGATGCCCTTACTATGAAAACTAAGTATTGAGCATTTGATAGACTAAATCATCACCTCTTGTCAGAGAGAGAAGTAGTACATGCAAGAATTCTTAATCCCTCGTCACTCTATACAGTGGGTCATTATTTTGTCTGACCTGTCATAAAGCATTTTACCTTTAAAAGTAAATGCCTGGAGTAATTATGCTTCATAATGAAAACTATCCATCACTTTGATCATGTTTCCCATTGGAGCTAAAAAATGCAAACTGTTACTGGAATGTTGTGGCTCTCTCCTTACTTAGGGTTTTGAACCAAGAGGGACGGCCATAGGACAGAGATTGGTCACGTGGAACAATATGGTGAAAAACACAGGCTACAAAGCAACACTTGCAAACTATCCTTTCAAATATGCAGATGAGCAAGCCAAAAGGTAAGAATTTGTATTTATGGCGTGTTTTATTTTATTGGTGTTTTTTTGTAGGTACATAGTGCTCACAGCAGTACTGCCTGAAGTTAATATTTATACTGCCACCAATTTCAATAAATAGGGAATTTGATCATCTGCAATTCTCAAGGCCTTTCACATCAGGCTAGATATTTGCTATCAGATCTTTTAAAAGGTGTATAATTTTAGTTTTCTTTTAGAGTTATGCATGTTTTCAGAATTAGACTCAGTGCCATTTCCTTTGAAGTCTCTTAATTTTAAAAACCCCCATTAAATTTAGGTTTCAGTTTTTGTACACCGAAGGCACATTGGTAAAAATATATTGTATATATGAGTTGCTGAGGTGTCTGACTTGTTTGAATGGTCCTTCTTTAACAATTTCTTTGCTAAGATAAAAGTATTTATTCTGGTTTAGTCATCAAGATGACAGATGGTCAGATGATCACTATGAAAGAGAGAAGAGGCAAGCAGACTGGAACTTCCACAAGGATACCTTTTTCTGTGATATTCCAAGTAAGTGGAGAAATGATGTTAGGAAGGCTAAAAACCTCTGCCAGTTGAATGCTTTCTGAATTCTTCTGTGTATTGTATGCCATATAGGAAAATATTTTTGCTTAGCATATATTATATGCACAATAAGCACCTTTCTGTGTGCAGAAGTCTTGAGAAAATTGGGCTGGAATGTTGTGTTCTATGGGTTCTTCCTCAGAAGCAACCGTATTTACTTAAAGTGCTTCCTTTAAGTGATTCTGTTTCCTCTAGAGAATTTCATTAGTTCTTGGTGATGCTGGTCATTATAAAAGAATATCTGTGTGATTATAGAGGCAGTGTTTAATTCACGCTAGGGAAAAAGTTGTATTTTATCTGTGCCATTACCTTAATTTGAAAAAAAACCTAAATGAAAATACTTTTCCTGTATCTGTCCTGGAAGACCCCTCGTATTTTGTACAGAATTTAAGAGTTTGTGTAGGACAAAAAACATCAGTAACTATACTCAAAACTCCCCCAAAAAACACCACCTCAAAGAAACAAAAATAAAAAACCCCAGTATTTTAAAGCACTGAACGCTTATGAAGCTGAGTAAGTTAAAATTGAGGACAAAATAAGACAGGGAAGTCTATTGACTTTTTACAAAGCATATTGCAGAACTTTGATAAGTCCTATTCTGGCAGAGAGTCTACATTAGCAGATGTAGATCTTGCCTTTGTTCATATAATGACCTGAGCTCTTTTATGGCTACTTCCATATGTGAGGACTGATAAGAGTGCACAAAAAACATAATTGTGAAGTTATTTGTTTATATTACTTGACCTAAGAGAGCAATGCCCAGTGAAAACCTGGGTGAAGGAACAGATTTTATTTTTTTTTCAATCACAGTATGGTCTTGCATTTAAGTGAGATGTGAGCAAGGTCATCACTTCTGCTCCTATAAGCAGAACCAAATTTGACTGAGCATATCATGAGTAAGGAAGAGGAACTGTACTTGAAACTCTGCTGAGCATGAACTGCAGCTTGAAGCAGAATTAACTCATTGTGCCTGCTGTTTCTGCACAGTCTCACTCTTATTCTTTCCACTACTGTTTCTACATAGTCTCCGTTGTGGCAGTCATGAAGGAATTGTGCTTCTATGGGAAAATCTGCCAGTCTCTTATGTAAAGAAAACAGTTGATTTCCTTTTGACCCGTTTTTGTCATTCCTGGTATCTTTCTTTGTCTGCCCCAGCATCTGCAGATTTCGGTTCCCTTGATCCCAAACCATGATAGGACATCATAAAGCATTATCCCTCAATCTTTTCAGTACAGTCTTGTGAAAGGCAAAAATTCTTCAAGTTCACAGCAGTGGGAAAAAAATCAGCCTTTTGGTTTTTTGAATGTTTTAATTATTGCGGTAATGTTTCCTCACCCAAAGTACCATATTGTGTTATGCAGTACCATATATTTCTGTTTGTGTATGTTTCCCTTGTGAGCTAGGCATGCAGATCTCACTGCCACTAAGTAATTATTTCCTTTCCTAAAAGCTGTCTTCTGATAAATGCGATTTAATTTGTAATTTAAGCTCTATGTGTCAAAACTGTGGAATTCTTAAAAATGGCCTCAAGGATATCACAATTTCTACTGCCGTCATTTGCTTCTAAAGCAGAAGCATTCTTGTAGAAACAGCTTTATAATTATTATTTATATTCCCAAATGACTTACTAAATCAGCCTTTGATTACTGTTATCAGTGTGCTGCCATTATGCTGTGCCAAGAATTTCATAGTTTGCTGATTAGATCTTTTGATTTTTATTTGTTTGTCATATTTCAGAAGATAGTTTGCTTGAATAGAAGTCTCTAGAGTTTCTAAGTGGTATATAGTATTGAAGATTCCATATTTACTATAAGCACTTTAAATATATGGAAACTTTCATGTGGAACGAGTCTTACAGATAAATAGCACATCTTGAAAAGAAGGTGAATTCCCATGTCCTGGCAAAGATTTCATCTGTGTCATTTGAATGGTGGGATTTTGCCTCAGCCTTTGATACCAGGCACACACAAACAATCAATAACACCCCCCTCCTGTAATTCCAGGTGATCGCTATTCACGAGTGGTGTTTACATCAACAGAAGGAGAGAATTTATGGAATTTGAATGCAATTAAATCAATGTGCAATGTAGATAACTTGAGGGTAAGTAAATAGGGCATTTAATTTGTTTAACTCGCAGATATGGAGCATGTATTTGAAACTTTGTTTTGCTGCCCATTGCCATCCAGTAGCACAAGAGGACTTTATAGTGTTCACATTCTGCCAAAGGGTCAGTCAGCATACAGGCAAAATTAAAAAACAACTTTAAATTTGTAAATTAGATTATATGGGGGCATTTCTTTGGTTTTGCATCCAGAATGGGGTAGAGTTGCTCCAGGAGTTCTCTTGTAGAAAGGACTATCTTAACTTTTACTGTGAGTTTCCTCATAGAATATTATTTTATGGAGTTTTGTTCTTGTTTCCCAGAAAATGATTCATTTTTCTTGCTTTTTCACCTTTGGATGAACTAGCTACATCCTCATAGCATATGCAATTTTCTCTGACACCCAGCAGGTCACTCTTTTTTTTTTTTCTATTAGTTAAGGACATATTAACAGATGAACATTAAAGGAACATAGATACAGTGGCTAGAAATATAGACCAGTTAATCAGATGTGGATAATGATACTTACAGAGTAATATTAATTTTCTCTTCAGAACTGACAAAATGGAAGAAGACATTTTGTCATTGTCTGGCCCCATTGTATTTTTTCTTGGCTTTACTTGTACTCAATACCTGGCACAGTCAAAATAATCTTTGGAGTAGCCATCTTCAGAGCTATTGTTATCTGTGGTACAAGGTAGTTTAGCACTCTGGTTGAAATTGATGTCCAATTTTGACTGAAGGAGGTTGACTGACAAAGGCTGAAATAAAATAAGCATTCACATAGTACATTTGTAAAATGTAAGCTTGTCACTTGCTGGAGTGAACTCCTTTGAACTGCTGAGTAACCATGAACTTTTGCATACTGGTGACTTTGCATGGAAATAAAGCAATGCAGTTTTCTTCTGTTAATATTGGTCTATTTCTTTCCATTTTTTCCTCCTTCAAAACAAAAATAATAATAAACAATTAAATTCATATTATACCACACTTACTTAATGAGGAATATTTTCATTATTAGATTTATCGTTGCCTTTTAGACGACTATATTAATTTAGGAAACTGCCAAACTTCTTTCCTCACAAGATCTGTAGTTTGCTTTGTAAAAATGTTGAGCTATAGTGAAACACTGCATGATGGATCTCCCTTGGCAGTCAGCTGAGAGGCATTTTGTCCTGGTTGGCCTCCCTTGGTGGAAGTGGGTTTTGTCCTCACATGTTGATGAAGTCTTCCTTATTCCCCCATCAAAGATTATTGCACTGGCTCATGTGGTTATCCTTTATCTTTTTCAATCAGAATGAGCCAGGTGAGCAAAGTACTATATTTAAACTAACCCGGGTTGGTTGTGAATGAACTGTGCTAGGGAGGAATTGTCCTGCCAGTTTGATCAGGGGATGCAGTGGAGAATAACCTTTCACAAGGGCCAAAATTGAGAGTTAAAGAGGAGATCTTAATTGTGCATTTAACTGTAGAAGTTTAGTCACATAGCTGATGCAGATAAATCTGAACTAGTACAGGGCAAAAGTAATTGCAAAGAAATGCTGTCAGAATTAAAAAAAAAAAAAGATTCTGTTTAACTGAAGACAGTTAATTATGTCTGAAGAATAATCTCTGTAATGATTGCATTACTCTTGAGGAGTTCCTTCCTATATGCACACTTCAATAATAATGTATTATTTTAAATACCCTTTGCTTTCTGAGGGAAGTGTGAAACTATCTTACTTCAAAAAGCAAACACCACACATCTTATATCCATAAAATCAGCTTTCTTTGAAATAAGAATACTTCAGAAAATTAAATGTTGTCTACTTCAGCTATACCTAAGTTATGTATATATCTGTAGAGAAAATATATGCAAATTGTGTTTCTGTGGATCTTTATTAGTAGTTGGCTTGTCATTTACTTAAGAATATAGTAATTGAACACCTCAGCTGAGCAGAGTAACAGTGCATCATGATAGCAGCACTGATTTTTATCTAGTTAGTGTGCAAAACAATGATGTGGTTAGGCTTTGTAATTACAGCTTGCTCATCTCTGTATGTAAATTTATAATTAAAATTAAATATCCAGGGCTCAGAAAGGGATGAAACTTTTTCATTATTTCTTTTATACCTGCTTGTTACTTACAAGTAACATTTTTAATTTTTTTTACACTTTTTGACAGTTTTTAGGCACTTTTAATACTTATGAGATCTCACTAAGTGCTGTGCTATGCCCCACTTCTGAATACTAAGTTTTGGTAGCAGCCAGTCCCTAGAGAGGATGCTCACTGTCACTGCAGCCATTGGAGGGAATGGATGGCTTTGGTGACCTTCTGATTTTCCAAACTTTGTTCTGGCTCTACTTATTTTTGTTGTTGAATTCATGGTTGTTTAGAGACACATTTCTGTTCAATTAAGTGTCAAAGGTTTCTGTATTCAAGGATGGGAAAATCAGGCACTATTTTCTGGAAATACAAATCTTAGAAGTGACTTATTTTTCTGCTGATAAGAAGGATTTCAGCACCAACAAGTGTTTGCTGTAGTGTAGAGCTAAGTGTGTATCCTCTGTGTGTTAATGGTGTTCCCATCTGCTTGTAAGTACTTTAACTATGTATTTTACCATCACTTAGGGGCTCCATCCTGCAGCTGCATAGCATATGGTAGTCCTATAATCTTCATGGAAACTTTATGTACAAAATAGTTATAGGAGGTGCTCTGACTTTTTACTAGTTGAATAAGAAGAGTCTTTTTTTTTCACCTGTTAATTACAGAATGTTTTCCCTATAAATGGTTATTTTATAAACCTGGAGATTGTGTGTTATCTCTTCAGACTGCTTCCTCAAAACTGTATTTGTGATACTCAGTTACTATGGGGATCCATTTGGGCAGATCTGCCCACAGATGCAGCAGCATGTGTGCAGGTTGCACAGCTTGGTTTCCTTACTTGTTCCAAAATAAATTAAAATGTTGCCAGTGGCAGACCAGGTTTGGCAACAGCAAAATGGCCTTTTCAGTTCCTTTGGATCTCCAACAAAGCCCAATGCTATAATCTATTAACATTTTACATAGTACTTTAATGAGCTCTTAGGAGCTGGGTTTTGTATTTTAATTCTAATTTCCAGCTGCCTGCTCATGCTATTTTATCTTTGGCAGCAGTTGCTTTAGCAGTGAATGTTTATGGCCTGCAGCGAGTGTTGAAGAAGAGAGTATAAACTTCATTGTCCCATCTTGAACTTGAATACATAGAGAAGACAATACAATCCTTTCCTCCCAATTTGCCTATTATATCCTCATAGGACTAACCTGGAGATGTGCCATAAAAAACACAGATATGCTATTCCAGTGCTTCCTTTTATTTAGTAGGTTGTTCAGTTCTTCCTGAGTTTGCATATGTGAGTGTTTTTATCTGGAAACAATCAAATGTGAATTATCCTGTTTTTTGGGAATGCCAGTTTGTTATTGTTCAGAAACTGATTGACAAAATTTAGTTCATATTAAAGCTTTTATAACTGCTGTGAGAATCCCCAAGTGCATTTTTTTTGTCTGCATTATAAAGGATTGCTAATAATAAGCCTGTGCTATTTTGTTAAAAAAAAAAAAAAAGCAGCTATGTGGTTTATTTCAGATCACCTAAATTTAGAGCATACATAGATAATGGTTTCAGGACTGAATCCTGTAAACAGAAGCACGTGGCTTTATTAACATGACTGTACTGTGCTTATTTTGGGGTTCTTCATTACGGTGGAATTATCTTGTGCTTGTGCTTTGGAAATCCTGCATGAATTAGGGATGTTCAGTGCCTGGGTGGCAGGCTGAGCTAGTCAGGAGCAGCGTCTGTCAGTTGTGCAAGAGCTAAAAGACACTCATAAAGTCAGAGTCGTAGGAGAGAGGTCACGTGACGGATCCTCTGTCATATCCTTTCTTTCTGGATGGTAAGTCCCTGCTTCTAGGAACTTTAGGATAGAATTCCAAGTAGAATGAAACTTCAATGATATATGGCTGATTGTTTATTTTCAGGAATATAGCATGATATAATAGAAGAGAGTTAACAGTCCTCAGTCTGGAAAGAAACAAAACACCTCAGTGGATCTTTAGACAATAGAATTAAAATGCTGTTAATGCTTCTGCCAGTTCTGTGCCACTGTGAATAATCCATATACTGAGCTACTGCTGGTTTAGTCTGCTGAATGTGAGAGGGTAGGGATCAAAAACAATGCGTGTGGAAATAAGAATTTAAAATGTTAACACAGAAGGACCATACACTGAATTTTCATAATTTTGGCTTCATTTTGGGGGTGTTGTGGGTTTTTTTGAGAGGGGAGGTTGTTTGTTTGTTTGCGGGTTTTTTTATGGGTGAATGTTTCTAATAATTCAGACTGTTGCTTTAAACAGGATTCTTTTCCCTGCCTATCTTTATACAGATCAGATCCCATTCCCAGTTTGGTGATCTCTGCCAGAGAGCCACTGCTGCTTCGTGCTGTCCCAGCTGGACACTGGGCAACTATGTCGCTATTCTAAACAACAGGTCATCATGTCAAAAGATTGTGGAACGGGACGTCTCTCACACCCTGAAGCTGCTTCGCACATGTGCCAAATACTACTACAATGGAACCCTGGGGCCAGACTGCTGGGATATGAATGCCAAAAGGAAGGACCAACTCAAGTGTACAAATGTGCCTCGCAAATGTACCAAGTACAATGCTGTTTACCAGATCCTTCACTACCTAGTGGACAAGGATTTTCTAAGCCCAAAGACTGCTGACTATGTCTTACCAGCTTTAAAATACAGCATGCTGTTCTCCCCGACTGAGAAAGGGGAAAGCATGATGAGTATTTACCTAGATAACTTTGAGAACTGGAATGCGTCTGATGGTGTAACAACCATCACAGGGATTGAATTTGGAATAAAACATAGGTTGTTTCAAGATTATCTGTTGATGGATACTGTGTATCCTGCCATAGCCATCGTAATTGTTCTATTAGTTATGTGTGTGTATACCAAGTCCATGTTTATCACGCTGATGACTATGTTTGCAATAATTAGTTCCTTGATTATTTCTTATTTTCTCTATCGGGTAGTATTTAATTTTGAGTTCTTTCCATTCATGAATCTCACAGCATTAATTATCCTTGTTGGGATTGGAGCAGATGATGCTTTTGTCTTATGTGATGTTTGGAACTACACAAAATTTGATAAACCTCATGCTGGAACCTCTGAGACAGTGAGCATCACGTTGCAGCATGCTGCTCTTTCCATGTTTGTCACGAGTTTTACAACCGCTGCTGCCTTCTATGCTAATTATGTCAGCAATATCACAGCAATCAGGTGTTTTGGTGTTTATGCTGGCACTGCCATTTTGGTGAATTATGTTTTGATGGTTACATGGCTGCCTGCTGTAGTTGTATTACATGAACGATACCTTCTCAATATTTTCAGTTGCTTTAAGAAACCTCAGCAGAGGGTATACAACAACAAAAACTGCTGGACAGTATTGTGCCAAATGTTCCACAAGATTATTTTTGCAGTCTCAGAAGCATCCAGGATATTTTTTGAGAAAGTTTTGCCATGCATTGTTATCAAATTTCGATATATTTGGCTTTTCTGGTTCCTTGCCTTAACAATTGGTGGAGCATATATTGTGTGTGTAAATCCAAAGATGAAACTGCCGTCGTTGGAGCTCTCTGAGTTTCAGGTATTTAGGTCTTCTCATCCATTTGAACGATACGATGCAGAATACAAAAAACTTTTTATGTTTGAACGTGTTCACCACGGAGAAGAGCTCCACATGCCGATTACGGTAATCTGGGGTGTCACACCTGAGGATAATGGTGACCCTTTAAACCCTAAAAGCAAAGGAAAGCTCCAGCTAGATACCAGTTTTAATATCGCTAGCCCAGCTTCACAGGTTTGGATTTTACGTTTCTGTCAGAAGTTAAGAAATCAAACCTTTTTTTATCAGACTGAAGAACAAGACTTCACAAGCTGCTTCATTGAAACATTTAAGCAGTGGATGGAAAATCAAGACTGTGATGAACCATCTCTTTACCCCTGCTGCAGCCACTGGAGCTTTCCATACAAACAAGAAGTTTTTGAATTATGTATCAAGAGAGCTATAATGGAGCTAGAAAGAAGCACAGGGTACCATTTAGATAGCAAAACCCCAGGGCCTCGCTTTGACCTTAATGACACTATCAGGGCAGTGGTGTTGGAGTTCCAAAGCACCTACCTCTTCACACTGGCTTATGAGAAAATGCATCAGTTCTACAAAGAGGTGGACTCGTGGATTTCAAGTGAGCTTAGTTCCGCTCCTGAAGGTCTTAGCAATGGTTGGTTTGTGAGTAATCTCGAATTTTATGATCTTCAGGACAGTCTTTCTGATGGTACTCTGATTGCCATGGGTCTTTCAGTTGCTGTTGCATTTAGTGTAATGCTTCTTACAACTTGGAACATAATCATAAGCCTTTATGCAATAGTTTCAATAGCTGGAACTATTTTTGTCACTGTAGGTTCTCTGGTTCTTCTCGGGTGGGAGCTAAATGTGTTAGAATCTGTCACAATTTCAGTGGCTGTTGGCTTATCAGTAGACTTTGCTGTTCATTATGGAGTGGCGTATCGCTTAGCACCTGACCCTGACCGAGAGGGAAAAGTCATTTTTTCTCTCAGCCGTATGGGTTCTGCTATTGCAATGGCTGCCTTGACTACATTTGTCGCTGGAGCGATGATGATGCCCTCCACAGTGCTGGCGTACACACAGCTTGGCACTTTCATGATGCTTATAATGTGCATTAGCTGGGCTTTTGCAACCTTCTTCTTTCAGTGCATGTGCCGATGCCTTGGACCTCAGGGCACCTGTGGCCAGATCCCGTTACCAAAAAAATTGCAGTGTAATGCCTTCTCTCAGACCTTCTCAGGAGCCCAAGGAGGCAGAGGTCAAAATAAATCACATCCTGTTAGCAAGTATCAGCTGGACTCCAGAAGTCAAAAACCAGAAATGGAACATGAGCACTATGAGCTTGAGCCGCTGGCATCACAAACTGGTGTCTGTAATCCTGCAGAGAAAGTGACGTACGAAGAAACTCATATCTGCTCAGAGCTCTTCAGCAGCAGGCCACAAAACTCGTGTATGCCAGTGCATCCAGCCTATAATAGTGAAATGAGTAAAAGCATAAAAAACGTTGCTGGTTCAGCTGTGCTGCAGACATCTATTGACCAACACAGCATATGTCCAATTTTCTCTCAAAGCAGGCAGTGTAGCTGTCCAGACACATATAAGCAAGTGGCAGTGAAGTGGAACCCACACTCATGTCAGCAGTTAAGTGACACCTTCTGTTACCAGTGTTCTCCTTCACCAGGAACCATACAGATCCAGAGTTCTGTAGCTCCCATAAATGCTTTGCAGCAAGCTGCCGAAGGTTACGTGCATCCAGTCCAACATGTCCTCCACTGCAGTTGCCTTCAAGGAAGGCTCAAAAGAACAATGATGCAGAACTCTCTGCCTAAAAATTTTTTCCTCCAGTCTGTGCAACAGTTTCAGGCACATCAAAGAATAAACAGGACAGATACACATGTTCATCAAAACCCAGAGGAAAATGCAAAAACTGTTCCAAAGGTGATGAGCTCCTCACAGTTTCTCTGCCGAAACGCAGGACCTCTAATAGTGCGTTGCTCTGAATGTGAGAACAGCGTCTCAAATAACCAAAAGGGATTCTGTCAGCAGACAGACCAGTGTGATGAAAAGTGTGGTACAGAAGCAAATGGGGTTGAAAGCAAGAAAGCCTCTCTGTCAAAGCAGAAAAAGAAAGCTGAGAGCAAGATAGATAAGCATTCTTTGCAGAATGAGCAGGATTTGAAGGGTGACCAAAATGATAAAAAACACCTGCTGAATAGGTCAGTGAGAGAGGCTCGCTACGAGGGTTGCCATGAAAGTTCACACTGTTGTAGCAAGGCTATTGCAGTGAAGTGCAATTCTGTTGACTGTCAAATGCCAAACATCGAAGCCAATGTGCCTCCTATGTTAATGCGCCCAGAACTTTCCAATGAAAGTTTGTTAATAAAAACACTATAATAAACCTTTAACTTGGCAATCCTGTGTCTTTCTTCTAAAAGTAAGTTTAAAACACTAAGAAGCAAAGTCTTGAATAAATATGGATCATAATTTGCCTTTCGGAATGAAAAATGTATTTTATAGAACAGTAGCATTTATACGTTTCATAAAGCCATTACGTGTAGTAAAACTTGATGTTGTCCAGAATATTTATTTGTTGCAACTCATAAGGTGGTTTGTGCTTCATTTAGTTTTTTCCCAGGGCATTAGAGTTTGATTTCTCCTTTTAAGCCATCTCAAGAAATAAAGCGATGCAAAGAAACTGCCTTTTCTGAAGCCAGGAGTTGTGCTATCGATCATGTTAGAGGCAGACTGAGAATGCCACATTTCCCAAGTACATCATTTACATTTATTCCACTGCTTCCTTGGCAGGCTTATGCACACCTTGAAACACAGGCAGGACTATAATTGCGTACATTCAGGTTTGGCCGAAAGACCAACTGCAGGACAGGCTGTTTTGGGAATATTTTTTAACTATTCATTCGAACAAAATCTAAAGAAAAGCTCTTGGAGGTCAAGAGCATTTGCACCACCTTTGTTGCATTTCTGTGTATTTAGCCTAGTAAAGCATTTTAAACTGCCCTTTTTAGCAGTTACTGTACAGACATTACATTAAATACCATTACCAATTACCATTAAATATCAGAAAATACAGGTGGAAACAATAGTAAGTGAACATCATTCACTTCTCAGTGATGACAAGAAAAATGCAGTTTATGTGGCTGCTAGATAGATGTATAGAATCAGGAATTATAAAGTTGGGCACAAAGTGCCCTGCAATACTGAACTTTTTCCCACAAAGCTAATCTACTGTGGAGAAAGGCGTAGTTAATGCATATGTTCTAGACTTACTGCCAACAGTATCAGGCTAAGTCAATTCAAAAGGCTTAAATGCATAAATTACAATACTGTGTTCTGAGTGTTCTTACTCGAAGAAATTCCAAGATGAAGTTAAAAAATACTGAAACCATGCAACCAAGACATTCAATTTCAGATGTTGCATCTAAGTACAAGGTTTAGTCAAATGATAGCTGTGGATAGTCATGGGAACACTTGCTTGATCTCATCATTCAAGGAGAGTGGATTTGAGAGCTTGGAATGTATTGCCTGTCATAATTGCTATGTAGCTTATTGACAAATTTCTTTCCATATAATTGTTTAGTTATGCTTGTTATGTTGATTTACTGGATGCAGAAGATAGATTTCATGGGCTGGTGTGATATCATGTACTTGGTGTGTAATGAATCACTGGAGGAAAAGCCTGGCTTTTTCTGTCCTAATGTTCATGTTGAAGGGATGCAGAAGATTCATATCGTATAACAAACCCCTTTGGTTTGTCTGGGAGTAGTGATGTTAGTGCTTATATATCCCAGAGACTGGAACAGAGTAAGAGGTTGAAATCTGTAGAAGAAACTAAAATAGTTCTATGTGGTTTCAGAAGAGCATCATTCTTTCTTAGTGTCTTAGTTCTTAGAACTCAGTTACCTTGAAACTTGTCTCTTAGTTTAGAGCCCAGTTCTTTCTAAGAGTTTGTAATGAGAGCGATCCAAGGCTTTTCTGTATACCAGAGGCCATTAATTAGAAAAAGCTAAGATTTGCAGTGCTAGCAATCTGAAGAAATTAAATGGGATAAGAAATAAAATGAGCTGTTTTTGTTGGTATTGTCCAACGTTTTTCCTGTTCACTGCACCTGCCTGAGGGCAGTTTGATTCTGACCTTGCCAAAGCATAGTGCCTGTCATGGCTGTCATCCACAGCAGTGCCCTTGAGACATGGTGAAGTCTCCAGCTAATGCATCTACTGAGCAGAGAATTTTTGAGCTGATGAGCTCAAAAGTGAGATGTTTTCCCAAGCCAGTTTTCCATCCTGCATTTTGGGTGAGGAAGCCTCTTTTGACTGCTTGTACGAGTAACTGGTTTGATAATGGTGCGACGAGTGACAGAGATTAACGTTGTTTCCATTATGATTGATATGTTTTTAAAGGCTGATACAGTGAAAAGAAAAATGGGACAGATAAGGAGTTGTGATGTAATGTGCTTAGATTAAAAATGAACTGGGATATCTGGCTAGTGAAAAGGATCACTGTTTTATTTTCCTTTTGCGACTGTGCTATTGCCTCTCTGCAAACTTACCCTCTCCAAACCAGTTAGCTGGACAAGGAGCAGTCATTGACTCAGATAAGTTTAATACTTAAGGATGTAGCACCACAGGTTCATGTGTGTGTGCTGCATCTGTGTCAATTCATGTGTAGACTCTCAAATCCAGCCACTGCACCTCATAGAGTGTGGAAGAGAATAGAAGTTGATTCCAGTGACAGGTGAAGGCTGATGAGGCTGTGCGTTACTCTACCCCAAGAAAACTCTGGAGAGGAATAAATAAGAACTAATAATTAAGTTTTTACAGGCTACTAGGAGCAAGCAAGGAGGGGTGGAAATCTCGTCCACTCCGGGAAATCTTGACAAGAACCATTATATCCTACTGAGACATCTCTTGAAGACTTGCCAATGATAGCCAAGCCTCAGGGGAAGCTGATGAGCCTAAAATGCTCTTAATTTCCATTCATTAATTCGCCATTACTGAGATCCTCCCTCGCACTGGGATTGCATAGGGAATGTGGATGTGTGCACACCATACAGTGTGCCTCAGTGTGGTACTTCTCTTGCAGGATGCCAGGGTGGGTGAAGGGCCCTATCACTGGCAGTGGCCGGTGCTTCCTTCCGCCTTTGCAAGATGCAGAGCTTTATTTCTATGGATTATCCACACTGGAGTGTTTGGGAATTGTCCTGTCAGTGATGACACATGTAGCTTGAGACATGAAAGGCAGGGTTTCTGCTTTTCCAAGGTCTAGGAAAGACTTTACAGTAACTTGTGTGCAGTTAGAGAGAAAGTCTTTAAAATGACATGTCTTTGATTATCCAAGGAAGGAAAGAGACACTGTGTGGGAAGACAGTGATCTGTTTGTGGCTTTTAAGTTGCTAATATGCTTTCTTCAGGAATGAAGAGTACAAGCCAGAATCTTCCTGGGAGTGGGGCTTGTATCTGAGACCAAATCTCTCGATTTCACTTTACCCAGGGGAAAAATAAATTACTATATTAGATACATTAGTCATCTGTATTGTCCTTAGGGTCTGTGTTTTTCAGGTCACAATCACATTTATAGTGTGGGTAATTCATTGATCAAATTAAAAAAAAATACAATAATTTACATTGTCCATTAAAATACTGCACTAGGCTCAATGTGTAATCATAATGGAATGCAGCTACCTCATACGAAGTATTGGTAGGTGGCTGATAGAGTAACTAAAGGAGTTTTAAGTTACTATTCCATTGTTTGTCTTTTTAAAGAAAATCAAAATCTATCTTTTTACGGTCACCTGTAATCACTTTAATTCGATATTTTTTAACTGATGCGGGAGAACAGCTTTGAAGTGCTTTGAATTACAAACACCTCTCATTTTGCCAGATGGAGTCCTGGCAATCAATCCAAGAGAGCTCTAAAAATACAGGTTGACAAATGACAGAAATTTTAGCACTGTAAGAAATGTCAAATGTGATAAAAATAGAATATATTTTATTTTTATAAAGAATGTTATACTACTTAATATAGGTAGCAGATGGGTGATTCAGGTCAAAATCATACTGACTTCATTGAATTGGACTTTAAATTTTTTCCACATGCTGGCAAGCTATATTAAATTTTATTTCTGCCAATAACATCTGAAGTGCCTACACATCTAGCATTTGATTTATGATGGTGAGCTGGGACACCATCCTACCAAGTGTTGCATATTCCCACAATGCAAAACAACTCCTGCCTTTGCAATAAAACCCTCAGTCTGTAGAAGTTATAGTCTGGAAGAAAGGCAATAGCTTCTCCAAGTTCGTAACAGATCTCTGCAGACTCATGAATTTGGATCCAGTGTCACTATCGCAGAACTACCCTCATTTTAATGGCGTTATCCTTTGACTATTTATTCACTCACTTTATCAGAAAAAGGCCTCTGAGGTCTGGAGAGCCTGTAATATAGATCATGCACAGCTTAGAGAGGTTGCAGTTTTTAGGTATTACTGTGCTATAACGTCTGGAATAATAAGTACACACTGAAAGCTCTTGACTTTGCTGTTTCTCTTTACTTGGCAGCCTGTATTCCAAGTGTTTTCCCTAAAACCTGCACTTCAGAAGGTTGCATAGAGTCGGGTATTTCCTGGAGACACGTAATTTGGGGTATTTTGGTATACTTGAAATACATTAAAGGTAATATGTTCAGCTTGGATTTGGATTCCATTATTTTAGGTTTTGATCAATGTCACTTTACCTGCAAATGGACAGACATATTCCAGAGGAGCAGCTGGTTGTTGCTTTTATTTAAGTTCTGTTAGCAAAAAATGTATGTTGAGTCTAGTTCCCAAAGCATTAACTTAAAACTGATCCTGATCTGTCTTCTTAAAAGCAGCAGGGATAACACTTGCTCTCTTGCTGTGGGCTGGCCACAATGGTGGTAGTGTTAGAGGTTGAACTCTTCCAGCAGTGAGTATTTAGGGCAGATGGATGGCTTTACTTTGAGGCCTAAACAAACTTTCTTAAACCCTTGTAAAGCCTTAACCAAAATTGTCTTTAGATTTATATTAATAGCAATTATAGCACATTTTTCTGTGGCTTAAGAAAGCAGCAGATTATCCGCAACAGATCCTTGGAAAACAGAGACTGAAATACACACTGAGTAATGGCAGACCCTTAAAAATTTGGCCTAAGCCATGTCTTCTGGATATTTTAAAAATATTATTGAATAACAAGAAATGTCACTGTTGTAATTTTAAGATGGATGAGGTACTGAAGGTACTGAGGTACTGGGCATGAGTTTATATGTATTTGAAGTCATTTTCAGGACAAACTAAGGACATGTGAGGAGAGCTTGGCTGGGGACGTCTGATGAGATGGCACCTCTGGTTGTCTGCCCTTGCCCAACACTGGGAGCAGGTCACCTGAAACGGTCTTGCTGTATCAGCAGTGTTCAGGAGCTGCCAGAGGAGCTGCCAGGTACCTGCAGCAGGAAGGAAACAGAGCAGCAGCACCTGCGTCAGCTGCCTATTCACCCCTTCCCTCACTGGTGAAGTTCTCCCTTTGGTAATAAAAGCACCCTTCAGTGTGTTGTGTGCCAGGGCAATACTTCATCTCTCACTTTAGTGATACAAGTCACAAGTGAGTTAATTGGAGTTATTTGAGCTATGTTAGTGTAAGAGAGAGGTATCACAACTGCTGAGTTATTTGCTCTCTTAAAAATTTCTTAATGTTTGGCCTGAAATCCACTTTTGAAGAGAGATGTTTATGTGCAAAAGCAGAACCCATGGATGTTCTTACATTCCAGGTAAAAACGAACAGAAAAAGTTGGCTGGAGGCATATGAACTCAGTCCTGAAAAGGCTGATAGCACAGAAAAGGAGTTTAGCACTGCTTTGAGTGGAGAGTTCTAATGAAGCCATCCTGCAGTACAAGGTTAGTTATTCTCCTTCACTTTTTCTTACAAAAATAGTCTTTTTTCAATATATATTTTAAAATCTATGTTTTCAAAATTTGCGTTTTAAATATCTGCTTTATAACATACGATAGTATTTTATAAAATATTTTCCAAGTGGCCTGAGCAGCAGACCTTTTTCCTAATAAATACTCTTTTGAATCTGATAGAACTTGACCTCGTGTCTGTGATCTGTGCTTCTGTGTTCTTTGTTAGGGTTCTGTTCTGACTCTAAATTTTTGGGCTTTTATTAGATGTCCTAACAGCTTGATTTCTTTCCTGACATGGTACTGGATCTGTAAAGTGCCAAATGCAGCTCATTCTGACATTCCTATACATTAAAGATAACAGATTTTCCCTGTATTTCATACATTTCATAAAACTGCATGTAGCAGACCTTTCCTTTTGTTGACTTCCATTTGTCTTGAGTTCTTGAAATACAGCTTCTGTTATTGTGTAGCATAATCTCTTTGATCCTTTCTTATTAGAAGTTTTATTTACATTTGGGGAGTATAATATGTCAACTTTTTAAGACTTCACAACAGTATTACACTACAAAATAAGGCAGAAAAAGGGAGTACTGTGTTATACTGACACTAGTTCGAATAGTTAGAGCAGCAGATAGCTACATATGGAGGTGGGTTTTTTTGGCATAGCACTTAAAGAGAATGATCTTCACAAAGATAGGCATTATGAATTTTGTAGCATAAATTACAGATAATAACTTACTCTCACTTTCTTTTGTGTAGCATTACTTTCACACAAAGAAACTTAAAAGAAGTCATTCAGGAAGTATTTAGCAAAACAACATGAAATTGAAAAGTGCTTGGATTACAGTGATTTGCCAGAAGGTAAGGTCTGCTGCTTTCTCAATTCTGCAAGGGCTTTTTAAACCACATTGCTTAATGTGTCCCAGGTGAACAGCATGCTGTTGTTGAATGAAAATTCAAGAAACTGTCCTCTAATAGCTCTAGATGGGATTACTTCCCAGAGAAGTTTGAATATGTGAAATAACAGGAATGGGGAAAAGATACCTTACCAAAATAGGATGACAGAATGAAACCGTCATTCAAGTGTTAATCTGGCTTTTTCATCATTTGCAGTTGAGAAGCATTATGGGTCTTGAGCCAATAATACATTTTAACTGCACTGTACTGAAGTCTGCATGCAAGTATTTGAAACAGCTCTGTAGGTGCACTTGATAACTTACATATATAGCCTTCAATTAGCTTAGTTAAGGCAGCAGGAGAGAGAGAGAATCCCAAAACCTTATTTGTATTTACATACTCTTGTACTCTACATAGAGGGAGTAAATGTCTTGAAAATGTGTGTAAACCACAATATTTGAGAGTACAATAATTTTTATGATATCAGAGTAATAAGCATGAAACAGAATTGCAAACAATTGCATGTGCAAGACGATTGATGTTTAATTAGGGAATTGTAAACTTCTGTGCATTTGAAAACATCAGTATTTGAAAAGGCTCTGATCCATGAATCTGAAATAAATCATAGAATCATTCATGTAAGAAAGGACCTCTAAGGTCATTGAGTCCAGTTGTTAACCTAGCACTGCCAAAATCATGCCCCTAGGTGCCACATCTATACGTCTTTAACATCTCTCCAGGGATGGTGACTGACGACTTCCAGTGCTCGACAAAATTTTCTGTGAAAAAAAATTTCTTAATATCCAATCTAAACCTCCTCTGGTGCAACTTGAGGCCATTTCCTCTTGTCCTTTCACTTTTTACCTGGAAGAAGAGACCGTCCTCCACCTGGCTACAACCTTCTTTTAGGTAGTTGTAGAGAGTGATAAGGTCCCCCCAGTCCTGCTTTTCTCCAGGCTAAACAACCCCATCTCCCTCAGCTGTTCCTCATAGGACTTGTGCTCCAGGCCCTTCACCAGCTTCATTGCCCTTCTCTGGATGTGCTCCAGCCCCTCAATGTTCTTCCTGTAGTGAGGGGCCCAAAACTGAACACAGGATTCAAGGTGCGACCTCACCAGTGGCACCCCTCTGAGTACAGAGGGACAGTCACTTCCCTAGTCCTGCTGGCCACACTTTTCTTGATCCAAGCCAAGATGCTATTTGCCTTCTTGGCCACCTGGGCAAACTGCTGGCTCATGTTCAGCTGGCTGCTGATCAGCACTCCCCAGGTCCTCTGTCCAGCCACTCTGCCCCCAGCCTGTAGCACTGCCTAGAGTTGTTGTTACCCAAGTGCAGGACCTGGCACGTGGCCTTGTTGAACCTCATCCAGTTGGCCTTGGCTCACTGATCCAGCTTGTCCAGATCCCTCTGCAGAGCCCTCCTGCCCTTCAGCAGACCAGCACTCCCACCCAACTTGGTGGCATCTTCAAACTGAAGTGCCATCCATTCCTTATCCAGATCATGAATGAAGACATTAAACAGGGCTTGCCCCCAGTACAGAGACCTGGGGAGCACAACCAACTGGATATAACACCATTCACCACCACTCTTTGGGCCTGGCCTTCCAGCCAGTTTTCACCCAGTGAAGAGGACACCCATCCAAGCCATAAGCAGCTAGTTTCTGCAGGAGAATGCTGTGGGAAATGACAGTCCTGGTAGATAGATCCACAGCATTTCCCTCATCCATACGGTGTGTCGCCTCACCATAGAAGGGGATAAGTTTGTTCAAATAGGGCCCATGGCGTCTGGGACTGATCCCTGGTTTTTCTGCATGTGCCACATGATGGCAAACAAGTTGATCTGCTTCATGATCTTCCCTGGCACAGAGGTCACACTGTGAGGCCCGTAATTCTCTGGAGGCTCTTTCAGCCCTTCTTGTAGACGAGCTTATCCACATTTGCCAACTTCCAGTCAATGGAGACCTTCCTGGCCAGCCAAGATTGCTGGTAAATGGCAGAAAGTGGCTTGGTGGGCAGCTTTACCATCTCCTCCCACCTTGGGGGGAATCCCACCCAGCCCCATAGATTTCTGTGTGTCTAAGTGGCGTAACAGGGCTTTTTGGTATTTGTTCAAGGTGATCAGTAACTTAGTGCATTCAAGTAGTTTTTAGGGCTATAACTTTGATAGACTCCATTTGGTGTCTGTTATACAGGTTCACAGGTACATCGGTGCAGTGAATTTGGCTGTCACCAGTCAGGACTTTGGATGGGGACTGAACTGCCTCCTGAATGAGCAGCAAAAAACTGAGACCATCTCTAAAGCAGAATGTGATCATACCTTTTTTCCTTATGCCAGATACTGGTTTGTTGTGGGCAATGGAGAAGGAAGGTTGAAATCCATACTTCGCTTTGTCCCCCGAATTCAGAAGCTAGTAACTTTGCCCAGCACAGATGTTTCAAAACTCAACAGGTGAATGAAGTCCTTGTGATGCTGTGTATGTGTAGCTAAAACTGTATGTATGTGCTTGGATTCTTTGGTTGTTCCAAATACATACTTGGATATTTTTAGCTATAAAGTTACTGACATTCAAACTGCTTGATTTTTCACTTTAACCTGGTTAAGTTAAAAGTAGCCTGATCTGATTCTACTTTGATGCTCTCAAACACTAAGCACTTATGTTTAAATTCATATATATTTTAAATGTATAAAAACTAGAATTATATGACCCAGTCTTAAACTCCTATTATTATGAACCATTGTTTAATCTTATAGTTTCCTCATTATTTTTATGAATAGGAAAGTACAGTAGGGACGTATAAACCCTGATTAATTTACCATTTTTAGTACTTTGTGATTGTATTTAATGATACCTTCAAAATAATGAATTCGAAGTGCTAGGCCTGGATGGTGATTCAAAGTATCTCTACCTAGCTTTAAAACTGCTTGATTCAAACATGGGCAAAAAAAAGATAAAGCACTTGACCTATAGTAGTGAAATGGAAGCCAAATATATTCGATTGCTAGCAAGTCTGTAACATTTTTCAGAATCCTCCTTTCAAGACCAACTCCACCCTTGTTCTGCCTAAGTTCCCATTTCCAGCTCAGCTCTGGTTTCCTTGCAGTATCTGAACATACATCCCAAAAGGATAAGAGCTGGTTATCATACTAGGAGGGGCCAACCAGTTCAGAGGGGCTGAACTTATGTCACTGTGTGCCCATTTTTTGAGTGTATGTTTCCAGACACAGAGCTTGAATAAGACCCACTGTTGTATCTCACTCAGTTCTCTGACTGGAGGGAGGGATTGATCTCAGGCAGCAGAACAGATGTGGTAGCCTGTGCAACAGAGGGGCACTGGGCCATGCAATCCATGAGGATTAGCCTCCAGTTGTAAGGACTTTCAGCAATTTATCTGTCTAAATTTGCCTTTTGTCTATTGTCCTTGTGCTGCTCTGCAAGTTATCCTCCCTCCTTTGGACAACTGGGAGTGGCTCCCTCCTGATGCTCATGTTTCTCAAATCCTTGCAGTTGCTGCTGCTTGCAAAGAGGCCCTGTTAAGGAAGAATCCCTGCTGCTTGTGTACAGCCTCATTGGAGCCCCTTGTTAAGTGGAGGAGAGCTGATGGGATTCATTTACTTCAGTGGCCTTGCCCCTAAGGTAGCTGTAGTTTGTACTGTCGCTTCCTCTGCTGCCTGGGGCCTGGGAACAGAGAAGGGGCAGTGTGACCTCCTGAGGTGGACTAAATATAAGGTCTGTAGATTCAAGACTGTTATGTCTCCTGACTATGCAAGAGCTCAGAAACCATCTTGACATCTAACATTTGCAGCCTCACTCTTGTTTCTTGATACACTTTAGGCTGAAAAGCCCAATTCATGTGAAACCCTGCTGGAGTCTTCAGTTTCTTCACTTGCTGTGGTTTCATATTGTGTTTTAAGATCAGCAGAGCAAAGATTCATGTCAGATGCTGTTGCTGCTAGCCTCGTCCCCCTTCTCTCCACCCAAGTCCATGCTATCTGGAAATGGGTCCACCCTTCCTTAGGAAACTCAGACAGTGAGGAAGCCACAGCTTTGCCATGTTTTTACATTTAGATGTGCCTGACCAAATATAGATTTCCTCAAAGCTATCACTGTTCTCAGATTGGTTTGTTTTTACTTCAGAGGATCTGAAGCCGTATTTCAGTGTATTGAACTAGATGCAACTTTTGTTTGTAACTTCTTCTCCAGTGGGGAAGAGATGGGGAAGACAGACTGGATCCCTTTCATCCCTTCTCTGTCAAATAGCGGTTGATCTGTAGCTGGTGATCTGAATTGGGAATTAGACTCTCAGATACCAAGGTTTGCCACATGCTGAATTAGATCAGTAAAGTGAGATCTTGGAGCTCCAGCCTGCCTGAGTGTTGTTGCAGCACCTGGAGCTGATTGCTAACATAAGAAAAAGCATATGCATCCTGGACTGTGGTGTCCTGCCTGAAATCCCTCCGTTCTCACTGCAGAAAACCTCCAAACTAAATGTAGGGCAGGAAGATACTGACAATGTAATAGTGATCTGAGACATACCCCCGTTGTCACGTTCAGCCATCCAGTCCAGGTGCAACCTTCTGGAAACATGTGTGTCTTTTCCCAGTGACTGCAGAGAGTCCAAAATCCTACTTTAAGAACAGCAAATCATACCTAACTTGAAATATCCCCTTCTGGAGGTTTTCAACGGCTGCAATGTCTTCTTGACTATCAACACGTTATAGTCTCTTTCCTGTTAAATCACATACGAGCAAATTGAAACTTAAGACTGGAATAACATGGGAAGTTGGAAAAATGTGGGAACAGGTGAAATATTTCTCTCCTCTTTGAGGTAGCAAGCTTGGTGAAGAGGCTACTTTTCTTCCATGAATCCTTCTTTTTGACCAGGCAAAGGAAAAGGTTGATAGATTTACATGGGATACATGCCCTTCTTCCCTTAGCCACCGAAGGAATCCAGGTGGGAAATCACCGACTCTGGCCTGTTTATTTATCCCACCTTCAGTTTTCAGCTCCCTCTAGTATCTGTGCTGTGGTGTGGTCTGCATCTGTTTCTGTTTTGCAGAAATTAAACCATAAGCCAATGTTGATTTCTGTTGGAAGTCATCCTATTACAGTGGTGTTTGTGAGTTGCCTTTTAGAGGCCATAGAACCTCCTTTTCTGGACAACTGGTTACCTGACAGGGTTAAATCAGTGCTTATGGTAGTCCCTGGGCCCAGGACTCTGAACCCAGCTCTTCCTCGTGATGGTGATGATGCTTCAAATCCAGTTCATCTTCTTCCTAGTAGTCAGCCCTCAGCCATGTGCTGGCTTGAGAGAATTTAGTTCTGTTGACTAATCTATTGTGTTTAGTAGTTTTTAACAGGAATAGGTGCGGGTTTTAGTCCATAGCATCAGACAGCACTCACCCAGGACACCTGCTTTGTGTACAATATTGGTATTAATAAAAATGCTATAAATCTTTTGTGCTCTTTATAAACTAAAATACTGGATTTCCAGTTTGGAACCTTCAAGTGTGTAAATATAGAGGTTAGGAAATAAACATATTCTACTCTTGTTCTTAGAGACCAGCAGTTTTCTTTCACACCTCTGTACTTGCACATCAGAGCCATCATTTGCTGTAGATTTTGAACAAAATTCTCTGACCCTGGAATTTGCAGTCATCCTTTCCCGTAAGAAGAAATAAAATGAGAATCAGTTTTTCTGTTAAAGTTATATCATCATATACACATATGTAAGTGTATGTATAAAAATGGAAAATAAATAAACAGGTAAAACCTCAGAATTCTTTAAAGGTTAGATCTGGTCATAAAGGCTGAGAATGTTTAAAAAAAAAATTAAAAAATGTTTTTCCTACAGTGTTTATTCACAGTGTTTAGGCCAGCTGAAGCTTTGAGACATATCACCATACTTTACTTGAGGAAGCTCATGTTTACATTAGTTTCTAAAAATGTAATCTTTCACTTCCAGCTTTCTAAGAAAGTTTGGCTTTTTTCCCCTTTCACGGCATCTGGCCACATTGTGCCAATTCATTCATCAGCTCCAGATTGTGTCGCTGTGGTTTATTCCATCTAAAGCTGGGCTTGAAAGTGATGCACAGATTTCAGAGAGAAGAACATATGATTGCCTGCCTGCCTTCTCCAGGCTTCAAGGCTATAGTGGGCATCTAAACCCTGCTCTCTGCTGCCTCCCATTTAGTTTCAGTACCAATTTAAGGCACTGATCTATTTTTCAAATCAACAAATGTATCAAGCTTCAGACACATTGAAAGCAGAATATTAATCTATGTGTGACTGTGGCTGCTGAATTCTTGTAGGACCACACCAGGCACACAGCCCTGATGGACCCAGGGAAAAAAACCTCTCAATAGACATTAGGTGACTGTAGAAACAGAACTCCCTGAGGATGCATTTCAGAGCTTCCTTAGAAAGCTTTTTTATACTTCAGTCTGTAAATCGAGGACTTCATTCTTGTATCTCTAAATCTTCTCCCACCTATCCTTCTCTACCAATATCTTTAATCCAATGAATGTTGACCTTCAAGAGGGAAGACTCTCAGGCACTACATGGTATCTGCTTAATTTCTGCAATATTACAGATAAAGCAACAGTGAAAAGAATGCCAGAATAAGAAAGACAGTTTGGTTGTCCAGCATTTTTACCTCCATATTGCTTCTTCAGCCTTTTGTGGATGTTCCAGGATTTACAGATAAGTATAAGGTCAACTCTGGAAGGAAAGAATATTACTATATTAGAGAGGAATAAATGAAAGAATTAGGGAAAACCATGCAATTACTATACATATTAGCTACTCCTAATTCAGAACTCTCAAAGATCCAGGAGAAAGACCTGTCTCATAAATTGCAATCTGTGATTGCATGATTATTCTTATTAAAAGTGATGTATGGAATAAAAACACAAGCCTAATTCTCAGATAATGGGTTAAATCTATAGCATTGACAGCAAGATAAATCCTTCTTCTGCCTGGTAAATAAAGCAGAGGCAGAATTGGCTCCCCTAAGGTGTATTAAATATTGACTGAAGGAATAAAAGGGACATATGTAGAGACAAAGTACCAGACCTGAGTTGTACATTTGCCTCTAGGAGCGTATGTCACTGCCCTGTTGGGTAGGGGACTTTAATGCGTTGAGTTAGGAAGATCTGCCAATCTTAAGGCGGTATGACTTGTAGGACCAGTGATTAGAACAATTAGAATTAAACAGTGTGTGCAGAACTGTAATATGGGCCCTTGGTGGCTATGCAGACAATATGCTGTGAAGCAACTGTAGTACCTTCACAGACACTCATTAATGTATTGGCATGAATTTCAGCAAAAAGCCATATGTGACTCATTTGCCAGCATTTCAAGTGGAAAGCCAAAATTCCTTGGTTACCTTGGGCTGGATTGTTACCTCATCTGTTTTTTTATACTGCTATAGGTACAAAAGAGATGAGTGAGTTGTCTGGTCAAGTTTTTTTCTTGCCACTGCTTCCAGTTGTAGCTCTTTCATAAAAGATTTAAATGCTCATTGTGTTCCCACTGTAATTACATTGAAGCATTGTGTGGGTGAGGGTGGGGAAGCTATTTTTTCGTGACCACAGCTGGCAATCAATTTATCCCCTCGAAGCATAACAGTTGATATCTTTGGACATTTTTTTCATTAGCTAGTGTAACATTAGATACTATTCTTATTCTTACAAATGTCTAATCCAGCTTTTGTTCTCTGAGCTGGCTCTGCCAGAGGATATCCGAGCAGAAGAGAGAAGAACAGGGAAGACAATGTACTGATGTGGTGTGACTGATGTTACTGGGAATGCATAACAGTAATTGCAGGGTTTTCCTGCCCTAGTTTCCTCTTTCCTGTTGGTACTGATGTTAATAAGGATTTGAAATAATTCTTCAATATTGTGTCAATATTGTGTTTGTACAATAATTGTTATATTATGATATTTTGAACAATGAGGGCAACAGATTGATGTGCCATCAGGGAATGTTAAGTGTTGTTGCTGGGGGACTGAGGGGATCACACAAGATACAGTGCAAACAATATTTGTTCCAGTGAAGTGGGAAGTTAAAACCTTCCCCAAGCCTTTATAGTTCAAGAGTTTGTTCTAAATTTTTCCAAGAGAGCAACTTGTCTAAGAAAGCAGTTTCTGGAATAAATCAAAGTCCTTGTTGCCCTCAGGGCCTCACTGAGATGTTCTTCTCAGATATCAGCTGCATGAGAGATGAAAATAAGTATGTATTTCTGACTGACTGCTGTTCTACCTTGTCTTTTCAGCAGCCTGGAGAGAATTAATGGAGTCGGATGCCTGGAGTGAACATAAGAGTTGTCAGAAACTATTTGAGAAGCCTGAGCTTTAAGCGAAAACCTCAGAACATGGCTGAACTAGAAAACTCGAAAGGAAAACACAAATACAAGAAATTCAGCCATTTAATGAAATGAATCCTGTTTATCAGCCCTGGAAATTGCTGTCTTTAACTATGTGTGGCCATGGATTGGCAGTAGCAAGTGCTAGTTTTGTTCTGCTTGCCATTCAGCATAGGGCACTAGGCAGGAATTCGAAACAGTGAGCCCTATGCTCCCATAAATGTTGTTTTAAAAGGAGAAACTGAAGTGAGAATGAGAAATAAACAATCAGGTTACACTCTTGCTTTGCATTGATTCTGAGTGGTACCTGAATCCAGGGAGTCAAACCTCCAGGATTATTTTCTTTCAACTCTTAGTGCTATGATCTTATTCAAGTACAATTTGGACAATTTCAAAATGTCAGAAATGCTTTGTAAAACCCAGAGTGTTATTACAGGGCTTGTGAAGTAATGATGACAGAAAAACTATCTTTAAAAATGTTTTTATTTCTAAGGCCTTTACATAGCATAAATACCTTATTTGTTCAAAATATTTCACCAGCATTTGTACAGAGTATGTCCGAATTTCTTTGCGGCTGCTTGACATGTTCTCTTTTGTCTCCCTCTAAATCTTTCTATTTTGCCACTGAAAAGTGAAAAAAAGAGGAGAAGTGATAATCAACCAACAACAACAACAACAAAAGACAAGAAAACTGAAGCTTCTTTAATCCAGAATTCTTTTTTTTTTTAGAATATGATTCTGAAAATATTGATTTTGCTGGACATTAATATTTTAAATGTTTTCTGGGGGAAAAAAGTACCTCAATCTGATAAGGAAAGCTTGTTCTGTTTAAGACTTTGATCTCTTTCCTGCCCCTGGCCTTTGTGCAGCTTTGTCTACCCTTTTATAAATCACAAGCTGGTCTTTTCACTCCAATTTGGGAAGAATGTCAGGTATGCCTGTGTCAAATTGCCCACATAACCTTCTCTGCTTTAAGGCACACACTGACATTAAGTTGTCTCTGTGTAAGTGTCCAAGGTATCTGGTTTATCTCCAGCACTTCAAGGTGGAGGCAGCTTCCACACTTTTTCAGGTAACAATTAAAACCAATCTGCCCAGACTTCTCAGCTCTGCCATGTGTGTTTGATGCTTGACAACATGAGTCCCTGCAAACAGCCTACAGATGAAATCCACCTCCTGTGGAATCTGGTTTTCTCTTAATTTTAGCATCAGATAATTTGAAGAAAAATGCACTTCTTTCTCCCATGTTGCTGATCTTTCTACACAGAAATGCCTGAATCTCCAGAATCCTTCACTTACTTTCCTTCCTTTCTCTCACAAAAAGTTACAGCTTCTTTTAAGTGCTGGCATCCACACAACTTATCAGTGCTTAAAAATATGTCAATATGTCACTATGACTTCATTGCATGTTTGGGGCAGTTTTGCTTCTCATCAAGTTGTCCATACAGTATTGTGCCAATTTCCCTTGATGTATACCTTTATTTTTGTTTGCAATTTCCTTCTCATCTCAAATTAGTCTCTCCCAGGAATACTTAACTCTGCTTCTTTTCTTATTTCCATGTTTCACACAAAACTTGTGTATGATATTTTCATTGGCAAAGACACTTGGAAATCAGAGGCACTATAAGAATAACTGTGTAATGTAAAATCTTTTTTTAAACTCAAATGAATCTCCCTCCCTATGAAGCAAAAGCATTTACAAAGTTGAAAAGAGACCCAGGTCATCAAGACCATACAGTGAAACTGCTATCACAGAATGTTGCTAGTGTTTCCCACTGAAGTGTTCAGTGTCCAGCCAGTCCTCAGGCAATAACTAAGTTCAGTGACTCAGCTGAGCAAAAATTGAACTGTTTGATTATTCTTTTGAAAGATTTTGGATGGTCTAAGGGTAGTTAAAGCAAGAAGCATAAAGATTGCCATTGTGACCCTGACTCTGACTTTTCCAATGGCTTGTACTATTCAGTTCCTCTGTGCTCTCAAGTCTGAGCAGTGTCAGGGAGGATAATGCTGACTCTTCAAGGAACTAAGGAAAGTCTACAAAGGACTCAGGAGCTGCAGACTGCTGTTATTTGGCACAAATTGACAACAGTTCACCCAGACATTCCTACTCTGCTCCTGAAAGGGACTACCTAGTTATAAAGCCAGCCTCCCTAGAGCCCCAGCTGAAAAATCTGACCATCTCCTAACATAGATGGGATGTTATGGCCATGAACAAACGGAAAGATGTGAGCAGAACTTGATCTTGTCATTTCACAGCTCTGGTTCCAGAGCCAGCAGGACTGATACTTGATCTTGTCTGCATCTTGGATTTGTCTTCTGTTGGAGCACAGTTTAAAACCAACAGCATGAGTTTTAGAGGGTTGTTTTTTTCCCGTATGAATCCTTGGATTATTCTATAAAATTCTGTAGTTGGTTCCATTTCACACCTCACATTTCTTAACTCTTCAAGACCTCTGTACAGTGTCCTCATGCTTGGAGATGTCAGATTAGATTCATCCCATATGTCAAGTATTGCTTGCAAATGAGACAGAAAACAATGGGCTGGAGTGTGACAATTTCCACATGATGCTAATGCTATATAAAATGAAATCATATATACTGAAAACCTTCATGTCCTAACTGATTTCCCAGGGTAGTGACACTTAAGCATCCTGTGATTCATTGGTACCACAGTGGATACATTTTAAAGTGTCAGTTTTATATATGCTGAGGTTTTGGAAATAGTTTTGGTTCGTAGCATGTGCAAATGGAGTGGAAGTCACAGAAGCCACCTGTGTATAATCCAAAGCCAAATACTGTACTCAAAACTCAAAGAATTTGCCTTTAAAGTGTCCTTGATCGATTACCTGGTTCTTCCTGTTCCAATAATAGCTTTTCCAATTCTTTCTCTGAAAAGTGAAATTACATTACGAAATTGCATTAGTGTGCATTGAGAGAGTACCAGTTATCTGATCTGACATTTTATATATTGATTGAAATGCTGAGAGACAAGAAAGTCATGATTTATAGCAGTACAGTGAAAAACTGAGACCCGGGTGAGGGAAGGTCACAAAACATGAACAGTAACTGGGAGCTGAGCACACTCAGCTCTTGAGAAGCATGAGCCTGACAGGGCTGCTCCGTGATAGGAAGCAAGGAAGGGGAATATAGGGGTTCTTATTCCCCAAAACAAGTTTGATTTGCTTAGCTGTTTTATTTTTTTATGTAGCCATAACAACCTATAGGGAACAAAGACCACCGATAGTAAGAATATATAGTAACAATCCAGAATGTCTTACGTTTCTCAAAAATACTTCAGAGAGGTAGAGGAACAGAGAAGTCCCAAAATAAGTACCAAGTAGGCTGGTGGGGAAGCCAGGACAACCCCCAGCACTCATGAACCAGTCCAGAAATCTGTCATTTTGGCTAAATGGCCTCCTAGTCATGGCAGCAAGAAGGGTGATATCAGGGTTGTGTTGTCGTCTGCAGCTTGAAATAGCTGGGCAAGCTACATTTAACTTGAACTGGTCCATGCAGCATGTTTGGCTTTGTCAGCCCACCAGTGTTGGCCACTGAGGAAGAGCATAGGGAAGCGTTTTTTAATAACAAGACTTTTGCTTTCATCGCTATTTACATGTTCCACCCTTCACCCTTTTTCAGCGTCAGGGAAATCTTGTTCTATTTTAAAGGCTCGGGCAGGAACTTGAGGCTAGAGACTGCAGCCAAATCAAACAGGAATCTCACCAACCTAATAGAGGGTTGGCTGATAATGAAGGCTATCTTCTCAAGCCTTTAAAGCTCTCTTCTTCCAAAGACACTCCCTTATCTGAAGCCTCTGGCTTCCCATGAGAGGGTATAAACATCTTCCTATGTGGCAGGGTACCCTTTGACAGTAAGAGGAAAGCACAACTCAAGATAAATTGAAGAGGCTTTTATGTCTAATCTCAGTAAGCATTCAGAGGCTGTGAATGTCTTCTTATCCTAAGTTGTTGAGGTTTATTTTGTTTTTTTGGCTGGGAGCACATTTTACTTGGAATTTTATTACATCTCTCATGTTTTGTTTTTTTTGTTTTTCCTTTTCAGCTGAGCTGTCAGTGCAATACTTGTTTGGTCAAGACTTGTGTGTTTACTTGGCATCTTCAGTGCATAAAACCCGTGCTGTTCACATGGCTTCCATGCAGTCAATTCTGCTAATATTTTCAGGCTCTGACTAATGTGGCTTGAGGCTAAATGAATTCTGACTTTACCATTGTACGTTGCTCACAAGAGCAAATTTAGATGACTTTCATTGGTAGAGGTTTTAACTTTGTCAATTCACTGCAATCCCTCATTAGAGGTTTTTTTAAAAGGTGTCAAAGCTTTTTTTATTTTTTCATAGCTGTTTGGATCCCATCAGTGAACAGCTCATAGAAAGCACAGCTCACTTTCATACAAATGCATTAGTATATCTATGTGATTGGTGAAGTCAAAACCCCTACTTTCCCCTTGTAACAATAATTTCTTCCAGGAGTGCTAAGCACTGATGAGCTGTCCAGGACTTCTTCCCTGATCCTTGTTTCGTGGTCATCCCCAGCCCTTGCATCCCAAACATCCTTCTCCTGGATAATGCAGAGCAAATGAGGTCTCATTCAGAGCCTGGCTTAAGTGGCCCCACTGCTGTCCTTAAGGATTTGTGAGGTGCTTCGTGCCAGCCCCAGGGCTGTACACTTTGCTTCTGCTGTACTCCAGACTACCTTTCTGGGAAGATAGTGGAACTGACCTTTCCCTCCCAGCAGCAGTGCCAAAGGCCTCTCTCTTCTGCTTGCTGGGACCCCATTAGAAAGAAAGCAAAGACATTTCAGCATCAGACTTACCCCTGTGACTTTGTAGCAGTGGTGTCTTTACTCAAAGGCTATCTTGATCGTCCTCCTTCTATCCCATCAGTGAAGACTTGGGAGTCCCTCACATGTTCATGGTAACCACCACAGGCCTTGCATACTGAATGTTCTGTCACATTTGAGCCACTTTCATTTCTTTCAAAGGGAAAACGTCCTTTGAGGCTCATGGTGCTCACTTGTTCTTTGATAAAAAACATGTATTCAACTACCATAATTAACCTTCCTTTTTAAAGCCTCTATTTCCAGATCAGCTCCCTACTGGCTAATTTTTCTGTTTGCAGGAATGCGTGAGTGATGCACAGATGCTCTGTCAGGATACTTTACCTATTCATTAAGTTTGATTAGATAACATTTGCACTCTGCCATCTAAGAGTTCGCCACTTTCTGATATAATTAGTGTTCCTCCAATTAGGATAAATGGCTGTTTCATTACTTTTAAGTGGGTCATTAAAGTGCCATTCCTGTCTCATGCCTCTGGAGCTGACAAGGGTACCTGCACAATTCTTTTTGCAAAGTCAAATCCAATTTCAGAAGGCTAATGGAGAAGGTAATGTACCAGGGCAGATGTTGCTTATGGTTCCTGCTGAGAGGAGTTCCTGGATAGCTGATTTTCCTGTGTGCTTGATACACTGATTTGTGAAAGTGAAGTATCTGATTGCTAAAACATCTTTTGAAGAAGTTCCTGGATGCATCAAAACCTGAGAATTATTTTTTTTAAAAAATTAGAATAATAATTTTAAATAAATTAAATATATTAAATATAAATAAATACAAAACATGCAAAATACAAATAAATTAAATAATAATTTAAAAGAAAACTAATAATTTAAAATATTTTAAATATTTCAAATACATATTCATAAGCTTCTGGTGCCACATGAATTCCTTTTACAGCTGTGGAAGTATGTGGTTGTCATAAGGAAAACACAGAGATTCTGCTTTATCAAGATCAATCTTTTCATCTTTGTTGTCTCATCTCTACATTCATCCACAAGAATGTCTTCTCTCCAGGGGCCATGTTGTTTGCTTGCAGCCTGGGTGTAGCCGCCCTTTTTGTCTCTCCATGAGACCTTGCAATTCCTTAACCATTAGATATTGCTATGCTACAAACACCATTTTCTGAGAACTAGAGGGTAGATTTCTGGCCCATATCAGGGAACTGTGACTCACATTTTGGGAAGGGATAGATACATCTCTTTTGCTAGGGAGATTTGAAAGTCATGAGTCACCATGCTGGTCTCTTTCTGTAATTTTTCATTTTTAGATGTGGAATTCATAGACAGCTGTAAATTTTAAAAATGCTTAAGGCCACATCTGCAGGAGAATAATCTTGATCACTTTGGATGCTCTAAGTCCTAAATTTGTCCAGCTCTGAGATCACCTGCTTTGCCCCATCAAGATCTAATACTGTTTAAAAAGTGTCTTAGCAAGGGGTAAGATTTTGGAAAACAAAGATTACACCTTTTGCTGCAGGATTAATCTACGCAAGATGTAGTAAAAAATATATTTTAGAAAAACCCTAAAATATCTATGGAACTCCCTGGGTATCTTTCTATTGTTGAAACTAGGTCAGATCTTAGATTGCTTAAAAAGTAAGAAATCCATTTGTTTTTCCTCTACATTTTTTGTTTTCCTCTTCTCTGATTCTCAAGCCCTTTTGGATTTTTTTCTGCATTGTGGTCCTTGGATCTGTTTTTACCACAATATAATTGTGTGAGACTTCTCCTTCCCAGTTCATCAAGTTTACAGCCTTCTAGATGTGGCTCAGGTTCCCATCTCAGTTGACTCATCAAAGCCAAAACACTCATTAATCAGTCACCAACTACTGATTATTTCTAGTAAGTGTATTAGCACTGAAGAAAAATTAATTCAAAGATGGTTTTCCCATCCTCCTCAAAGTCAGTGGCTATCAGGCAGGTGGGCTGCAACCTTTATCCCTTTCAATGACTTCTCAGTGGGTAGATAGAAACATGCAGAGCAGTCACAAAAGCCAAGTGGGAGCTAGACGGGAGAGATTAGATCATGAGGAATTTTATTTAATTAACCTTCAAGCTAAAGCAATCACATCTCACTTTTCAGACTCTTACCCTCCTAGGTCATGTTTTCTCTATCAAACTGTGAAGTAGCACGTAGAATTATATAGCTTTCTTGGTATCTTTGATTTAAAATAAAAATATACATAATTCTGAAGTGACATGAAAGTATAAATGGGTGGAGTATGAAAATATTTACTGCTATGTAAACAGCTGTCAGTCTGTCAAAAATGTATGCAGCTGCTGGATCTCGGTGGGAGGCAAGCCTGAGTCTTGCACCTTGAGCCTCTTTGGACAAAGGTTTGCATTGATCCCAGATGCTACTTTGAAAACTGAGGCGCAATACGTCTCTAGTCTTTGGAGGAAGTCAGAATAAGCCCAACAGTTGCTGTCTAAAATCTGTGCTGGTTTTGCTGTGGATGGTGTTTTTGTGGTGTAGCAGCTTTTAGTGAAGATTCTGCCTTCATTCCTGGAGAACAGAGTGATATTTTGCAATGCCAAATTTCAGTGACTAAGGCTCCGGCACGTTGTGGTAAGCCATCAGGCATTATTGCATGTACCCTGGAACTCTAAAGATGAGGGTCTGGCCTAGGGTTCATAGGTTCAAGCAGGATGTGCTGCTTTGTCGTGCCAATGAAATACAGTCAACAGGATATGAAGAGACCTCCAGCCTGAGTGTAAGGGCTACCAAAAGGTCACTGACAGAAAAGCTGCTTCTTCTATATGAGAAGTAAAAGTCTCCCCCTCCAGAGTGTCTCCTGCTAAGCTTCTTCCTTCGAAGGGTAAAACCGAGGTCAGAGAGCAGTAAGTTATTAAGTTAAAAAACTCTGGATTCTGAGGCCATCTAAGAAGTGGTGAATCTACAGAGGCTTTGCTGAGAAGAGCTGTTGTTGTGCTTCTGCAAGATGTAGGTCTGGTCAGTGGATTTCATTACCCATTGCTGTGTCTCTTGACTTTGAAGTCTGAGCCAGTTCCTGGATAAACGCCCTGCTCCCGTGGGAGAACAGACATATGAGAAACACCACCTTTCTCTGAAAACTGAGAGGGCAGAACAGCCCAGCCACAATGGTCACTTGCAATTACTTACTTTGTAAAATATTCTTCTTCAGATATTCCTCACGGGTCGCTAAGTTACAGTGCCAGGCCTCTTTCCTGAGAGACTACAAGTACCGAGCATATGCAAACCTGAGGTGAGTGATGGATCCTTCCTAAACCTTGGACCCTTTTGAGGAGCTCATGGAGAGGAACCTGAGTGGCAGAAATGATTATCTGCTAATAATAGTGCTGCTCCCTGAGGTCAGCTGTTGGTGCCTAAGCAGGTGTTCCAGGTTGCCTGTTGGATGAGAAGGATAAAACTGGTGGAATAGCTGCTGCCACCTCCTCATCAGAGTGTCAGCACGATGGACTAAAAAGGGACCTCTCTGGTGCCTTTGGCAGCCGCCAGCAAGTATGTTGGAGCTCTGCAAAAAACTTCTTCGTGCTATTCGTTCTGATTCCTCAGGCTTGATATGACTGGGCAGCCCTTTCATCTTCTGACCATTTTAGGACTGTAACACATATGTTGACCTACTGGAGTTGTGCAGAGGAAGTGTCAGGCTTTGTAGCTCTGTGCTTTATAGTGCTGTAAACATAAGTCTCTTCAGCTGACACCAAACTGTATTATAACCCATCCTCAGACAGGCTAACCTTTTCTTTGTGCCCTGTCCCTGCTCCTCCCAGGGCACGGCAGGGGTAGGGAACAGTGGATGAGTCCCCAGCGTGTGCTTTGTGATCAGGCCCCTGCAGCCTGCCCTGTCTCTTTCTTCAGGGTCAGGCTGTTGGGTGACTGGCTCAGTCTTCCCCAAATTATTTACTACAGGTTCTCTCAAGCATTTTATAGGCCTTCCTCTTTATTGCTTAGCTTGCAGGTAGCTTATTCCTCTCTCACGAGGAGTATAGTGCATGTTCTGACGGCATGTATGTCCTGGTGTGGAAACAGTCACCATGCCAAATCCTCTAAATATTGTAAAATTCCAAGGCCCAGTCCAGGTCTCCTAAAATAGCATGTCTGAGCAAACTTCCTGGGGCTTTTTAAACAGCTTCTGATGTGTGTGCTGGGGTATGAATGGAACTGCGGATTTCTGAGGTGTCAAAGGGGCAGATGTGTGTGTACCCAAATGAGAATATTATGAATGAGTCTCTTCAGAGAAGAACACTGATGAAAAGGACACTGTTAACAAAAATGACCACAGAAGTATGAGCAAATACTAGAAAGGAAGAACACCCAGGGGGAGTGGGTTCCCACCTTCTAGTGAACTACACTATTTTCTTTTCAGAAGTCATGCTAAATAGGAAAGATTTTCCAGTTTTAGCAAAAAACCTGAAATAACGTCTGTTCTTAGTGAGTCTAAGTTCTTCTGGGTGTGAAGACAAGTGCCAGTGTACTTCTATGGCCTAGGCCTATGGATCTCTGTATAAAGAGGAGTTAAAATAAGTTGAAAAAAACCTAAGCTTTTATTTGTCTACAGTGTTTTCTTTGCTTCATCAGCACATTGTTTAATTGTCTTTCAATTTTAATGTCTTTATAATTACATCACCCTTAGGATACAGGGCTTATGCTGTCTTCCCATGAAAAAGATTAAGAAGTGAGGCAAGAAGAGGGTGATTCACACAAGAATTTTTATAAGTTGAATTTGTTTCCTTTATTTCAAGTTATTGGCCTCTCATACCATTCTTTGTCTTTCATTGAGTCACTGCATCTACAATATGAATAGATACTGAGTTGGCAGGGACAGTGACTTCTGTTGTAGTGCAGATCCAGTTTCTTCACACTGAAAACTTCTGTTAGCTTCAGATATAACCTTCTTGCAGCTGTTGGTAGTTCTTTTGCTTCTCTGGGTTCTGCAGGTCTTTCAAAACTGTCTTTTCTTTCATGAAATGACTTGTTCAGCCTAGGTAAGGAGAATTGAACAAAAATGGAAAATAGGGCAGAAAACTGCATGGCCTTTTCTAAAGCCTGTCTCAAGTTTAGGAAGAAAAAAGAAAAAATTCCTTAATTATTTAAAGTAACCAAGCTCTGTCATTCTTAGCTCAAATCTGTTCTCCATCAAGTCACATTCCAAATTCCTCTTGACAAAGAACTGTAAAGACAGAACTGAGTGAAATTTCACTAGTTTTGTATTAACTGACAGTCTGCATTTTTCCTCTTGCTGGATGTCCCTGGAAAGTATCAAGGGATTTTTGCAAAGGTGATGTGTATTCTAGATTTCTCTTTGTTCCACCATAGCCTGTACTTTCCCTTATGCTGTGAGGTCTGCCAGGGGCAGCACTGGTTGCTATACAGCTGAAGACTGACGTGGCATCTTCTTAAACAGTCATGCCTCTGGCAGGAAAAATGTAGCCCAGACTTCAGAGACATGAGGAAAGGCTATGATTAATCCATGGGTTTTCTCTGGAGTCTGTGTAGTGAGTATGGTGGACATACCTAACTAAATGGTTTGTAGATCTTTCCTAACTTGTATTTAATCACGCAGTCATTCCTGCCTCTCAGGACAGGATGGTTCTTCCCTGAGTGGTTTCAAATCCATTTGCAAAAGAATATGGTCCAGGGGTGTTTGGCAGTGTGGAACTTGGGAAGTTACAGAAAGTTGCTGCAAAGGAGTAGAAGTTAGAAATCAAAACAGCTGACAGTGAAAATTGCAAGATGCTTGCAACAGGCAGTTGGAATGTGTCCACTTTGCAGCTTGAAGACTATTCTCCTTAGGAAAAGAGTGAGAAATTCAAGGCCTGCTTTTAGGGAGTGTTGAATGCTTATGTCAGGAGAGCTGCAGGTGCTAACACTCTTATACAAAGTGATTCACCTCTAGCATTTCTCACCATCCCAAGAGGGAGGCTGGATGCATGGGCCTGTGGTTTTCCTTTCTGATGAGATAAAGGAACTAAATTCCAGAACATCAGATCTTTGGAAGCTATATTTGGGATTTATTTGTTGATTTCTCATACTATCTATTCTAAATTAAGCTATTATTAATTTATCTATTCTAAATTATGTTTTTTCCTAATTCAGATTAAATTGTTAAGCTTCCTTGTTTTGAAGCCACACATCCAATGGCTCATTCTGATCACTGATGAAATTTTAGTTTCTCAACAGTTCTCAAAAGAGAGTTCATGTGTTTAGAATTAATTTGCCTTCTCCCTATTCTCCTAACTTCATTGCTCCCATTCCCACAGATCCATCTTCTTGAGGACTATGTCCTCATGGAGCCATATGTCTTCCACTGTTTTCCCTATTGTTCTTAATTTGCAAATCTTCATCAGAAATATCAGACCATGTGGATGCCTGAAAAGTGTTAGCAACTCCCAGTGAAATGTCCAGTGAATTCTTGCTCCTATCCTGAATAGACTCATATCATCCTAAAATCACTGGCACTCAAGTTTCCTACTCTCAGCTACCTGAGAGTAAAACTTGGAAACTTGGGCATACTAGTGGCACATTAGGCTGTTAACTGGTTCTGCAGATAGATACAAGAATTTCATTTTCAAGGTAAGAAAAACACATGTTGTAAAGCTACAAAACCGAGCAAACAGGCCTAATATCTTATCCTTTGTCAAAATTAGTGCTAATTGTGACCAAAGGTCCGTAACTGGATTCTTTCTGCTTCAATTCCCCTGTCTTTAAAGAATAGATAATAAAATACACTTATCTATATAAAGCACCCCTAGGTTCACTGTTACAAGGTACTACATGTACCAAATATCTGTTTTGACATTGTGCCTAATCACAATGCTGAAATTATGTTGCCAATTCAATTTTTAGGAACAGCATCAAATGACTTCATGACTCGAGGGACTTAGCTTTGGGTGGCAACATGAAAAGATCATACAGCATGGTATGTATAAGCACGACTCAAAAAAACCCACCTCAAACCTGCCATATTAAACTGCAGTTTTGTATGAGGACTCTCTCTTCCAGACCTCTCCATCACTCCATGCAGACTTGAGGCAGCTTGATAGAGCTGTTCTTACACTGTGGAATCTTACATACAGCTGATCAACCCAGTGCAATGACTGCTTACAAATCCAGTTTTGCAAGAGGCTGGTGAACTGATAAAAATACTCTAAACAGCAGCATAGCATTTAGGACACACTAAATAAGGAGTGAGGCTTTTTTGATACTTACTGGTGTTTACATACCATGTAATTATTATTATCGTTGAAAATCCTGACTTCCTTTCTTTGAACATAATGTCTAAACAGGAAAAAGCCAACCTTCCTGTTTGGAGAATTGTTAGTTTCAGAAGAAATATATTTTTTCTCTCTTACTTGCAGTTCTCAAAGATTTTATTTTTAATACAAATGAAAAAGACAAACAATAGGCTATCTAAAAGGAAGGAAAACTGAATGTCTGAACCAAACAGAGTCTGCTATGAATAGATAGTCTTTGCACTATGAAATAATAACTCATGTCATACCTACATACTGACTCTTGCACATTGGGAAAGGAAATGTAGACTTATTTTTGGCTCCCACAACACTGTATATATACAGTACAAAAAGTAAAGGTTAGAAAGGGAAGAGAAGCCTCCTGTCAATCTGTAAAAACAGTAAGAAGGAATCGTGTAGGGAGGTGGCTTAGCCCAACAGTAATTCCTTGATGCAATGGAAGGCTGACTAATAAGGCTGAATTTAAAACTCCTGGTACCTGCTTGGCATTCACTGTTCTCTGTGGTTCAAGTCAGTGCTCACAGTGACCTTTTGGGTAGATCTTGGCTTCTAAAATTTGCTTATGCAGTTAAAGGAAATAATAGTGAGGCAGCACCTACAGCTCTGCTACAGGTATATGGAATCTTTGATGACTGAAGACCAAGATGCTCAGCTCCCCTTTGTGAGGGACAAATCAGAAAACAGTTTAGGTAACTGAAAGTTGTGTATAAAAAAGTGCTTCTACACAAATGCAGAATGAGCTGTTTGGCATTGCAAAGGTATCTGATACCTTCTCAGAGTCTGTCAAGCAGCCTAATGGAACCATCACCAGAACAGGCCTTATGGGGACTGATGATGCCAATTTGTCTGTATGGGAAGTGTTCATATTGTCACTTCTCCTTCCCATTATTTCATTGCAGTCAAGGCTGTAGTTTTGCTAATTCTATTTATCAGCAACAACTAAAATATCTTGCATGAGTTGAAGAGAATATATATGATGTAAGATCACTGCCCACAGAGGGCTGGAAAGCTAGAAAGGCCAGCCTGTCTTTTCTTCATCACCTTCCTAAAGTTCTTTATTCAAGGCCTGACTAATTCAGATGCTCTTCACAGCTAAGCACATGTCCTGAAATACTCAGACTATTTCTTGGCTCTTCTATTCACAGAGTGCATGAATATCCACCATCTTATGATCACATAGAAAGTGTAAAAATAGGGTTGTACAGGCTCAAATACCAGATATTTATAATTGTTTTTACACCACTCTTCTGATTTTGGAAGCCTTATTTTACAGAACTTCCTACTTGCTGTTGGCAGTACTGTGTAAGTGCAAAGAAACCCTGCAAATATTTGCTCATGCTAGTCCTATTTTCAGGTGAATCTGCTTACTACACCAGGGCATTATGCTGGCTCATGTTTGTAGAGTTAGACAGAGATGTATATTGTTGCTTGTCTGTCTTTGCTTGCTTCACGTTTCCACCTCTCCTAGAACCCAAGACCCATTTTGATGGCAAGATGCTTAGGTGTGTATACCCTTCCTAACCTGGCTGATTTGCCAGAGATTTGTACATGAGGTTTCTGCTCCATTTGCAGCCTCCACTCCACTCACTCAGCTGTGTATTGCTCTGCATGTGTAAGTATTTTGCCAGGTATGGGCCTTGCTTTTTGATTTAATTGGACTACTGCTATTCACAGGTCCAGCAAGAAGAGAACATGTTAAAGCCACTGTAAAAAAATCAGCACCACATGAAATTGAGAAGGTGGGATCCCATGATCTGAAACACAGATGGTCTCTGGCAGTGAGAAGGAGAGCTGTCCTGCTGAAAAAGACTCAGAAGTCAGCAACTGAGTTGAGTTAATGACGTGACATAAGAAAATTAAAGGCAGAGTGATTCTGAGCAAGGCATGTAGGAGTGTCTCACTTGAGACTGAACTCTCTGTAGTTTTAGGGGTGGGAGCAATGTTGCATACTGACTGTTAGTAGTTAGATCTATCACCTTGCTAATTAATAAGGCTGGTGATGTAACTACCAGCATGTGAGACAGTCTCTCTGAAGAGAGATGAGTCATTTGGATTAGCAAATATAATTGGACTTTACTGATACTAGTATGCATGTCAGATTGGAGGGTATGCCTGATTTCACTGTAAAATCATAAAAATGTAAAATGTGAAATAGTATATGGACACATAACTGTTGGCTTCTATTACTCTCCATAGGGATATGTTTGTAGAATTTGGTTTCCGGTCCCAGGTGCTTTGATTTTGAGGAAAAGCCCATGCAGTCGTTGGACTCTGACAGGCTGGATAGCTGTTCCGTGGAACAACACCGCCTGTTTGACCAGTTAATGTTTATCATATATATTGCATTGGTGGGGGGAGGCTTTTACCATTGAATATCTGAGCTAATACAATGGGACACTGAGTCACTGTCCGCTGAATATTCCCTATGCTGCTACTGCAAATAAATTCACCACCTTCCATCTTAATAGCTTGCTTTAGAGCCAGCGCCACACTTCACACCCTGTTCTGGACACTCTCCAAAAAGTTAATGTTTTTCACTGAGAAAGGTGAGTAAAACTGATGAGAGTATCTTTAACTAAGGAGCCATAGAATTCTAATAGAGCAGAATGTTCCCAGCGAGCCTGAAGGAAATCTGATCAATAGTTATGAGGTTGAGGCTCGATTTATGGCTCAATTTATTGCCTTAATGCATCAAGCATAGTCATTCTCCATTTTTGTACAGGATGCTTTTGTGGTTCTTGCTGAGCAGAGGAGTATAAAGTCTGCACAAGCTCTTTCTAGACAATTCCTCAGGCTTTGTCACTTAAGATAGGTCACTTTACAGAGGTGATGTTCAGGGTCTTATGATCTATTTGAAGGCAATTTTTCGTCATATAGGACAGAATGTACCAACTGCATTTGTTCCCAGCATCTCAGGCTTGTCATGGTTTCACAGCAAGTAAAAAAGAAAGATATTTTGGATCTCTTTAAAATTTGACACTGCAGTTATTCATATCTGTAGACCACTCCACAACTGGGAATGGTTCAATAGCACATTCTCCAAAAATCCTTTTACTGCTTTTTGTAGACCCCATGCAATAGAATTTGCAAGGTGCAGATGGGGGCTGGGCGACTTCTACATTTCTAAGTTGCCTCTGTGGTACAAAGTTTTCCCAGCTGCTTCTGACGGAGGTGTGATCTCTTTAAGTTTCCAAAATGGTATGTAAGCACAGAGGCAAACAATGAAATTTTTTCCAAAGGTTTTATTAAAACCTTCATGTAAAATCACAGAATCACAGAATTAATGAGGTTGGAAAAGACCTTCCCAAAGACTGAAGAAAATGCAACCTTTATGTAGCCACCTCCCATCGGCGACATAAGCGTGAAGCAGACAGAAGCATTTCAAACTAAATGGAAAAGCCTTGGTTAAAGCCATCTCCTGTATCTACTCATCATTCCTGCACACACAGGTTAGCACAAGTAAGTTTTAAGTATCTGATGTGATAGGATTGTTTTGTAAGTGTACAGTAAGGTCCTAACTGGAGAGGGCTCTTAATCAACACTAGACTAAAAATGCTTTGTGGCATTCATACAGGTATCATTTCTAAGGGCGCTTTTAAAATCCCCAACACTTACACCATGTACAGAACCACAGACAAACAACATGGGCCTGTAGATAATCTTCAATGTACAAATTCATGCCCGAAATTAATCCCGTGGTGGCTTTTCTGCTCGCCCAGGAGGTCTCCAGGGAGCCAGGGCTGGTGGTGCTTTCCTAGTCCTTTCTCTGAAGCAGCATTTTTCCCTGCTGCTGGCAGCTGCAGTGACAGGGAGGCCAGAGGGGTTCAGGGAGCCCGGGCTGTTACCTGAGCCAACAGCGACACCCAGGGATTCACCAGCACAATCCATCCCTTCCATAATCTGCAGCCCCATGTCCCATGCTGCCCGGAAGAGATTCCAATGTTTAGCCCTTTTTCTCTCCCTGAATGACTACACTGAGAAGGAAGAAATATTTTATCGTAGTAATTTTATCAATAGAAATCCTGTATACTGCTGTGCTGAGAGTAAATTATATCAGCCATAGGCACATCTATATTCAAATGACTGCATTCACACAAATGGATTGTACTTTTTCGTTTCTATCCAAACAGTTAGGATGATATTATTTCTTTGCAGCTAAGGTCAAGACAGACAACCTATTGAAACCTCCTATTCCTGCTTCCTCACTACAGCAAAGAGCCTCACTGAGGCCATACTGAAAGTATTTTGGCAAGCTTTTGTTGAAAAACTGCACAAATGCAAATGAACAGTACCCTCAAGGAGTATGCCACAATGGAAATAATAGGGTTTGTATCAGTGGACATCTAGTCAGACTGTCATTAAAATGACCCTGACCGACCCCTTGAAGGCACATCCCTGAGCAAACAGTGGTACAAGAATTAAAGAAGTAAGAGAGTACCAGGCATTAATGACTTCAGAAAGACATTTGTGTAGAAGCAGAAAAACACCTTTGAATTGATCAGGATACAAGATCTGTTGAGAACAACCCAAATTACACAGTACAATTACAAATTTCGAGTACAAATTTACAAATTACAAAGTACTTCCCACTCCCAGAGTGCAAAAGCTATCTGTCAGTCACTGGACCATTGGCCCTGTCAGTGGTGTACAGCCTGCGTGGCTGCTGAGGTAGTATCTTGTTTGCTTTTCAAGCCCAGGCTTGCTTCAGCTCCAAAGGGAATACCTGTTCCTCTCTCCAGGGCAGAAGGCACCTCAAATGAAAAAGCACCAAGCTGAAACAACGGTAAATGAAGTAGGCCAGTGATTGCAGCTTTACCACCAAGCACAGAGGTTGTGAAGCAGAAGGGCATGAATGAAGTTCAAAGTCTGTATGTTCCAGTTGAGAAGCTGAGGCTAATTGAGTAGGAAACAAACAAATAAAATCTGTGATACAGCAATTTAAAGCATAAAGGTGCTAAACAATGATTCCACTTTGAAAGAGAGAACATGAAAAGTTACAAGCTCAGAAAGCGCAGGAGCAAGTAGTGCATGAACCGATGGTCAGGCAGTGCCTGAAAGCATATTTGGTCCCTCCTGTACAGTATTGTGGGCTTTTTAAAAACAAACAAACAAACAAACAAACACAAAAAGAAGAGCATCCTTCTCTAACTGAAAAAGACCTTTAGTTCAGTACTACTCCAAAAATGAGCATCCAAAATGAGAAGCACCTGGGATTCACTTAATTCTTCTGAAAACGTGTGTCATAGTCCATAAAATAATTGCATATTCATATATTTGCTCATTGCTTTCAAGCTGTCTCTGTGTTTTGTAGGATTTATACTGAAACAGTTATCGTTCTGCCTGTCTTTTCAAGGAAAGCTGAAGCAAACTTCTGTTTATGCTTGTCACGGCAGACCTGAAAACGGGATGTTTGCCAAGAACTCATGCACTGTCAATGCGAGACTGTTGCTACAGTCTGCAGCTCTATACCACTGGCTTTTTTTCTCACTTTTGTGTCCTTCAGAATTTGGCAAGAAAGATTATTTAAAAACCAGTCTACATCTTGATAATCTTCAGGCCACCGCAAATACTGACTCCTTTTCAAGAAGCTTCGAATTGGTTTGTGTTTCATCAGTTGATAGTGAGAGAGTGACCCAACCACTACCACTACAAGGACATCTTTCAGATCACAGAAGTACCTGCTCTGGGCAAGATTAAAGGCTTCCACACACCACCCATCTTTGAGAAACTGCCTGGTCACGATACAAATTGTTTTCCTGCTGTTCCAAATGGCATCACGAATGTTATTGATATGTTCTTCCCCAGGCAAGAAATCTCTTTCCTCAAAGCACAAGGTAAATCTGTTTTTATCAAAATACTGTGAATCTAGGCGCTTTAGCAAAACATTCTGGACCCATTCAAAGTCATTCTTGCTGTAGCACAAATATGCATCATATCTGTATTCACTTTTATCTGTTACTTGTGGATGTCTGTCTATTATGGTTTTGGTGATAGTTTTATACCAGATAAAACAAATCCCCCGACAGCGAGTAAAAATGATGGCTGACACCAGAAACACGAGAAGAGTGACAGAGAAGAAGATGAACAGTGAGAACATGAGTGTCTGCTGGAGTTCTTCTTCATCACAACCATCATATTCCAGAGACGACAATGGTACCCCTTCAAATTCAGGTGGGTATACGCAGTACCTGTCAGATTGTGAGCCAGCTAGGGTCACGTTGGTTTCATTTAGCCACACTAGTAAACCCTTTAAAGTACAATCACAGACATACTTATTATGTGTTATATCCAGAACACTCAAAGTCATAAAGACTTCAGGCTGAGGGGAAAACAGCTGATTTCCAGACAAGTTTAGGTTTGTTAGGCTTTGTGGAAAAACTCCAGGAGTAAGATGGGACAACAAGTTGGAAGCCAGATTAAGTCCTTCTAGAGATGTTAGACCTTTAAAAATATCCTGTGGAAGAGCACTGAGGTAGTTGTTATTCAGATGTAGAACCTTAAGTTTGGACAGTGCCCCAAACAAATCCAAACATAAATCTCTCTCCCATACAAGCTGTAACATATTTTCACCTAGATCCATATAGATTAACTGATTGTTTTCTCTAACATTAGCCCTTTTCACACAGTAAGAGAACCTATTGTGTTTCAAGAAGATATACTGCAGATCTGGAACTTGGAAAAGAATATACAGGTCACCAACATTTTCCAACCAATTTCCTTCTAAATCTAGGTATGTTGTAATTATTGGTGGGTAATCCACCGACTTGAGCTTATTGTCGCCTAAAAAGGCATGGGTCAGATGTGGAAAGAAAGGGAGTTTTTTAATGGCATTGTCTCGGAGATCAATTATTTCCAGACTTACTAAGTTATGAAATGATTTTTCACCAATCATCCCAATGTGATTTTGCTGTAAATCAATATATCTTACACTACGTAGACCCTCAAAAGTATAATCATACAACTCACCTAAAAGATTACCTGAGAGATTTAGAAGTTTTAGGTTGCCCAAGCCAAAAAACGCTTGCCTTTGGATTTGATTTATCTTGTTTTTGGAAAGGATCAGAAAATTCAGATTACCAAGGCTTTGAAAGACTAAAGAATTGAGAACGAAAATGAAACCTTTTGAAATATCAAGGAAACTAAGATCACTTCTTGCTAGTCCTGCAAAAGTATTACTATCTGGGTTTTTTAAGTTATGAAAGCCAAATCCCGAACCCATTGTATGAGGGCCAAGTATTAAAGAACTGATTTGAGTCCCTTCAATGGCTGTACAAAAATTTTGGACTGTCTCTGTGCCCCAACCGTTGCCGCTAAGGTCTAGTGTGTTAAATGTAATATTTTGGAAAGGATTTGGGCATTTGGTCCAGTCCACTTTTTCTGTCTTGTACAAGTGATTGGAACTGAGGCTGAAAAATAAGAAGAGTTTTCCTCGGAAGCTGGTAAGATTGCTTTGACATAGGTTAGATATCTTGTTGAATTTCAGGTTCACAGTTTTCAAGGCTTTTAGGTTATAAAATAAGGGATGAGGCTGAAGTTTTGTGATTTCGTTCCCTGAAAGATCCAGTTCTTCTAATGACTTCAAATCTTGAAAGTAATGTTCCTCGAGGATGGAATCTCCAAGGTAGTTATTAAACAGACGGAGTACAGTCAGACTTGGCAAACCCACAAAAGCATCCAGATCCAGCTGAAGAATCTTATTGTATCCCAAATCTAAGATACGAAGGTTTGGCAAGTTCCTGAAAGCTCCTTGTCCTATGGTAAGAGGATAGACAGCCTGTGCTCCGATTTCCAACAACAACAAGCGCTCCAGCAGTGGAAATGAAGCTGCAGTCACTCGTCTGATAGAGTTGTTAGTTAGGAGAAGCTTCACCGTATCCTTCGGCACACGTGGAATATCTGTGAGGTTGCAGGAATTATAAAAGGAGACTTGGGCTTCTGAGTAGCATCTTCTAAATGCACACACCCCACTAGCTAGGAATAATCCAAAGATAAGTACTAGGTGATGATGTAACATCATGAACCTATGTGAAAAAAAAAAAAGTTAAAATAGTGAGCATTAATTCTGCAGTTGGGTATCTGTGCAGTGAGTTGTAAAGCCTATTTTGAACACTTGTAGAGTAGAGGATTAATGTCACACTATAAATATTGGTGATTTGGGTTTTATCCATTCTCTGAAACCTAACAGGTACCATCTGATAGCCTGCCTGGTCAGAACATGGGTCTCAAATTGATGTGAACATCTCCTGTGACCTAAAAAGTAACTCTCTTTTATGTACCTTAAGGGCAGAATCAAAACTCCGCTAGGTAGGTGTTGAAATCTTGGCCTAGCTATTTAATTTGCACCATGGAGCTGTGAATGCTGGTGCATTAGCTTAACTCTTTAATCAGTTATACAATCAGGTTAAAAAAGTTTGTATAACTCAAGTAAAGTGCAATCATTCAGGCATCTCAACAGAGTATGCCAACACTGCTCTTTCCCTGAGCACTTTGCTCATGAGTGCCATCACCTATTTGGAATTTAGATTGCTGTCACATAGAAATGCCTAACAGCCAAGAATTTTTTAGAGGGAGACCTCTTTTGGGACTCCTTGAGCCTCAGACTAACCCAACAGTGTGAAATTGTTCTTGAAAGTGTTGTGAGATTGTTTTGAAAGTATAGGCAGGAGCAAGGCTAACAGTGAAGGAACAGAAAAAGACACAATAGCCCGAAACTGTGCTTCAAGATTTCATGTTTTATGAAAAACTGTATTTCCTGAACTGTAAATTCCTACATCATACAGAAAGGTGCATAACATTATTTATGCAGCTTGCTGATGAATCCATTTATTAATTTATTGCCACTCTGTATTTTCCTTGCATTATTCCATCTGTCTCCCTTTTTAACCAAGACAAAAACCTCTTCAAAGCAAGAAAGGTCTTTTTTATTCAGCATGGTAAAGAACAGAGCAAATTATTAGCCCTAAAGTGGTTGTTTGTTTACTGTGGTTTTAAAAACCCCACAACTTTCTAACTGAGATTGCAAGCATCTGCTTCTGCTTTTCAACAAGCATTTATTGAAAGTAAATGACAACCCAGTGGAAGAATTTTTGTGTCCTCCAGCACAATCTGCTTAAAAATTGTTAAGTGTAAACTCTGGTGGAACCAAACCCCCAGTGGCCATCTAACATCTGCAAAGTAAATCTATTTCAGAGAGGAAAAAAGTGGAGCTTTGAACCAGTAAATAAAGAAGTAAACCCCAATAATTATTGCTCTGGTTTGAGCATACTGCTTGTTTGAAGCACAAGTACAAACCTCCATGCAGAATACTGCACTATTAAACTAAAATCATCTTTTGCTTCTTGCCGTCATACAAAGGGGTTTCTGGGAAATTAAAAAGTATGTTAGTAGAAACTACTATGACATTCCCATTGGAAGTACCAAAGGAAAGAGCAAGCCAAATTTTCTGCTACAGAGGAAGTACAAGGATATTATGGCACAATTCAATTTTAAAACTGACACAATCTCACTGCACCAAACATTTTTGCTGATGTTCTCAAAATCATCTGATTATAGCAAACTTGTAACAGCTGTGACTACTAGAATGAATCTGCAAATTTTCACCCTAGAGGCTCAAACACTAAATGAGAAACACACATACACCACAATTTAAAATACTAATCTTTTCACTTTTAAGACAATCTTACATGCTTGGGTCAACATCTGATTCTTGAAAGTAAAGTTGATTCTGAATGTAGGATAAGAGTGTTGAATTCTGAAGTCCTGGCATTCAAATTTAATTCACATTTTCTCTCACTAAGGAACTTAAGATATGCTGCAAAGAAAAGCAAATTGCAGGCAGTGAGTATCAAAATTCTCTTTTATTGAGTATAGTAAAAACAAATTATTAGCCCTAAAGTGGTTGTGTATTGTAGTTTAAAAAAACACTTCAGAGATTTTAACTTCTTCTATGGGGAATAATTAATTCCAACTACTATAAAATAACTGTGTTTACTAACCTTTCTTTTTGACCTAGCATGCACTTCTAAAGGGGACATTATAAAAGTAAATTTAGAATAGAATAGAATAGAATAGAATAGAATAGAATAGAATAGAATAGAATAGAATAGAATAGAATAGAATAGAATAGAATAGAATAGAATAGAATAGAATAGAATAGAATAGAATAGAATAGAATAGAATAGAATAGAATGTTTGTTGTTGTGACTATAAAATGTTGCAGGGCATTAAAAAAGACACAACTAAACACACAGCAGGTCATTCAAGATCTTGTTTACATTTTACATTTCTGTTCACTTGAACCATGAAAACTAAGCACCACTTTACTTTAAGTATTTGATAACTATTATATTGGTTCTTGTTGACACCACAATGTAAGTTTTAAATAGTTTTACATTACATTTATCTTTCAGATGTTTAGATTTTCATTCTTTGTATTTGCCCAGATCCTATGGCTGGTTTTTAAAAGTTTGGGCAAAATCACTGCATCATCAAAAGCAGTGACAAACAGAAAAAGCTAGAAAAAGCTCAAAATGTTTAGAGTGGAAGAATTAGAAAATGTTGGGTTTAAATTTAAAAATGTGGTTTAATTTTTATTATTAAACTATAAGACAATGGTGAACTCTTTTTAACCATCTTTTATACTTGCTTGTTTTCCACATTCTTGTAAGTTAAACAAATACCTAACAGGCTTTTAACAGTTGTTACACTCCACCTCAAGATTTTACAAGATTTCACTTGTAAACTCTTCACTGTCTCAGTTTTTTCTGCCTAAATAATTACCTTCTCCCCTGAATCTTGTCCCTCCATTAGCAGCAGAGGGATGCTGGCAGTAATACTTCTTACAGCTGTCATGAGAATAGCAAAGTTTTGTAATTTAACAGAATCCCATCACATAGCATTTTATACGACCCTTCACCACTGTACCTTAGCATGTAAAACCTTTAGGTAAGAGTATTCTTCCCACAAAACAAGGTTCATCCCACTCCCACAGCTACATTTCTGAGCATGGACATGGACAGGAAGGAATGTGTAAATGCTTCATTCACAGAATTGTAGAATCTTTAAGCTTGGTCACCTAGTCCAACCTATGACCAAATACCTCCACATCAACTAAACCACAGTCCTAAGCGCCACATCCAGTCGTTTATTGAACAGGGATGGCCACTCTATCACCTCCCCTGGGCTGCCTGTTCCAATGTTTTAACACCCTTTCAGTGAAAAAGTTTTTCGTGACGTCCAACGTGAACCTCCCCTGGTAGAGCTTGAGGCTACATCCTCTTGTCCTGTCAATTATTGAGAATGTTCAGAATAGAAAGCAGAAGCTATTAAGTTTAGAGACTTTGTTTCCTGGTACTGCATTGAAAGCAGAAGGGCAAGGCAATAAAGGGAAGGGGAAAAGTAGGAGGGGGATGAAAAATGTAGCAAATGTTTTTGCGATGGGAAGTCCCAAGCAGGCTGTTTCTGAGCAAAGGAAAGCACTTTATAATGCACCGTGGATATTCTACCTAGATCTGAAGGCACCAATGAGTGCATACAGAACGCACATACTATAGCTCTGGTCTTAGCCTCCTGTGCATCTGGATCAGGGAAGGCAGATGCAGATGCTTTGAGTCATCTGGAACTTACCTTCACTATTGTACTAACTTCTTTCAAAACTTGATTTTGTTAACCTGGTTTAAAATCACCTAGAAACCTTCACTGGCACAGCAAAAAAGGATGGGAACTGGCAGCACCTGAGAGTGGATGTTGTAGCAGTGCCTGCCTGCCTCAGCACAGCTGTGTATGCCTTGGGACACCCAGAGGGACTGTCAGTAAGCAGGACATGAAGTACAGCCGAAAAGGAGAACTGTCTCTTTTTGCTACTCATACCCAATTAACAACTCTCCCACGGAGAGTTAGAACACACTTGCCATTCCCCTTTCCATACCCCAACCAAAATACTCTGGATTCCACATAAATAAAGAATGGGTTACATACCCTGCTCCTGTCCTTGCTGAGGCCTCAGGCTTGCTTTTTAAAAGAGTGATCTGAATGGAAAATTGCAGACTCAGAAGTGGCTTTGTGCAAAGCAGCTTCACGTGCTTCTGTCACATAACCTTAGGTCAAATGTGAACCAGCACACACCAGTGGGAGGGAACAGATATGTACTGTGTGTGATTATGAAAATGAGCAGCAGGCCCAAATGTCCTCAGCCATAGCTTTTGGGCAAAAAGCAGTAAAAATGCTGGGTGGACTCTAGGGAAGACCAGTCTGATATAAACATCATTAAGATTTAAATAGTTTAAAAATATTTTTAATAACTCATTGCAGTGACCATGATATCCTTCTAAGGAGATTCTTCATAGATGACAACTCGGTCAGCCAGAAGAGTTGTCTGTCCACCACATGCACAGACTGCTTGAAATAATTTCACAGAGATGAAGTCCTGTGACCAAGAATACCAGCCACTTAGGTGTTTGAGATGTGGTCAGTGGATAAAAAGATAAAGATGTATGCAAAGCTGGTACAATTTTCCTATCTGCACCAAAAATGAGGAAAAAAAAATAAAGTTTTTGCTAATGCTAATTTTCGTGAAAACATCCAGGTCATTTTCTGAAGGTCACTAAATCCCAAATGAGTAGAGTATACATACCACAGAATCACAAAGCCACAGAATATCCTGAGTTGGAAGACACCCACAAGAATCATGGAGTCCAAATCTTAGCCCTGCACAGGACAGCCCCAAGAGTCACACCATGTGCCTGAGAGCATCATTCAAACACTTCTAGCAGCATCTTTTGGTGAGTGTGTAAGAATCTCATCTCTAATTGCCACAAGCCTGCTTTGGGACTAAGGATTAAGGGATAAACATTAATACTGCTGCTAAGTGGGAAGGTTTTTCCTCCCTTTAGCTTCATAGCTAAGGGTCTTGCTGTTGGGACAGCAGGATGTGACAGCTCTCTTAGAGCCTGCACGAGTGCTGCTGTTTCGCTGATGTCTTTCTGTGAAATACCACTGGGTTTCACACGTAGCCCAGAAGCTCCCCAGCAAAAAGGGAAGATAGGATTCAACAACTCTGAGGTGTATTTCTTGTCTGCAAAACCAATGCATAGAAGATAGTCCTCTTTTCTCTCCTTATAACCCAAAACATCAGGCACTGAAGATACAAAGACCATCTTAATTGTCCCTTTTTTTTTTTTCTATACTGAGATGGATTTGCATATAAATTACAATGATTTAACTTAAAATTTTATATGCACACTTCATTCATCATCAATGTACAACTTTTCTTGTGACTGTTTGGAAAATTTATTTAAAACAGCATTTCTACGTACATGTTCAGGCTCCAGCTAAGTGGAGTGTGCTCCAGTGAAGGTCCCCATGAGGTTGCAGTCACCTTAAGACACTGACCTGCTCCAGTGTGGGGTCCTCAAGGGACTGCAGATGGATCTCTACTCCACCATGGACCTCCATGGGCTGCAGGGGGACAGCTGCCTCACCATGAGCTTCACCAAGGGCTGCTGTTTACTTTTACTCCATCTTCTTTTCCTTAATGTCTTTGTCTTCTCACTAGAATTTGGCTTAGGCATGGACCAAGTGCACCAGCATATAAATGAGGTTTAACTCCCACATTAGTGTGACCTACTGCATCTGTCTGCTTTCCACAGTGCTTCTGGATTTAAAGGTAAGACTTCAGTTGTATTACTGTGGAATTTTATTGTGTTAGCTTCCCTGTCAGAAAAATAACCCCCAAGCAAAGCCTCCAAATGAAGACTAAAAAGCATGCACAAACATAATGCAGCCCACGCACAATTACCTGCCCTATCCCTGGCTAGTGCAGTTCTGATCTTGTTTGCATTGCATTGACCCTTCTGTGGAAACACCCAAAAGAATGAAGCAGATCTGGACAATAACAGCAGCAAAAACCAACCAAACAAGCAAACCAAACCAAACAACAACAAAAAAGAGAGACTAAGAAGCAATGCAAACAGTGGAAACCTGGTCTGTTGTTTGTATGTCACGGGGCTGAGAGTTCCTCTAAAGTATCTAGGACAGTTGGTCTGGTTACCTTTGACTTGCAAGTTTTTGGAGAATGGCTCAAAGCCATTGAAACTAAAGGCTGTGACTTTGGAAACTAGTACCTCAAAGTGGAAGTAGAGATTCTAAAAGAACAACGGAGGGATTGACTGTAAGACTCCAGCTGGGCAAAACAAGGGGAATACTGAGCGGATGCAACATTATGCCAGAGGCATGTACAAAGGGAATTAGAGGACAGTAACATCCATTGCTAATTCTGTACTCAACACTGGTCTGTAAAGCTGAAATCTGGTTATGGATTTTAGCTAAACTAGTGCTTGGGATGAAGCAACCAAAATCAAGCAAGCAACATTCTATTCCCAAATAATTTAAGGAGTTTTATTTCCATCCCTGCTCAGCAAAAATCACAGAATGACAGAATTGATAGGGTTGGAAGGGACCTCTGGAAATCATCCTGTTCAACTCGTCCAGTCCAACTCCCTTGCCAAGGCAGGATCACCTAGAGCAGGTGCCACAGGAATGTGTCCAAACTCCACAACCTCCCTGGGCAGCCTGTTCCAGTGCTCTGTCATCCTCAGTGTAAAGAAGTTCTTCCTCATGTTGAGGGAGAAGATCTTGTGTTTTAGTTTACGGCCATTTGTCCTCATCCTGTCCCTGGGCACCACTGAAAAGAGTCTGGCACCATCTTCTGAGCACCTGCCTTTGAGATACTGATATGAACTAAAGAGATGCCCTCTCAACCTTCTCTTCTCCAGACTGAAAGAGCCCAGCTCCCACAGTCTCTAGTCGTAAGAGATGCTCCAGACCCCTCATCATCTTCATGGGCCTCCTTCTCCAGTACTCGTCTTTTTTGTTCTGAGAAGCCCAGAACTGGACATAGCCTCACTTGGAGCAAGGGGCAGGATCACTTTCCTCAACCTGCTGGCCACGCTCTTCCTGATGCACCCCAGGATACACTGGCCTTCCTGGCTGCAAGGGCACACTGCCGGTTCATAGTCAACTTATCACCCACCAAATACTCCCAGGTCCTTCTCTAGTAGGGCTGCCTCCAATCTGTACTGGTGCTTGGGGTTATTCCTCCCCATGTACCCTACACTTGCCATTGTTGAAAATCCTCACAGCTCTTGCATTCTTGTGTGCACAGCCACTTTTCTGCAGGACAGACATAAGGTACTGTTACGTAACATACATGCTTACAGCCTTGTGGTTAAAGCAGTTTCCTTGAGAACCAGACTGAAGTTTCTCACACTGAAGAAGGCCAAGTACTCAGGTCTTTCACTTCCTTTTATGGTCTAATTGGGTCTTAGCATCAGAGACCTCTCCTTTCCTTGGCTTAAGTTTAAAAGAAAATGTTCGTGGCTAATATGTCCTGCCCGAGACTCAAAGCTGCAGCTCTGCTGGAACTGTCCCATGCAGGCTCCCCTGAGGAAATCTGCCTGGGGCCATACTCTTCCTATTGACCTCCCAACACCTGGAATTGCTGTGCAATGTCTCTCACCCCAGGGTGCTCCTGTGCAATGGCTTACACACACTGGGAGCCGCAGCAGCGATGGGGGTGCCTTGTGGGTCTAGGACTGAAGGAAGGTCCTTTTTGAGTCACATTTTGGGGACTTGGCTGCCTGAAATCCACTGAAATTCATCTGAATAGGCAAATGTGTCTCAATCTTATTCTTCAGTTCTGGGACCCTTCCTGCCATCCAAATGAAAAGAGTTTCTCTTATGCAGTCTTCTCCATATATTCATGCATCACAGTTCTGTAGGAAAATGAGACTATTCCTACTACTTCTATAAAGTGCAGAACAAAATATCCTTGTCTAATGCCCTGATATCAGTTGTATTTTCTTCACTCATGGCAAAAATTACGGGCATCTTTCCCAGAGGTTGGTGATATGCACTCACTGTGAAGGATTATTTGTATTTGGCACTTGGTAAAATTTCTCAGAAAAAAAACTTCAAAGACCTTCAAAAAGCATCTTTTTTTTTTTTATCAAATAGAAAGTCTACTGACAAGGAGTTTGCAATATTTATCTAGGGTACAAAAAAGATTTTGAAACAGTAAGCCTTTGTTCTTAGACCAGTCAGACAAAGGCCAACTGCTATTGTGAAAATTTGTATTGCTGCTGATATCTGATTAGATCAAATCTACTTGCTGAAACAAAAATAAAGCTCCAAGCTTTTGCCCAGGCTCTAAGCCATCATAATATATGCATTTGTGCTCATAAAATGTTCAGCAGTGTAAACACACTTTTCATCATGCGGCCCTTCTAGCCAACTATAATCTAAAAAAGAAAAAATTTAATTCATCATATGATTAATGAATGTGTCCCTTCTCACCCCCTCAGCCTCTCCCTTAAATTGCTAGGATGCTTAACTCTAATAGAACATTTTCCAACTTAAAATCAGGAAGCTTCTTATAAGGCAAGTAAGTAATACAACTGTTTCTATCACTGGTGGAGAAAACCATAAGGCAATAAGACATTTTATGGCCTGACAGAGCAGAAGGACGATAAAAGTCAGCCACTGTTTTGGATGTAATGATCTAGTTCCTGTTTATATTTATTTGTTTGTTTTGAAATCCCATCAGATTATATGATGAGATGCAAGCACACAAAGACAGATGTGATTCCTCTAATTATTGTATAAGAGTTCTTTAAAAGAAAACAGCCCCCAGAAGGACAGGAAAATAAACATGAAAATATAGAATAAATCATGCTCTGGGCTACTTCTCTAGAGGACAGGAGTAAACTGGATAGGTAGAGGGAGGGTGCTGTAGCCCCAGACCCCATCTCTTGGCCCCAGCATAGTTGTTTTTAGCTGCTAGCCCTGTTTCAAGTGCCTTCCTCCTGATCAGAGCCAGGCTGCTCCTTTCTCTGCCCGGGCAGCCAGCTGGGCTGGTTTCTCCAGGGAAGTGCCCCAGCACTGGGCACTGCTCCATCTGCCAGCCCGGGGCAGTCCAGCCTCCTCTGCCTCCATATCTGGCAGGAGATGATGAAGGCACAAACAGCCCCAGCTAGGCTTCAGAAAAGCACTAAGAAGGTGTCCTATGCTCTTCCAAGTCCTAAGGAAATAGGGCTTCAGTGAGGACAGTGACGATTTGGGGGGACTGTCATTTTTTTTCCAAGTTATTACTACTGTTGTTTCTCAGCAGGGACACTCATTCAAAGCTCCACAAACTACCTGTGGGCAGTCACAGTCACCACCCAGATATCACATCCTGAGTCCACACAACACATCCTGAGTTCGTTTTTTTCTTTTTTTTAAAACTGTTGTGTAAGAACCAAGTGGTCTACACTAGAAGCAACTCTGGGGAAGGAATGTTTCCTTCCTGTTAGTTCCCATTTCCTCTTAGCTATCATTTGGGACTTTTCACAGAGTCAATTTAGCCTTGGGATGTAATGTCCTTTTTTTGTGCTTGCAGGATTATTAGAAGCAAAGAGGATTTAAGTTCTCACCTGGAAAAGATCAAAGTGATAACAGGAGAGAAGTCTCTAGAATGACGGTTGAATATTTAACTTACAGGAGGCCAGCTTTCACAGATGAGACAGAAATTCTTGAGGAAGCAGCAGGAAGTGGAAAAGAAGCATTCAGCCTGTAACTCCCGGGGTCACAAGCAGAGCTAACCTTTTTATAAAGCTCATCAGCCCTGTCATGCCTGTGAAACAGTGGTCAGATATAAAACTGGCAATGGTTTGGTAGCCTGAAGTTAGGAAAGATGACTAACTGGCTGGCTGGAGGGGGAACGGCATGGTTACTATTAAAAAACTATGGAGACAGGTGCCTGAAAATGTGAAGCTAAATGGAACAAGTGATAACAAAAAGATGTTTGCTTCTGCAAGTTTGCGTTTTTTACACATACATTTTTAAAAATCAATCAAAAGATAACAAGCTGCAAATGTCCAGTAACAAAAGGTCCTTAAATATAATAAAAAAAGAGGTAAAATCTGCCCAGCATTTAAGTGACACTGGAAGCCTACTCCACCCTCTCCTGGAATGGGGATGTTGAAAAGATACCTTCTGAATTCCTTTGAAATATGCTTTAGATCTGAATAAATTTAAGTTAGTTCTTGTTGGTGAAGGAGAAAAATATAAAAATTTCACTTACTAGTATGGCTGACATAACTCTATACTGCAGAATCTGCAATGCAATAAAGACCTGTCAAGTGAAGATGACAGAAAAGTAGCTGGTATCCTTTATGAAACAGTTTATGTGGGAGGCTGTTTCTGAGTGAGCTGTTGCATTGTTTCACATCATGGTAGTAGCATCCTAGGACTCACCTGCATACGTACTTCAGGTCAAGTGCTCGTGTACTGACTATCTTTATACAAGATGGTCCCAACCCAACCAAGAATAGCTGTCACACAGGCTAATCTGCATGACAGGCATTTAGAATGGAAGCAGGAGTATACACTCCATGCAGTGCATGTAGAAAGATATGCACCCGATTTCTGAATCCATAAAGACCTGCAGTCTGACACCTGGGGACTGTCAAAACAGAAATCCCCACCTTATTTTAAATTCTGTCCCTCCCCAACTCTTTCTGGAGAGAAAGCTAGTTATGTCTTCATTTAGCACATTAATCTATCAAGTACAACGGGTATTCTCAGTTGTTTTCTGCACAATGCAACACCAAATCCTTTTATCTCACACATACCTATTAACTGTGAAAGCACCGTTTATTCTGACTGGTGGCACTCTCCTCTTTTGTTACAGCTCTTCCAACTGAGTAAATAACATTCAGGATGTGTTAAATCAAAGACATATTTCAGCCTAATGAGAGGTTGAGGGATGCTTTGTATGCAGCCAAGGGAGGGAACGGAGATCTGCTCTGGGCAGCTTCCATATTCTGACTATGCACATGTTCAGCCCAGAAAGCAATCTTTAGAGAACACTATGGAGGCCCTTCATGCCCCCTCCTTTAATCCCTGCCTCTTACCAATCAGTTTCTTAAAGTTCTTGCACAATGACACAGCTTCACAAGGAAGCTGGAGGCGGCCAAAATTAGCCGTTGCCAGTTAAGAGGAAGACATTCACCCTCAGGCAGACAATGGAAAGGAGTGAACTCTCCCATGACCTGGGTAAATGCTCCCAGTCATAAACCATGGAATTACAGACATTCAGTAACAGTTCATCTCTCCATTTTAAAACACTGCTGCATTTTGGGCTGGGTCTGAGCTACAAGCATGCCTACATCAGAACACCTGTACCACGTAGCTAGATCAGATGCTGGCTGGTCAGTCCTAGCAGAGTTGGGCACCGCTGGGCGTCTGCAAAAGCAAAACGTTTGACGCTCGAGTACTTGGAAGTACGGAAGCGCACAGTGGGAACTACCTACATCCTTCCTGCAAGCCGGGCTGTTCCAAGGGCAGGTGCAGACACAGGCATGTCTCATCAAGTCCCACCTCCGATGCCTTTGTTCCTCTTAAGGACTTTATACCCGACGTACATTTTTTTTTTCCGCCCCAGAACATGAGAGTAACAATCCTTGTCTGCCTGGGGAGAAAACGTGAATGAATGCTACGTTACATACTGCTCTAAAAAACTCAAAAGTGCAACGCTGGTGCCAACACATTCTCCTAGGGGTGGATATCCTTATTTCCTGGTGACTGAAAAGGGGGAAGGGAGAAGGTGGAAAGGGAGGGTGAAGACCCACCCTTGTGGCGGTGTGGGCTGTGCAGCAGCCGTGTAAGGTTGCCGCTCAGACCCCCAGCTCCCGTCCCTGTCCCTATCCCTATCCCAACGCCAACCCCAGCCCTGTGTCCCGCCGCCACCGCCCCGGGGCGGAGCGGCCCCGCACGGAAACCCGGGCGGCGCCGGGGACGGGAACACCCGCGCTCGGCGGAGAGCGCCCCGGGCCCTTCTCCCCCAGCATTATTCCCCGCATACACACCGGCCGGCTGGAGAGGGAAAGAGTCCTCGACGTGCCGGGAATGGCTGAGGCGCGGTGCCGGCGGGGGAAGCACTTGCCCCGGGGAGAGCAGTGCTCACAGCGGCCGAGAACCAGATGTGGAGCGCAGCCGCTTACTCATGCAAGGCTATTATAAATAAAGGGGCAGAGCCGCAGAGAGATGGGGCGCCGCAGGGGCAAGGAATAGAGCAGAGTGGTGGTTATGTGGATATGGGACGGGGGAAAAAATAAATTGGGAAGAGGTAGAATCGTCAAGGAAGGTAAACGCTCCAGCAGCGTAGAAATCCTCCACGGCTTTCAAAGACTGGCAGCTGGATCCTGAACTCCAGGGCCTCAACATAAGACGGGTGGAGAGGGTCCAGAGGATGTCACGAAGATGCTCAGAGGGCTGGAGCACCTCTACTGTGGTGGGAAATTTGGGGTTGTTCAAGCTGAAGAAGCGAAAGCCTCGTAGGGACCTTATAGTATCTAAAGGAGGCGTACAAGAGAGATGGAGAGGGACATTTTGAAAGGGTATGTAGTGAGAAGACAAGGAGGAATGGCTTTAAACTGACAGAGGATAGATTTAGATTAGATATTGGGAAGAAATTCTTCAGTGTGAGGGTGGTGAGGCACTGGGACCTGTTTCCCTGGGAAGTTGTGGATCGTCCTTTCATGTAAGTGTTCAAGGTCAGGTTGGATGGAGCTTTGAACAGCCTGGTCTAGTGGAAGCTGTCCCTGCCCATGGCAAGGGGTGGAACAAGATGATCTTTTTAAGGTCCCTTCCAACTTAAACCATTCTATAGTTCTGATTCTGGGGGAAGAGGACAGTTAAGGGGAAACCAGACTGAGATGTGCAGCCAGGGCATGGGAGTCAGCTGTTGTGGGCTTTGCTGCATTTTAATGTGTAGCAGATGATCACACCAACTCAGCCTAAGCAATGAGAAAATTTTTGTTTGCTGGCTGCTTGGTGCTTGAGCTGTTCCTCTTGGTCTTTTGCAGGTGGAAAGAGGCAGCTCATCTCTGTCTCTTACCTCCAATACAGCTGAGTCTCTGATGTGCACTTAATCTAACTCAACAAAACTGCAAGCAGGTGATCCTCTACTCACATTCTTATCCTATTTCTAGTGGTCATTATATTCCATTTCCTACATTACCTTATACTAAGTGGAACATTTAGGCTTCCTAAAGAAGTTAAGATTGAATGACAGATCTGTAACTGAAGTAATTTATTTGCCTGTTACTGTAGTTCTTAATGAGGAATCCAGGAATGAAAAGGGGAGGTAAAAGAGAGGACAGGGTAATTTTTATTGTAAAAAATTACATTAATTTAAATTTTTAGATTGCACTGAAATAAAATTTCTGGAAATTGATGCTATTTGAAAAAGTGACCCATTTGTGAGATAGCTTTTGAGCACGCTTCTGCCCTGGAGCGAGCTGGGGATTTGGTGACATGGGAGACATAGGAGCCTAAAGCATTGGATCTACAATATATATCATGTCAACCAAATGATGACCTAATCTGGATAGCTGGAAATGCAGACCTGAGGGCCATGTCTTAAGGTTCACCTATTAAATAGAATGAGGCCCCACTCTGTTGAGGTTGCACAACTCTTGGAATTAACTGCCTAAGGCAGCTCTTACTTGCAACTCACAGCAAGTTGTAGATCCTTCTTATGCACATAGTTCCTTCTGGAGCCTTTTTCTTCCTAATAGGGTGTGAACTTGGCTTTTGTCCTTGATGTCCCCTGTTGCCCCATCAGACCATAAGGATGTCTAGATAGGAAATTCTCACTCTTTCCTGCTTGGGCTGTTCTGCTTTGTATGGCATCAATTGGACCTGAGATGACAACAAAGTACCTGTCTTCATCCTAATCTGGGTTATGTACCTTTAATTAGTAATACTTATGGCACTCTTGTATTAAGTACTTACAAGTGACTCCATATGTATGTAATTTAATGGTCTTAGTGCATCTCTCTGGTTGCCTGGAATATATTCTACTTATGCTAAATTGGGTGAGAGATTATAACACACCCTGGCACTGAAACAGTATCTCTAAGGCCACCAAAAACAGGTCCTGTGTATTTGAAGACAAATAATTTTGAAGAGTGTGTTTAAACAAAACACAGGAAATCAGCGAAAGCCAAATAAACTAGTTTAGGAAAAGTCCTATAGAGTTCTATCAGGTCACATGCAATATTTTGTGTGTTGTTTTGTGCAAATTTATAGTGTGAGGTTGTGATACACAGGCTCAAATATGTAATAATGTATTTTCTGTTTGGTCCTGCTTCTCTCTCTTACTTATCATTTAATAGATGGAACTGGCTACTTTAACTTCTGAATATTTTCAAGACTACTCTTAGCTGTAAATAATAGGAAAAGACAGTAATGCTGTAGAAAGTCACTTTTCTACTGTAAGCAGGTGAGTCTACCACCATAGCACTTTTTTACATGGTGACAGTAAAAACCAGCATCAAGATTTAACCATGTATGCTCCCAGTTCACACATTGCAATGTGTGTCTAAGGTGGGTATTTCACATATAATCCTGCTGTTGTAGCTTGTTGTTGCCCATGGGAAGTAACTAGGATCCTGTCAAGATCCTTATTTTGTGGATCCTGTCAGCCTCTCAGTGTTTTCCCATACTCTTAAAAGAATGAGATATTTTGTATTAAAGCAAGGCCTGGAATGCAATGGCAGTTTAGGTGCCAGCCACGCCAGTTTGTGCATAGAAACTTGCTGAAGCAGCAGGTAAGCAGGACTGCTGTCCTTTCATGGCTACAGCCATTGAGCATCTTTTTGTAAAACACATAATGTATGTTTCAGCACAGATGCAAGGTATTCACTGCTGCTTCTTGCACAGTCAACTACTGCTAAGAAGAGGTCATGAGTTTACGGAAGCGTTTTTTGCAAAAGCTCTTGCTAAGTTATGGTTGAAAATCCAACCTGGAACTTTTTTTTTTGGATTGGTGCAATGACTGATTTATCATGGAACAGTGCTTACACACTATTATTAAGACTGCAGACTGGATTAAATCTTTTTGATTCAGTTATTAAAAACCTTCAGGTTTCAAATACATAAATCACGAGACTCTGTAAAAGATGCCAATGTGTTCAGCTACTGTGGTTGTATAACAGAAGAAGAAACAGCTAAGTTGTTTGTTAATGCAGCTGTATTTTCTGTAGTGGTGTGCTGACAACTTTCAGTGCCTTCTTGCACAGACAAAGCAATGTAATTCCAAATGATGCAGATGAGCATGTCATGCATGCTATATTTTCACTACAAAAGGAACACCTACTCAACCATCTTATGTTGTTCTGTCACTTGCAAGAAACAAAACTAAAACAAAAGTTGTCTCCCTGCGAAGGTGTCTGTGTTAAGGAGAGACATGTTTACTGCTTCTCTTTTGTCTTATGCAAGTCACATACACACAGCAAGCTAGACATCTAACAGGCACCATAAAGAACTGGGAAAGAGGGAAAAAAGATATCCTCTCCATTATACACACAAAACCACCAATAATTGGGAACAATTACTTAACAGAATTTTACTGTCTCCTAGATTTATGCAGCTTCTTGAATTAAGCAATGAGAGACCTGATTTTAAGCATACTACTAATTTCAAGAAAATACTGTATATAAAGGTTCATTTATAAAATGTCAGTAAATGGTCTAACAGATTTTGTACAAATACTCATTTGTCTCACATTTTGATAAGGACTACAACAGGTTAATAGGCTGTTTATTGCCGTTGTTTATCAACAGCTATGATGTCTTCTACTGATGTGCTTGTAGTATTTCCAGTGTATCCCACTCCATTTTAAATATGCTAATAAAATACATTCAATAATGTGCAACCTTTATAAGCCCTCTTGAAATGCAACAAGGATATAATCTTTATTGAAATAAGACCCAAACAGGTGCTCTCTCTTGTATTTAATGGAGTGGATTTAATACCGAAAAAATGTGCTTCAAGCCAAAGAACAGCCCCTTGTGTGTGCTGGTTGTGCAAATGACATTTGCCAGTTGTAATGAACTCAGACTATGAAATTCTAATAGCCACAGAAGGTTATCTATGGCAAATGACTAATACCTTCTAAATTAAGGTCTGTAATTGCACTCAGGTGATTAATGCATTAAATTACCGATTTCTTGCATGTAAGACGCTTACCAAATGTGTACCTTATTGTACCTCTGAGCTCAACAATAATGTACAATAGGCAGGTGAAATACATGATCATTTCCCTCGGGCTTATTCCAAAGCAGGCTTCCACCCACACAAGACCAGTGCTGTAATAAGGTCATTATTTCTGGAGACACACGTTTTCATATCTTGCATAGGTAATGCCATTAAGTTCCTTTACCTTATGAGTCTCAGTTAACACTGTCATAATAAATGTCAAGATTATTTGGTTTTTTTCCTACCTGGATTTCACAACAAACATAGAAAAATCTGTGATCTTCTTAATAAACCTCTAAATTTAAAAAGAAAAAAAAAAAAAAGAAAAAAAAAAAAGCCAGTATTGGAAGCATTATTAAAGTGTTTTAGAAAGCTTTTAACAAAGCACTGAACTCAACAGTTTGTCCACAGAAGGGACAGAATAAGAAAAGATAAAATTCTACACATACAAAGTTAACTATTCTTCCTTTATGCATATAGAAGAATCCAAAATGAGCCTCTGCAAATGAATTTTTTTCTGGTTTAGGTAGCATTGATTTTGATCTTAGTGTGCTTCTGTGAACTTCATTCTTAGTGAGACTAAAGACTTTGGAGAGGCATGTTTTTGCATTTATCTGCCTTTTTAGCCTTGGCTACCACTGAGTTCAATTATGAATATATCTGAGTTAATTTGAGCAGAGAAGAGAAAAGCAAGATCAGTAAAGGCTAACTGAGCAAAGTTTGATTAATTGATTAAAGTGCTCTACTAGTCTCAACATAAGAATAATTCAACATGTTTCATTTTGTTCAAAAGGATATTTTCATTTTAACACATGTTGAATCCAAAGTTTCATCTGTTGAAATTAATATGGTCAGATCTTGGAAAAAAAAAACCTCGCAGAGCTTTGCTTACTCTGCTTTGGATTCTTAAAAATAAGATAAAATGATGCAAAATAATGTCTGAGGAACTGATGATTCAGTCTGTTCTGCATCTCCCTCAGGTCTGAGTAGATTGTAGGGGAAAAATATACTCTCAGAATTAAATTTGTACAAAATACAGCCCCCGATTGTCTGACCTCCACAGCTGTACAGGACAAATCCCTATTTTGGGCCCTGCTGCCAGGCCAGCCAGACACAGCAGCAGCTTCCCCCTGAGGCCACTCAGAGTAGAAGGAGACCTTTGTTCAGGCAGCTCCCACCAGCCAGCCAGCTGTTCCCATATTCTGTAAAGAAAGGCTGACTGGAGCTGAAACCTTGTTTTATACTAACCTAAATACTTTTCAAATGTTGGAGCTGTAGTAAAACGACCTGTGACAGCTTTCATGTTATTGAGTTGCCTGGCATTTGCATGGGAGAGTGCGTGAAAGCTCTCCTGCAACCCAGAGAAAACCCCAGGAATCACATAGCACATGTGGTATCAGGTAAGACAGGAAAGAGCCTCAAGAAGTAACTTTCTGCAGTGTCAACAAAGAAAGAAGATGAAGGCAAACCAAAATCCACTGGTAACACCAAAAGAAATGTCCCATGAAATTGAAAATTGTACATGCTGACAATATGCCAAGGTTCTGCATGCAGCTGGGATTTAAAAGCCAGCACCTCCATGACAGCCTTGAGACTCCTGTTGCACTTGAGACATCTGTCAGTTAATAACAGCATATTCAGTCGGGATGGCTGGATTGCTCCATCCTGACCACTTCTCCAAATCTAAAAATGGCACATAAGTTGTGACATGTTGTGTTGTGCCACTCAAAACCACAAAGGATGAGGCGAGTGTGAAGCCAGCATATCGCTTCTTGTACTCCCAGGAACATTATTCTTTTAAGGATCTCCAGAGTGATTTATTAGCAGGTAACATCCTTGAGAAAAAGTCCTGAACATTTTTTTCACGTGGAAAGATTCCTGCAGGCATTGGAATAATAATCTGAAGTCTTGATACTAGATCACATTTTTACCAAGAACCAGGAGAAGTAATCTACTACCTAGGTTCGAGAGGAAGGACTTCTGGGCAGCTGTGTGAATTTCCAAGGTAGGTGGCAGCCCCTCTGCTGCTGCTGCTGCCTCTGGGCCCCCTGTCCACAGCAGGAGAGGCCTCAGAGTGGTGCAGACAGTGGGATCTGCCTCCCCCAGAGAGCTGTGCTGGAGACCATGCTTCCCAGTGGCAACCTTCCACCACAGCCCTCTCCGGAGAAATCACATTGACTGCGGCCTCACTTGCCAGGACAGAAGAATACAGCAGTTGTGCTGCAGCTCATTCCACCTCATCTAGTGCCCAGTTTGTCCAAACTCCATTAAATGGTGCTTTGCAACTCCTGCTTTTATGACAAAAAGCACCTGCCATCCAGGAGTAACTGGAGCAAGTGCTTGGAGCAGGATGTCGCATCAATTCTGGCTCCATCCACACAAGAGAGTCCAACCTTTCAGACATGAAATGATTTTCACTTTTGTATGGCCTCTTCCTGGATTTTTTCTGCCTGTTTTGACTTGGCAGCAGTTACTGCTTATTTTGTGCTATCAGCACAAGCCCTAAAACACTCCCTGCTCCTGCCATGAAACGTGCTGCCTAAGGAAAAGAGATGGTGCAGAAGCTAAGCTTATGTGACTCAAAGCTTGTGAAACAACTATCACCTCACAAATCATATTTGCCTGAAAACAGCATGCTTACCATTTTCAGTAACCTCATATATTCCTGTTATTAGTTATTTACTTTGTACATTTGAGAGAATTTTGTGTCTGGTCATCTTTGCTACTGGCTGTCCCGGCCAAGGCACGGCTACCGATAGAGCTGCAATAGTATAAACTTGTGTCTTTTGCCCTAATGGTGCAAATCCAGAAACAGCTTTCAGCAGTGAACAGCTGTTGTTTTTAAGAGAGCAGATTTAATTCTCTATGACCATGCCAAGGGGTAAAGCAGTTACTCAAGTGGAGAGTTTCCAAGTTGTCACAGATTTGTCTTTTTGAGATTTTTTTGCATTTCCTGTCTTGGAATTATGTAGAAACAGTTGTGTTTGGCACCTACACGTGAGTCCATCTACATCTGGAACTTAAAATCAATCACATCCTGGTTGGCATCAGTTTCCCTGTAAGCTTTTGGCATATACTTACTGCTCTCCACGGTCATTCTTCATTTCTTTCTCCGTGGCTTTGCTAATTAAAGCCTCAGCTCATTTCCTTTTAAGGTCCAAACTCTCTTCACTTTGTAAAAGAGAAAAATACTCATCAAATGTCAAAGGTCTGCAAATTGTACGTGTGTAATCCTGATGATTACACAGAACTCTCTCTGACCAGCAGCCTGGGGTTTATGCCTTTTTCACCCAGTAAACAAATCTTTTCCACAGAGCTTAAATATGTAATTGCATGGCAGAGGCTGTTGCTTTCCAGGAAAAGCACTTATGCATTAAGCTTTGAGATTTCAGTGTAATCACGACTGGATATTTTTCTGGTTTACATGCTGATTTTTCCTTCCAGGGTCCTAATTATGAACATCAGATTTGGCTGCCTTGTTGTGAACTTCCTGTTCTTCAAGTGCATGACTAATCTGAAGAGAAAAATGATTGCATGGGGACAATACAATGAAGCTACTACTAGGCTTGATTTTTTGTTTTTAAATTTGCCTTAGTTTTAATGGCAGTCATTTTGGAGCTGATGTGAGGTGAAAACACTCACTACCTCACACTGCTGGGCCTGAAGGGCATCCTGATACAATGATCTGATAGCGCTGATTGCTGCTGATGCAAAATCCTAGGAGGACAAACCAAGGAAAGGAAATTACAGCCACAGGGAAGGTCCCATTTTGCCCTGGACTGTAAACGTACCAGGCTCAGTGGGGGCTGCAATGCCCAGTGTACCTGAGCATAGCACCAAGCTCAGCGCTCTCAGAGACCTAAGGCCCACTGTCATTTCTTGATGATTATTTGGGAAAAATGTCCCCTCTCTACTTACTGTGAGTTCAGTGTTTGACCGCAGAAGTAAAGTGCATGGGGTTCAGTCTTCTTTTAAGATAATTAAGTTGTAATTTCAGTTATTGAGAAAGGATACCCACTACCTACCTTTCTGAAGAAACCTATGATCTAAATTCATCTTGGGTGTTTTTCTTATGTATTATTTATAGCTTTTAAATTATGTCATAAAGGAAAAAGCATTTAAAAGATAAGAGAGACTAGCAAGTTGTTGTTCTTCTCAGGACTGCAAACAAACTGAGGGAATGTCCCTTGTGCTGAAAACCAACAGGCAGACCTGTGAGGATCAAATTGCATTTTAAAACTGAATTTGGAAGGCAGAAGAGTCTCTGAAGGAAATCTGTCTACCTTCACGGATGGAAGCAATTTCCTCCCTTCTTATTAGATATTCTAGAGCAGGCAGATATTTGATTTACATTTGCTGTCTCCTAGTGACAGAAAATATGGTTTGGTGACACAATCTCAATGAAGAAACTGAAGGTCAAGAAACAATGAATCACTTTTTTTGCTCATAATTTAATATGAAAGTATGTAGGCATACTTAGGATACTTGGGCATCCAGAGATGAAGACAGCACTCTGCTGTCTAAGGGAACTGTCTTAGTTTCACTTGCTTGTCAGTGCCTAGGGCAGCTGAAGGCAGGGCCCTGTGTTGTGAAGGCTTAAATGAATCCAGAGAACCACAATGCATCTAGTCAGCCTCAACTCACTACAATTAGTGCAATGCAAGAAAAATCAGAAGTCTGTGTAGAGTTTCCAGAGTCCAGAGTCCAGTTTTGCTCTAAAGGAGTGTAGTGCTAAACCCCACCCTTCCCTGGATGCAAGCATATGACCTTTCTTCTGCTTCTGGGAATCAGGAGATGGGGATTCCCAACTGCATGGTCAGAAAGAGCTCGCTGTTGAAAGGGGTCTCAGTTCCCATCCATTTCACTGGAAACTGCTTATATCCAGAGCCTTCTGTTTGTAACAGCTCCTAGATCTAAAATTTTAGGGAACAGGAAACTACCAGACCAACGAAAACTGAGTGAAGAGGCGTCATTACCTTTAATGATGCTTCCACTTGGTAATTTCCCTCCCACTTTTTCCATAAAACAGAACACCATCATCTAAGTCTTGTTGTAGGTATGTCTGTCTCCAGTGAGATGTGTTTGTGGTAGATCAGCCCAGCACCCTAAATCTAACTGAAATGTTGGACTCTTTACAGCTGTCCAGATGTCTATTTAAAGGCCAGGCTTCAGCACTTCCGTAGCTCCATCTACACTGCACGATGTGAATGTATATGTGAGTAAACCTGGTAAGTTACTGTGGCAGTTTTGGTTGCCCAAAATACAAGGAAAAACCAAACAGGAGATGTACAAGCAGGCAGCTGACTTTGCCAGTTGGACTAACCCTCAGTTTTGCTGCAGCACTTCAGTAAAAGCCAATTATACCGAACTCCAGTAATGGCTCTATCAGTGATAGACTACAGACATTTATAGTCTTCATCAATGAACGGGCTAAGCGAAGCTAAATTGTTCTGCTAAACTTTTTAGTAAGTAATTAACCCTGAATTATTAACAACAGTCAGCTATGGTAATGGTTATGAAAGAAATAACAACTGGTTGCACAATTATTAACACGAGGACACTGAACAAGGCAGGCGAACAGCATGTGCTGCCATGGAATTAATAGCGGGGACAACGGTGGCAAATGCGATCCCCCGCAGGGCGGTACAGTTCCAGGGGCTGAGAGAGCTGCTCAAAGACACTTGCTTTGGCAAGAGCAGCAAGTACTCAGCAGTAGATGGATGGAAGTCAGAGGCGGATGGTAATAAGGAACGTTAAAAATAAATCTAGCCTCATTAGGTTAAAAAAAAAGAAAATACGTGAACCTGACAGCTCAGCAAATGGCAACTCTTTAGTTCAACCGGTTATACAGGGGACAAGAAATTCATACTGGAGCACCAGGAAGCAGACAGATGACGTGACCTGCTGTGCACCCCGTGCTCCCTAACTGGACCATATCAGTGCCAATTATCTGAAGCTGTGAGCTCACCAGTTTCAGAAAGGAGAGGGTCCTTAAAAAGTCTTACCATGAAGCAACCTAAAATGTTAGTTAATTCTTAAACCCTCGGCTACTGTGTTTGTATCGGAGCATTCATGTGCACCCGTGAATACTGGGCCAATGAATGATGGTAGGCTGACAGTCTCAGGCCTGAAGCATATAGACACACCACACATGCAGCAGTGTGGGCTCCCATCAGTGCTCCTCCCTAACCATTTTCATGGACCATTTGTCAGCAGAGTGAGGAGCTCCATGTCCGTTCTTGTCCTCTCTTGCTGAGAACATAAATGAGCAAGGCAAATAAGAGCAACCTCTTATGAGGGAGGGGATGTGTCCTGCTGGGTACTGCACTGCAATTAAGCAACTTGTTTTGCTTCTCAGCATGGCTGAGGTGACAGGATGAAACTGGAGCGATAGTATTAGTTACACACAAAAAAAAAAAAGAAAGAGTAGAAGGATATGCAGAGGAGAAACAAAGGCAAATACAGTAAAATGGAAAAAGTGGATCCAAATCAAAACAAAGGCCCTTATTGCAACCAGAACCAGTCTCATGACAGAAGTGCAGAGGTGAGGGAAAAGAGCTGCGGGACCCCCAGTCTGGGAATCTTGTCCTCCCTTTCTGCCTCTCAACTTTCTTTTGAGCCGGTTGTATTAAACAAACACCTCCCTTTGTTCTTAGTGTAGAACATGGGGGATTAATCCACATCACCTGGACCTTGTTAAAATTTAAATGTCTTTTCTTCCTTCTCTAAGTTTTTCTTTAATGTATTTTATCAAGTGAATCCTGTTTTCATAGGTTATAAAGTGCCCTCATGTAGCAGTTTCCCCTGCCCTGCAGGATAGTCCCCTTGCCTTGCTGAAGAAAAGCGCCTCAAGAATCTCATCCATCAGATTTCTGTATGGAGTCTATGTGAGTTATTAAAAGTCTGCTCTGACACCTGGACAGAAGATTATTCAATCTCAGACTAATGCCCTTTCTGTTATTGTTAAATAACCTATCTTCTTGTCCTGGAAAATGTAGGGCTGAAATAATGGCCTGTATGCTACTATATAATGGTTGTGAGGAGAGAAATCTATAGCGCACAAAGTAAATTATATGCATTACCTGGGGAGAGAAGGATTTGTCTGTAAATTCTGGCTGCACACCCTGGCCTGGGAGAGAGATAGGCAAAGCAGGACCTGCCATCCCTCTGCCATAGTGCCTCTTCTCCAGCTTAGTGCAATTCCTTTGGGAATCATGTTGAAGGGACTGGACAGTGCCCTTGGCGATGGGAGATCTCCCTAGGTTTGGGGCAGATGTTTCCTTTCCTTCTTTCTGCCCCTGAGTCCTCCCTGGGCACCCCTGGGAGATCAAGAACAGGAGCTTGAGACGTGCTTTTCTCATCTGTCCTACTCCTTGACAGCTGATGTGCTAAGCTGTGCTACCATCTGCAGCACAGCACAGGGAGAAACAAACAGCTTCTGGGGCATGAGAAGCAAGTTTTGCATAAACATGACAATAGTCTCTGCACTCCACTGCCTGAGCTGCTGTTTCTCATTGAACTCAATAGGTGTCTTCAGATAATTGCCAAGAGAGGATTTACTTCACCTAATGCACAGGGAGTATTAAAAGGGCTGCATTCATTTAGCTGCCTAAGATAGACATGAAGAGCAGAAAATCCCAAGTTTGGATTTGTCACAGAACAAAATTCTGAAATCAATGTCACTGTAATGCAACAGGGTTTAATTCACAGGATTTTACTGGAGTTCAGCCCACACTACATGAAAGCTTCTCTTGATAGAATAGCGACTATTTCTGGCTGTGATTTTGATAAGCACTGACCAGTTTGCCCAGTTTGGAATTAGTCTGTGCATGAGCCAAGTTTAGTCTCACAAGCTGGGAATCATGAAGAAACAGAATTGGAAGGGGCCCCAAAGCTCACATAGTGCATCTCACCACAATGTTTTCTTGGCCTGTGTCTTTTTAGAACAGTCTTAAAAAATCTCTCAGAGGCTTTTTTACAGATTCCTCAGACCACCTTTCCCTCCTTGTAACCATCTGTAACCATCTCTCTGATTAGGATATTTTTCTTAATATCTAACCTAATTCTCTCAAGCTTCAATTGAGCCTATTATTCTTGTCCTACTTAGTTCTTCTTTGCAAAATACGCTTCTTACAGAAAACCCAATTTCTGTGTTCCTTTTGGTTTTCTGTTGCTCAAACTAAACACATGATCTGTGACCTGTGAGGACAGGCCAAGTTCTTCCAGTTCTCTCTGCTCGATTCTCTCTGCTTGGCTGCCCTCCAGCTACTCCACATTTCCCTTGAAGAGGAAAAAAATTGAACAACATTTGACACATCGCTCTAGCTGAGGCCTTACTAGTGCCGAGTGCAGCTGAAGGATTGCTTCATGCATTTTATAAATTACAGTTCTGTGTAAACATCCTCAGATTGACATTTAACATTTTCACGACAGCCAGGTCCTGTTGACTCATGCTCGGATTGTGATTCACTCCCCGCAGAGCTCCTGCGAGACCTTGGATCCCCACCCTTCACCCAGCACTCTGCAGGTCAAGCCCTTGTTCATAAGTCAGCGTTGAAGGCTGACACATTGCTCACTTCTCCTCCTCTTTTTTCATTTTTAGAAATATTGGCAGAGTGAAGCCAGCGCTGGTTTTACTTTTCCTGGAGTTCTCTCTTTGCTCTCTCTGCCAAAGGCACATGGGTAGTCCATCTTCATTAACATGCTCCTTCTCCCTTTACGAACAAAGGTTTTCCTGGGCCTATTTTAATTTAAGTCCAGATAGCTCAAGGGAAAAAAGCTTATCACTTGCATAAGTTGTGCTCATCCTTCCATCTTTTTTCATTCATACGGCAAACATAGTGTCACGATCTTACCAGCTCTCTAGTTTCTTGATGTCCAAAAAGCATCCACCCTCCTGAAGGTTTGCTGCTGGGGGTTCAGGGAGAGCTTGAGGTTGACCTGAGGTCTTAGGCCAGGGAGCTGCAGAGTTGTCCAGGCTGGCAGGGTGGCCAGGTTGCTGGGGAGGCTAGGGGACACTTAGGGTCAACCCTCAGACCAGGACATCAGCTTGTGAGTCAGGGCATGGGTGCAGATCCAGGGGTAGGCAGTCCTCTCATAAGAATTCAAGTGCTATGTGAAAAAAAAAAAGCATCAGAAACAGATCTCTATTTTCCCCCAAATATACAAGCATGTAAAACTCTCAAGCACAGAAGTAAGCAACCCCCCCCCAAGACACCCTTTCAGGAGGTCTTATACATCAGAAGCGAAAAGTGGTAAAACTCTTTCACCTTTAAAATCTGTATTTAGTACAGTGCTAGCAAAGGGGTGTCAAGCAATATTAATATATTCACATTTTCTAGACTATTTGCACTTTTTAAACTAAAAAAGGTCTAAGTCATAAATTTATATTTTTTAAGTTACCCTGTCTGGCTTCCTTGACAAAATGACTGCAATGCAATATGTATAGCAGTGTAAATCCATAAAATCATAGAGCTCCAAGTATTAGTCAGAAGCTTTCATTACAGAAATTAATAAATGGAAGTCCAAAAAAATTTAATAAGGAAGGAAATTTCACAAGCAGTTAAAAGACTAGCAAAGATGGGTTTCATAATATTTTATTAGGCATCTAAAGTAAATTCAATATTTTTCAATGACATTATGAAAAAAATCACTTAACTGACTGTAGGCTTGAGATGTACTTCCATTCAAGGTTGGTATTACAGCACTCCTGTCTTATTTGCTGGGGTCACAGTCCTGAATGTCAGTTGGTCAGCTCTGGAAAGCATGGGGCTTAAAAAGGAAGATGTTGCTAAAAAAAGTACTGACACCTGATAGATGAGTTGCTGCGATCAATCTGAAGATGCAGTTGCAATTGAGACAATTCAGCAGAAAAAAATGCAAATCTTGTGTAAGCAGGAACTGAGGGTAAGGTGGAATATGTCTTATCTTTCAATACCAATCACTATGTCCTCATCAATCTTACCGTAGAATAATTGGCATTATTCTAATAATGGCCTCTGCACTATACAGTATTTTGTCTCCTTCCACTTCTTGCTGTCATGCAGTCACTGACAGGATGCTCATAAACACTTTCATGAATGGTTGCAGCACATCTATAATTCTACTAGCCTGACTCATGAGTGGGGCCACCAGCTGCTACCACAATACAAATAAATCATTAAACAATAATGAAAAAATAACAAAGCAACTTGTAGTGATCCTCTATTTCAGGCAATAGATATTATTAATTTACTTTCTACATAAATTCATAACTCAGTCTTAATTTTCCTTTTGGTTTGGGTTAGCCCACGTGGTGGCAATCTCTGTCATTAACATATAGCGAGTTATTCCTTCAAACACTGCCAGTTCAACGTGTTTCATTTGCACAATACCAAAAATAAGATGAGAAAATCTACTTGGATTTCAGCAAGTATATGAAACAGCCAGGAATTTTCCTGAAAAAGAACGAATAGCCTGAAAAACACCACAGAAGTGAACCATTCATAAAGGCTTGAGCACAATGCTCCGGCACAGCATGCAGAGGAGAGAAAACCCTCTACAAAAGCCATGTAGCATCTACAGAACCTGTGCCCCAGCCACATGCATTTTGTGTGCTCTGCTTAACCCAAACCACTCCCTCCATTTGCAGCTGGGTAATGGATATAAAGCTGAACACGCCTCAGAGCAGGTGTTTTACCGCTTTCTCGGCCTTCGGATACGAGCTGCTGAAAGAAGTGATGAAGGGGAAAAAAAGGCCAACTACACAACAGTCCAATAAGTCAAAAGAACTGAAACTGAACTTTATTATTTTTTTGTAAAAGTATTCTACAATAATGGCTCAGAATACTACCACAATGTGCAGGGACGAGGCAGTGCTCTGGGCTATGACTGTAGATTACTCTAATGTGTGTGTATATATATATATATATTTAAGAGCTTAGGAAAGGTTGAAGCAGGACAGTTCAACATTTCTTAAGCACATATTCCGTATTTTTAACTTTTTCTAGATCTCTCATAGCAGGATTTATCAAATGCATTGTAGTCACAGAAGTCTTGCATAAATACAAATACTGAGATTTACCTTGAATATTGTCTATGATATAAATTCTGCCTTACCTTTAAAAAAATCTCCAGATCATTGTATGACCTGGGAGTCTTTCCTTTTCTTTCTCTTTAAGAGTTTTTAAATATATATATATATTTATATATATTTGCTATCATACATCAAAGTATATATGAATCCCATCATTTCTGTTCTATTTTCTGCAGACACAGTCTGAACCAAAATCACCAACAACTAAATCAAAAGCTTCCTGGCTATCATAGGAAAGCCAAAGAGGATCTATCCTCTTTTGTGTGTGTGTGTGTTTCAGTATTTTTTAAACCTGGTATTTTTTTAAACTTGAAAGGATTCTTCATAAACTAGAGGTCCATAGATCATTTAAAGCAGTCTTTATAAGCAAAGGTACATATTTTGACATGCTTTTGTGAGGCAGTTAGTATCAAAATCCAATAGCATTTCTTACAGAACCACACAACTTTCTGCGATGCAGATATACTTTTCATTTCTAAAAAGCCACAGTTCTTCTTCTACATCTGCTCTCATCAAATCCCCAGGATTCATTCATAAAACTGCTGCTGTTCCAAATGCTGATGCTGTTATCCCTGCTGTGGATTAAGACGTACACCCAATATGGTGACATCATCACATGGAAGATTGGTAAGTAGGAAAATACCCTCCCCAAATCCACAGATAGTCTTTTCTGTCTCTACATCCTCATGCTCCATGTCACTCAACAGTGCAATGTGATGAAGACACAACTCAGTGCAGGCTAAGGGTCTTCTTCCATCAAAGGAATCTCTAGGGGAAACAAAGAAATAGTATTGACTGATGATTGCAGTTTCTCTTTATTCTTTTGCAGAGTGATATTGTTAGCAATTCTACAAAATCAGAAACGGACATTGCAAATATCTGAACAAGGTATGGGGTATTGCCAATTCTAGATGTCTCACACTCTAACACTTACATGAAAATGAGCTTACTAAAACTACCCAGATTTTCTCAAACAAGCTAGGCCCATAAAACCCTAAATGCAAACAACCTTGCTATTACATGAACCACTGAAACAGCATTCAGAGTAGGCAGGGACTTTTATTCACATTACCATAACTTCTTTCTCTCCTCCTAACTGTCCTTTGTGAAACCATTAAAATTATCCAATCCCCTATAAAGCAGGAAGACTTCCTCCACCCAGACCTTCACTCACACTGAATTTAGGACATTGGGCTTCAGCTCAGTAATTGTACAGAGCAGGATATCAGCCTCTCCTTCTAAACATCTGCAAGAAAATCTATCTAGTCTCCTTAACACACTGAGCAGCTCACCATCAGAACTCAATGAAATGGCATCAGTGCATGCCTGTGTCTGATTTAAATGCAGGCAGTAATGCATGGCAAACTCCCTTCTCGCACATGGTCCTGTAGATATATTCCCCTTATGCTGTGACTTCCATGCCCGTGGCTTAATGTGCACATGCCTTGGATGGAGCTGTATGCACAGACGTGATGAGTTTGTTAATAAAGGACGTGAATTTTGGCCCAGTAAGAAAACATGATTTATTTTCTATTTCAAGGAGAAAATCCTGTTCTTTGCTGTGAAAGCCCTGGCACATGAGGGTTTTGTGAGCGTAGGAGTTGAGAAGCAGATGAACAGACCAGCACAGGCAAGATGATTGTTGGCTTTGCTGCTGTACACAGGTGCTTGCTGACATCCCTGTTGATGAGACTGGGGTCTGGATAGGAACCTTCTGGCATGGAATTCAAATCACATGCACCACAGCTAGTACACTGCAGACACAAAGCTCTATGACCACGGAGTTGTATGATTTAAAAAAATGTCCAAACTAAGATGTGAACAAAAACGTGGAGAAAGTACAAGCAAGCCAGCTAGGTGTATTCCTGCTCTGCCAGTACAACAAGTGATGTCTCCTGTTTATAGACTCACCTAGTGCACCTATGCAAGACTCACCATCTGTAATATCAATCCGTGGACTCGTGGATGCAGCCTCCCCGTCAGAGCTAAGGGATATGTCAGTTCGGTCTGAGCAGGGAAGCGCTGCCGCTTGGCATGTCAGAGATGGGTACAAACTTTGGAGCAGTTCAGAGGAACCCGACCTACTGTCACAGGTCTCAAATTCGCTAGGCAGCATATCTGTAATCCTGGGGCCAGGGTAAGCAGGAGGATTCTGATCTTCTGTCTGCAAAATATGCCCCTGGTCCGTGGTAGCTGAGTATCCGGGAGCCAGAGCATTCAAGCTGCTGCTTACAGCTTCATCGTAGGAAGGCAGCATGACAGGAATGCCATCCACCACCACGAAGTCGGGGTCACCCATGGAGCCCTCCTGGTTGCCTCTACGTCAAACACAGAGGAGTTACCAGAGAGAGCAGGAACATGTCAGAAGCACCTCGGAGCAACTGCTGTACTCAAGTAAACAGCACTTTCTAGTCTTGTGAAATGAAGCTACAGGGTTATTAACGTTCACAGAAATGTCTGCTTCATGGGTTTGCAAAACTCTGTTTGGGTTGGCAGGTGGAATCTGTTAAAGTCAGCAAAATGAAACTAGTAATGTGAAGAACAATTTCAAGAAGGAAGGAAAGCAGGTGTTTGGAAGAGATAAGGAGCACCATTTGCTGTGCTGTGTGCAGTAGGTATTTTGGATGTAAGATCACAGATGTAGTTCACCAGCCAAAAGTGTTTGAACCCCTGGATAGATGTGTGCTAGAGTACAAAAATGTTTACAGCCCATGTAAACAGGCACTGAGATCACTACTGCAGGATGACAGGGCTTTGGTGGCCAGTTTTGTGGCTTCCTTCAGGTCTTATTTTCAGAGGATGGAGGCTTCCTTAACCGGTATTAAACTAGTTTCATTTTTTTAAGCAAAACATTTTTATTAATTGGGAAGGTCTGATAAACCCTAAAGTATCTGTTTAGCCAACTACACTGCAGAATAATCCTGGCAGGAGGGAATTGGTCCATTTAAGACATGAAAATATCAAGAAAACCTTTCAATAAACTAGACATGTACAGGCTATAGACCTGTACAGCCCATTACCCTAAAGATCTTCCTAGAGATATAGATATATGTATATGTATTTGTATACTACTCCCCATACACTGTATATATTAACATTTATATGTATTTAAATTTCAACATTGCTTATACAATGTGTATACTATTATCTATGCATATATTTAACATTAAGACCACAAAATCCTCTCTGCTGCATTGGCATGGGGCCATATTTACTGACATACAACTTTTTCACTTCTCCTTTCTGCTTGTGGTAGAATAAAGACATCAGAAAAAGCAAGTGCAGGAGAGAAGCCACACAGTCAAGGTACACAGTGAACCGAGCAGACTGAAAGCAAGAAACAGGTCAAAACCCCAGTACAATACTAGTTTTGCCTAAAACTCAGCATGTCTGCCTTCGTTTTTCCAGATGTAAGGTGATAATAATACCTACCTATCTCATGAGGAGTACTATGTGAATCAATGACCAATTCTCATATCTGCATGGTATTTTATGGAAATAGAAGAAGATGCAGGAGATGTTTATGAATCATGATGAAAATAACACTAATTAAGGTAAAGAAAACTTTTAACATAAATTTGCCCACAGAGAAAAAAGAAATTCTTTCTTAAAACTTAAATTACTAAGTCTATAGTAGTTACAAAATTAATTCCCCCAGCACCTGAAAACGAGTATTTAAATATATTGTCAGCTATTTTTACATGCCGAAGCAGCAATTCTCAGTAGCAGAGCTGTAATTACTCCCAAAGTGAATCTAGCAAACTTTGCCTTTTAGCTTAGTTGCAGAAAGGACTACTGCAGGTTTTTGGGGGTGCCCTTTCACCATTCAGAGACTTCTGCTCAGAGCAGAAGAAGGTATCTGCAAAGCTTGTGAGCTGCTTTATCTCTTCAGCAAAGAGTGCTGAATTTGAAAACTTAATCAAGGCCATTAGTCTTCAAAATAAAAAAGAAAACAGTACAAACCGTGGGAGGAAATGCGTCTTAAATTTGGTCTGGAACATCCTGCCTAAAATAACCAGTAGCAGTACTAATAAAACGCTGGTAGCAGTAAATGCCACTATTTTCCATGTAGTCAGGAGGGTCTCCTGTGTATTTGGCCAGGTTTGTTCTGCAACAAAAGCACAATACAGAAGTTGTGCTTGATTATTACTACTGTTATTTCGTACGAATACTTCAATAATTAGATCATTTTTTATATGCACGTTGTAAAAACACACATAAACCCAACGCCATATACCAAAAGCAACCTTAACCTTAAGCTGTCACAAGGGCTGGATCTTGCTTTTTCCCCTTCACTAGTTTTTTATATCTGCAATCATGACCTTGGCTTACATACATATAAAAATATACAGATGCTAAAAAATAGACTTGAAGAGGTAACAAACAAGTTGGCTTAGGATCATTCAGGATCTTGGAAATGTATTTAATAGCATCTTAAAATCAGTTTTCATAACTTAACCATGAAATAGCTGAAATTCGCCAGGCATTACAGACCTACAAATTTGCTCCAAAAAGAGGGACTACAAGAAGTTAGGACTATAAGAGCAGCAATGCTCCCTTACCTGTTTTGACACAGTATACTTGGTAGGAGGGGAACCACTCTCCATACTGGCAGGTGATGTACTTGTAGTCGTTGGTGAGGGTGTAACCAGGATCACAGTAAAACTCCACCACCGTCCCGTGGTTGTAACGCTCGCAAGGCCGTGGGTGGCAGATGTAGTCTCCATGACTCACCATTGGAGGTAGTGGACAAACTTGGGCAAACAAACAAACAGAAAAGGAGAAAGACATTAATGCCAGTAACCCACCACTGGGTAGCTTCAGTGTATCAAAAGGCACGCTTCAGGCTCCCTTTAGGCTCCCTACAGTTTTGAGTTTATCTCAGTGGCACCAGACCACTGTCCAGGGAGGCCAGGTGTGCAACTGCACTAGCAGATGAATGCACATACCTCCTGCGCGGCAACACATGCCAGGGAGTCATTTTTGGCTCTCACTGACACCAGCAAGCTCTGCTGTCACCTGCTAGTTCGAAGGCCTGAGAGATAGGACCTGGGAAGCTTCCAATCCTCTGTGGCAAGAGGAGGGTGAGATGAAGACAAAAAGGTGTGCATGCCCATCAGATCACTACATGGGGATGGAGAGGAACAGTGAAAATAAGGAGAATCACTCCTTATGAAGCATCTAAAATTCAGCTATAACGTTCTATATTTTGTTTCATTAAGATCATTAAATGGTTATACGCACCAATGAAATGCCTAAATATTTATTTTAAAATAATTTTGCCATCAGCAGTGTTGCAAAAGATGCTCAAACACCTAGTGTTACTTAAGCATATATTGTCTGTATCACTGCAATGTTACTAAGTTGGGCTTAAACTCTACTGGTGGTATTTGTGTTTTGTTATTTCTGAACAGCCTTGACTGATCTCAGTGGGACCACTGGTGGGGTGAGGTCTTAAATAAAACAGAGGCTGAGCCTGTGTTAATTAAGTACAGTGGTTTACTTAAGGTTAGGTAAATAAGAGAGAATTGCAATATAAACATGTGGGACTTTTACTGTAGGCCCCAAAACTAAAAGCAATGTCATCTCACATGCACAGGCAGATGAACTCAATGGAGAACTGAGGGAGCGCTCTCTAGAAAACAGCAGTGGGGAGAGCAAGCAGTATTTTTATAAGAGAGGAAACTTTTCCACTCTGTAAGTGTTAGTTGATTACTGTTTTCTTAAGTGCTTCTAACACAGAGGAAAAAAACCCTACAAAGTGTTTCAAATGGCTACATACTGACCCAAAAGGGGCTTAAATTACTGGATGGCTTGTTTTATTTCCCTTCAGAAGTAGTAACTGACTGGCTCAGTGCCCCATCTACAGGTTGTTCCCTTCACTTCATGCCTCCCCTCATGCAGGCAAGACCTACTGCATTGATTTAAATAATGAAAATGACATCTCTTGGAAGAAGAATCTTCCCAGAAATTACAATTCAGCTGCTTCTCTCTGTGAATCTTGTTACATGAATAATGCATTTCATAAAAAAATACACAAGATATTAAATGAATCTTCAAGAGAGGCTGATTACAATGTGCAGCAATGTCTATTTCCCATCCCCTGGAGACATGGTTTTGTTTGCATTTTCACTGGCAAGGCTTAATAATAACTTGAAATCAGAGCAAGTAATTCACATAAAAATTCACATCCTCAATACTCTGCATATTTTCCACTGTCTCTGAGGCCACAAGAAAGAGGAATGCTTTACTGGGAAGTCAACTCAAGACTGAAAACAATTTTCTTACAACTAGGACAAAGGTGTCAGACTGAAATAGTAGGAAAGTACCTTTTGTCCAGATCATTCATTGTCTACTGAAAAAGAAAGAGATCAGTGAAAGCCATGATTCTAGCCTGCCAAAAGGAAATCTGGTATATTTTTATTACCTACACTTAGTGCATGTGAACAGGGAAGACAGCAATTTAAGCTCCTTTACAACTGAATTTTGCCAAGCTACGGCTCTGTTCAAGAGATGTGTAGATGACCAGTACCTTTCTAGCAATGAGCAGGTAGAGAATACCTTATTACAAAGAGCAACATTCAAAGAAACTAATTTTCCCCTCCAGCAATGAATGCATCTGCTATGTCATCCCTAACCTCTTACTATCTTAGAGAGCCAAAGCAGCCTGCTGAATCAAAAGTCCCTCAAAGCTGGTGTCCCAGCAATGTGAATCAGCTCAGGAATGACACATTTCCAGGGAGATTAGAAGTAATGCACTGTGGGGACAACCCAGATACAGAGCTGTCAGTTTGTTTATAAATGGAGATGAATTTTTGTAAAACCCAAAAACAAGAGCATCGCTCTTTGTGTAGGCTATTTCCCCAGCACTAAAAAAGAGTGCCACTCCTTCCACTGACACAGTCGTATTTCAAGGGAAATTGGTGATGCCTGGAAACTCCTGCAAACATTTTTTTAAGGCACTGCTAAGCATTAGTCATGAATTACAGTTGAGGTTTAAGCAGTCAGAGCTGCCAACGGCTCCTGCATTAAACACAACCAGCAGATGCAATGGAATTGAACAGGTTTGAAAATGAGGGCTTTGAGCTCAGTTGAAACAGTGCTTTATTCTTATGTCAACTGGACTGTCAAGAGCCAGGGGGTTTAACTCACTCAGAGTATCCCTCACCACCTCCTGTGAACTTTTATGTTCATCCAGTTTCAGGGTCCCTCAGTATTTTCATGGGCAAACTGGCCCCTATGTACAATCTGTAACACTCAGGTTCAAAGCCTCTTTTTCAAACAAGTCAAATGAGATACATAAGAACAAATTCATTTTGAGCTCTGGGCAGTTAGTCATGTACTCAGACCTTTTCTTAACTCACTCCAAAGCCATCCTGACCCAAGATCCTTAAAAGGCTTTGAAGTCAGCCAGCAAGTGGCCTTAGTTTTGATAATAGAAAAGAAAGATTATGAAATTCTGGAGGGCCACTGAACACCCTTGGCTCCCAGTAACAGAAGATTTTTAGTGCAGAGCTTGTCATCTTACAGGGTCAGATCTCTTATTTATGCTGGATGCCAGGGTATGATACTGGTTACACAGATTAAAGGACTGTGCCAGATCAAGTATGGAGGAAGATTCAGGCGGCAAACTCAATACCACTGAAGTTTTCTAGGAGAGTCAAAATTCTAGCATTCCCAGTGATGAACACTAATTGTATTTGGACATTCAGGCCATGGACATCAGGCAAATGCATCAAAATCACGGAATGAAAATAGCCACGAACTGATTAAAATAAAATACAAATGACAAATACAGTTTCACTATCAAAGTCACCAGCAGTATGCACAATAGATAATCATAGATACAGGGAATTCTACTTCAGGAAGTTAAATAAAGAGCTTAAAAAAAAGCCCCAGGTGCTGTTCTTACATATGACACTAAGTCTTTAGTACCAATAGTTTTCAGCATCTCCACTTTTTGAGGCTTTTGACACTTTAATGCGCTAATTACAGCATCCAGAATGGATGTACTACATGCAGTAGCATCTTCTGACAGCCATCATTAAAAGACCACATGCCTGTGTCCTTAACACTGGAACTTATCAGAGAAATGGACATAATTCGACTGTGTCTGCTGGTGGTTCTGCAGCAGGTGATGCCAGGCCCCTGGATCTGTCTTTGTAGAGCAATTGGCCGCAGACTGTAAGGGGATTTTACAGGAACTTTACAGCTCAGCATTCTCAGCTGAAAGTTGAATCGTTCATCAAAAAGAAAGAGCAATTGTGTTTATATGGCAAACAAATCCCTTGCTGGATGCTCGAGAGTCCTGTTACTCAAGGAAGTTGAAGGGAAGAATTCCTGATTTGATTGGGTAGACTTTCCTGCCTGCTCTTAGGAGCTGCTGGATCTGAGTGCTCTCCGCAGAGATCAGCTGTCAGCTTTCTGCTCTCACTGATTTTAATAATGCATTAGCACTATCAGGAAGAGTTTGAAACCTAGGAAGTTGAGCCTTGCTTTGCAAACAGTGTGACATACTGGCTTGGAGCAGAGACAGAGGCTGACCTGCCTCATGGCATGTCCCCTCCATCACAATCTCCACGGGGCAACAGCCACATCCCTTGGACTAGGGGCACAGTGAGGGTGGAACAGGCTGTGGGTGCTTACTGCCCAGGTACTGGAGCAGTAAATGGGGTTCTCCCAGTAATTTTTCCTACCCACTATGGTCAAGAAGCTTTTTAAACTGTGCCCAGAGGGTGCTGCAGTAATTCTGCATTGTTGACATTGGAACTGTAGGAGGGAGGGCAGATTTTTTGACATATTCTGAATTAACATCAACAACACAGAATAAAGAGATCACATGACTTTTGAAAATCCTCTAGTAGAGAGACAACAGTGGAGTTGCAGATATTTATAGTGCTGAAAACCATTTTTTTTAGCCAATGAGTTCAATGGATAGTGGGTTTAGTCTTTGGTCAGAGTAGACAGGTTTTGCCCAGCTCTTCTATGTGAGAGAAAAAAGAAAACCAAAAATGTTTTAAAATACAGGGCACTTATTCATAAACAAAAGGAGTAGGAATAAGCAAGAAACTAATTTTCCACCTTTGTTTCTTTTGTATAGTATGTGCATTTTTTTCTCAAGCTACTAGTTCACCTTTCATGTAGAACATTTGTTGCTTGGTTTTCTGGGTTAGCAGAAAACTCCAGTGCAAGGCCAGACATTTCTGTTTGACACAGGGATGGACAGGATTAGAGGTATTTGCACCTAATGAAAAAATAGCACTTTTTCCAAACACATCGTGAATGCCTGCTAATTATGCAAAGAGTGAAAATAGAGATGAAACTTCCTGGGGAGAAAGACACAGATAAAAACCTGCCAATTCCTGCCAGTGTGTGTGAGGAAAATGCTCGTGTATCTCGCTCAGTAATTTGGTAGTGGGACATACTGTATGGTTTTCTCACAAACTAAAAGAGAACAGAAGTTTCTCCTGATCCACATTTGTCATTCCCGTACATTTCTGGACGCTAATTATCACCAGAAATCTGGACACCTGTCATCTGGCTACTGCGTTCTAACCAATGTGAAATTCAAGTTGTCATTTACTTTATGAGACCACAGCTGTCTATGTCCTAGCAGGTCTGACCCTTCCCATCTAGGCTGGCCTTGGGTCTCCACCTGAAGCTTTACTGGCTGGCTTCTGGGGCCTAAGGAAGGATCCTTTTCCATATCCTGCCTTCATACAAACACATGCTTGGGTATGCAGGATTTGAATTTTTTTTTACAGGTACACAGAAAATAAAGATGATATTTCTTTCTTTTCTTGTTTTTTTGTTTGTTTGTTTGTTTGGGTTATTGTTTTTTTTTTAAATGAATGCTGTGCTAATAAAACTTGGTTTCCCAGTTACTTCAATGTCACCACCTTTCAGACCTTCAGAGTAAAACAAATAATCAACCAAGAAGCCATTCTTTCACATACCTCAAGAATTCCTGCCCAGTTCACCTGATAGACCTGGCCATTTCCACGGATATGAGTAGTACCTGAATCTCACCTGCACTGCACAGTACAGAGCCCTAGTTTCAAGCTCCTTATCCTCTCACACATAACACCACATTATAAGGTAGTGTTTATGTGTTATATTCAGCTGGTGGAACATAAGTATTAGTCTCTTTCACAATTGAAAATGTTTCTTAATAGTTACGAGTTTGTAAAAAACAATAAACAAAAAAGGAATTAAAAAGTGGTGTTAAGAAAACCCCAGTTGTTAGTTGTGAATTTTTAAACTCAAAAGACACTATACTGTTTAGAGAATTTACTGATTTAATTATTAGCCAAAACTATCTCAATATAAAATCTGGTAAACAAAAATTGCTGTTTCTAGAGCAATATCAAAGAGAGAAATGCATGGGGGAATGAGAAGTGGATGGTCAAGAGGAGGAAGAGGAAGCAAATAAAATTACTTTTGCACTTACAATATTTTAAAAAATATTTCTGTTTTATACCTAGATTTCAATTTATAGACATGTACAAAACCAAAAGTATTTTAATTCTAAAATTGCAAAATGAAATGTCCCATTAAATTGTCAAGTGTTGTAAGTAGGATGGAAGAAAAACTATTGGACTCAACTGTTTATATCCAGTTGAAAGTTTGAAGAAGAAATCTGGAGGTTTGTAGAAGGAAGGAAGTAGCAAATCTAGTTGCTTTAAAATAAGCCCTGTCAAAACATCTCATTCTAGAACAGCTGCTTAATGAGACTTAATTTCTAATGACACTCTATGGAAATGTCAGCAGAACAGGAACCATTACTGGGGTAACTTTTCATTTATTGTGAACATCAGTTTAACAATAACCTAATGGCACGTTCCTATAACAAATGCTGCCAGTATTGTGAAGGGAGACTTTGTGCACTTTACAGTTGTACTGGAACAAACCTAGAGGTCATTGAATCTGTGTTTTGAAAGTGAAGACATGCTTTGAGGAACTTTTCTGATTATTCATTCTCATAGCAAAACAACAGCATCAAGAGTAATAATAAGAGTAATAGAAAGTTTAGAGGAAACAACTAAGTGAGCACTCACATATAAAGTAACTCCTATTAAGCTTGACAGTAAATCTGACTTGGTAATGAAGATACAAGATGCTTAGTTTGAACTCTGAAGCTGTCAGCGAACTTATTTCTTAGAGCCTACTGCAAGAATTATTTTATTCTTAACCAACAGTATCCAAATTCTTTTTGATCTTAATCTTTTTCAATTACTCCACCTTCACAATGCCACTTACATGTTTTCTTCTGAAAAGCCACCTCAGAGGTAAGCAATTTCTTCTTGACCATTCAGCAAATCAATGTTCAATCAGCCAGGAACACATCTCAGGCCTCCTGGCTCCAGGCTGCTTGGTGTACCCCTAGACAATCACCCCTGGGTGATTCTGTACCAGCTACAATAGTGAGGTAAGACTTCCAATGTGCACACAATGAGAAGAGATTTTCACCTTCTACAAAGTGTGAAATGAACTGAATAATTAAGATATAATGAAAAGCTGCTTCTCTGGTCTAGCTTTGACAAATACCTTCTTGCTGAGAACGCTACCACTGAAACTAGCTGTATGAGCCTAAATGAAACAGTATAAAACTAGTTTCAAGCATATTTTGATAATAATTTAACATTACCTCATTCGTAAATGGAAATGAAAGGTGATGTACAATAATTTTTTGTACTCAGAACTTCTGTGTTACTGGAGTTGGAAATTTCAGAGCATGTTTTGCAGTTCCAGTCAGCTGAGCTCCTATGGCAGCACCACACCGAATTCACACCCATCCTCAAAAATTCTGTCATTCCCAGCACAGTAACCTGTGATACATTGATAATTGCAGAAGTCTAATTTCAAATGCATTTCACAACAGGATGAAACACACCCCAAGTGATCCTTTGCCTATAAATTATAAGTTAAACAGTGCAAGTTTCATTTAAACTACAAAAAATTGGCAAGTTCTCAGCTAAAGAGCTAGGACTTCTTTTAGCATGAGGTCCATAATTTAATTTAAGAAAATATTTACACTCGTTATTCACATGTGAGTGCTCGGAGCACTGTGATCTCATTTACAGCAGATCATTTTAGCTTTCTTCAACATTTACTTCTAGTTTTGTTTCTTCCTTTTCTCATGAGTGACTATGATCAGTAATGGTTTTCTCAGGACTTTGAGAAGCAGATGCTGGAAACTTCAGAGACACTTTGCAGGAAGGAATTACAAAACTCAAAAAAAGTCAGAGCTTGGGTATTTGACAGGCACCACAGGATAACCTGAGGTCTGGAAAAGGTCAAAGTGCTTAGAAGTAGAATGGAGGTGGATGAGAAAGAGAGAGCTGTCAGGGAGCTGGCTAAGAAAACCAGACAGATAAAGGCACTTGTCAGGGATATCTGAAGAAGCCAGTGCTCACTGTGAGCTGGACATATCAGGGCTTTTATATTACTTTAATCCCTCTTTTTTGAATAGCTTTTTCTTATTTGTTTATAACTAAGAATCCCTTGAGCCTGTGTAGAGTCAACTATACCAGTCATCAGGGATTGATGGAAAGAAGGAATGCTGGGATAGAGAAGCTGTATTCCAGGGCTTAGCTGAAAGCTGAGGAAATCAATCTATACCGCTTGCAATAAGGAAAAGCACAAGGTCCCATTCCCAGCAGGTGATCTTGACACCGTAGTTTCACAAACCATCTTACAAGACTAGGAAGGCATGGAAGAGTATTGGTTTCTCTTAATTATGTTTAGTTCTCAAGTGCCTGCCTACACAGATTGATGAAACTGCCACCCTTTAAATATTGGTTTTTATCTCTGGAAAGAAAAAACCTACACAGTGAGTAGACTCCCTAATGCATCGAGTCCATAGCTACAGTCTCCTCCATTTGTGGAAGATGTTCTGTGATTGGCACTGTGTAGCCACATTGAATGAACGTGTCCATAAAGCACAGAGATGTTTGATTTCAATGTAGACAATGTAGTCTTCCTTTCCTTTCCAAAGACTCTTGCCAGATACAGTTAAAAGTTAATACTATAAAACAGTCCTCAAGGAGAAATTTTGTATGCTTTCCCCACCTAAGCTACAGCACATTTAAAGCACCATGGATAAAACACAACATGAATCTGGCAGCTAATGTGGAACTTCAGGGCAGAAATTACAACTCCATAAAAAAGTTGGGATTCTAGAAATGCTGAGGAGTTTCTGAAAGGTAAGAGGTGATAGAGCAGGTGTAAAACAATGATTCACTGTGACAATCCTGTGCATCAAGCAGAAACAAAAGACATAAAAGAAACAAGATTATGAGATGTTGTTCTGTTGCTTCCTTGAAAAACTATGAACAATGAAGAAGGCATCTATTTCAATCCCAGACAAGATTAAAGAAGATTTCTGCAATGCAAAAGAGGAGCAGTCACTCAGGAATATCATGCTATTTTTCTTCAAACAAAGTCTTCAACCTGGAAACTGTTCTTTAAACACTCCATCATTCGTAACAAGAGTTGTGAAAAGCTCACTTCGTTGTGCATCCATTCTGTCTCTAATTGTGGTCTGGTTTTCTTTGTGTTTCACTTTGCAATACACCTGCCGAAGTTAAGAGATTGGATCATTACTAAGCAGTATGTCCACAGAATAACATGGTTTCTCTGTCCACTATTGAATTTACCTGTGCTCTGTCTGAATTCAGTTCTTTTCCACGTCTCTTCAGCTGAGGCTAAAAGTGTACAGATGAAGTTCAGCCTTTTCCAACAGCACAAAAATCCATATATTCCTAGTTAAAGTGTTCCACTTCCACACTTATACAGAGTGGTTGGATACATATAATTTCTGCACTCCTGAGTGATGAACTACTTGTTGACAGTGCAGAAACAGGTATGGCTATTGACTTTTGCTAAAGAAAACTATCTATTTAAATTTATTCATTACACTTCCTTTCTACTTACCCCCCCCCCAGGGTGCAACACTATCAGCCTATTTCATCCTTTGAACATCAGGCTAAAGGTGTCACTGACATAAAGGTGTCACTTCGCCCTAGTAAAGATGATTAGAAATATTGTCGTCTGCTGCTATTTGAGCATTTACTGCTGGTTTTAGTTCCTGAGTTGCAACAAGTATTGCTGTAGGCAGTGAATATATTCTGAAACACCACTGTAGTTAGAGCTATTAAAAACAAGGCTATCAATACGTGTTGTGTTAACATTAACTCAGTTAACACAGATGACCTCTTTGGCAGTTGAGGAATATTTAATTTATTCTCCGTCCTGCCTGCAAGCTGAGTAGATATAAACATAAAAGAGAATCCTGGTGTCTGCCTCACTTAATTTCTTAACACCACAGTGTTTCATTACTTGCTTGTATTGCTGCCCTCTGCTCCCTTTGCAGGACTTTTATCTGCTGCAGATCTGCTGCATCAACAGTATCTTCCCTGAAGATACACATCAGCCTGTCATGTCGGAATTTATCTAAAGCCTTCTCAGTGTCAACAAAGAAACACAGAGAAATCCATTCATACCAATGTACAATGTCTCAGGCTTAGGATTGCTTACTTTATTCTGTCTCCTGAACATAACTGATTACAAGATGACTTCTATCTTTTTTTTCTCACTGTGTTGCTTTATGTTCCATCAAGAATTTCAAAGATTTTAAGCACCTAGTTTATCAAATATATAGCTTGTTGTCAATCACTGTTCATGGCATTAGCAATTGTTAGAATGAAGATTTTTGAAGCTTTCCTTCAAAGTGTCCTTTGTGTAATTGGCTACAAAGTTTCAGCTACTTCGTTTTGAACTATGAAGGGGCTGCAGCATTTCTTCTGTAGTATCACCCTCCTTCTAGGTTCTAAATCAGAATGATCAGTCCCTCTCTGTGAGTGTCTGTCCTCAGGTTTATGAGAAGAAAAATTTTAAAGCTCTGTTCTGTATTCTTACCCGTCTTTTCAGAGTATTTTTTTTTATTTGTAGCATACTGTGTTGATTTCGACTTTTATATGACTAATCCCCTTTTATTCTCCAGAATTTTCCTGGTGTTCTAGGTAGGGGTTTTTTGGTACCCTTGCATGTTTCTGACTTTGTTGTGCAATTTTCTTAATTCCTTCCTTCTCCTATCTTTCTTCCATAGTTTCTATAATTACTAGGATCCTTTATGATTGCTTAGCATTGGGTCTTTCTATCTCCCCTTACAACACGTTGATTTTATACTCCAGAGTTATAAAATGCCTTCAGTTTTCTTCTGTGTTTTTCCTCTCTTCTATTCATTGAATCTTTCCTTTGAAATCTATTCCTCATGTTTGTTTCATTTTAATTTTGAATCTACCTAAAAAATCTGAAATATTTTCTATTTTTCATTCTTTCTGTTGATACCAGCATGTAGAATGAAGTTTTGACATTGCAATATATTTGATTTCCTGCAGGACTGGCTTTTCTGTTCATCTGGAATGACACTGAAACAACATATTCCAGATAATAGGATCACGTACATCGTTTGCAAATACTATCAGCTTGTTTTCCCTTTTACTTTTAAATACAAAGCTGAGAACTCTCAATGACACCACCCATACAACTTTTTTTATTTTCTACCATTATAATCAAATTCTTCCAGCCTTTCCTCTCTTTGTCTGCTTCCCTGCTGCCCCTCACTCAGTTCTTTATAAGAACTATTCCTTACATCTTCTTGGAAGTCTTCCAAAAGGCATGAAAAATTTAAATACAGAATCCAGATGGCAAAGTATGTAATCATATGCAGATCACGTTCCCAAAGTACACATGGCCAAGGTTTTTTCAGTTTGTTTGTTGCTTGGGGTTTTTTTAATTTCTTCAAATCCCCTGTAATATCTTTATTCACCTTAAACATTCCTAGTTTTAAATGTTTCATTTCACACAGTTCTATACAGGTATGTTTTCAAGTGTTTGCTCTCCTCCAATGTTTTTGGAAGCCAATTGACTTATTTTCCAATTACTATTTATGTCCCTTGTTGTATTCTTCAATGTCATTAATTTTATGCCCATATTTTGCATATCAGATTTTACAGAACACAAGAACTAACTTAAAGCACTTTCTAAAGACAGATGACTAAACCCAAACTGGTAATATAACAACAACAACAACCAAAAATCAGAACCATTTTTCTTCAATTTTCATAGTTCTTGGAAGCATCTACTGAGTTTCAGTACAAAAGAAAGTTTAAAGTACAAAAGAAAGTTTAAAAAGGTTCTGCATAATTATGGAATTCCATTAGAAAAGCAGGAAATTAAGGAAGTTAAAGAAGAAGAAAATGCAATGTTAAGATATCCTCTAAAAGACTATAAAATTTTCTAGCACTGGTAAAAAGTACCATTTCCTTTACCATCCTTCTCTGATATAGCTGAACTATTTCAGCTGAATTCCAAATGATTCCACTTGAGGCAGACACTCAAAAATCAATCCGAATGTTTTAAATTTGGCAAAGGTACAAGCGTTTAAGAAGGGGATCTCATACCAGCGAGTACTTGGCAACCTGAGCCAGAGGCATCCTTATTTGCCTGAGCCATAATCACTGCCCCGGTCGGATGCAAACAGCTGTTTCTGAGCAGCCACTGCACAGCTCTGCACTGTCGACTGCACTTCAGTACTGGGTGACACAGTGTCTATGCACTGCTGTGACTGAAGCAACACTGATTTTATTTACCAGAAAAAAAATCTTCTTCCCTATCAGCAAAAATTAGTCTCTCGCCAGAGCTGGTGGAAGCCCTGGAAGCTGGTGGAGAGCTTGGCAACACCGAGGATAAGACTGGAAAGCATTAGAGATGATAGAAAGCTGCACGATAGGAGCTGAGTGGTCCCTGGTGTATCTATTTATTTAAATGGAGCTACAAATCCTTCACTCGGAGTTTATTTGGCCTAACAAAGAGGGGAAAATTAATGAGATTGACACAGAGTATTTTTGTGACTACACAGAAATTTAAGAAATCCCTTCTGTGGAACCTTCCATATATCTAAATGAGAAAGCTGTAAGCAGCATTGCTTATAGGAGAATAAAAGCTCTAAAATGGTTAGCTATAGCTTCCTAAAAGTCATTTGCTTTTAATCATTACTGCATTAAAATACTGAGCAGGAAATGTCATTACAATATACTTTTAATTGAACATGGAAAGAAATAAATGGAATTAATTTGTTATTTGCAGATTTCCTCTGTGAAAAATACTGCTTGTCGAGATTACACTGCAAACATAAAAGGAAAGCTGAAAAATGAGCTTGACATTGGAATGCAAGGTGCAGAACAAAAAATATGCAGGAAAGGAGTTTGGTCCACTAATTAAGAGTAGTGGATTGTAACAAGATTCCTGGAGACTGGCACTCCTTGCATAAATCACTTGAAAAAACACTTTCAAAGGAGGGCATCTCAAGTTGATTTACCCTGTCTGGATTTAATTTTGAAGGTCACTGCATACCTGCTGAAGCAGCCCTACACAAGGGTTCATAAGGGGAGTTGTCAGGGATGACCTTTTAGTGATGTTGCTCTCTCTTCTACCCCAAAGCTGAACCAGCTTTTACAAGTGTTGTGCTCTAGACTTTGGTCTCCTGTGGTTCACTCAATGCAGGCACTGAAGAGATGCCAACATGAAATCACCATGGAAAGTTTTGACATTCAAAGAGACCCATAAGAAAGTGATTAAAACAGAGGCTGAATCAAAACCAAAACTCAGGAGGTGTCCCAAATGGCCTTGGCCCAGAGTCTGGCACACACTGATCCCCCCATGACGGAACATCATAGTCGAGTGAGGATGATGACTTTCGACATATTATTTAAAATGTACAACTGTCGGGACAGCAGTTCTTACGTTTTAAATTATGAAGTAAAAGAGCTTCTCATGGCTTTATAATACAAGGAATAAAAATGAGGACATGAGTTTCCTCGAGTATTTTGATAGGGGCTAGAAAGTTCACCTGTGTATAAGTGAGGGTAAGACACCTTTTTCTGTTTCATACACTCGAGTTTCTGTATTTTAATGCTCTTACCTTTGTAACTGAAGAGTTGTCCTTTTTATCAAATCAGTTATATTGTTTGGATTAAGCCTAATAGGGCCCTTCTGATTTTTTAATGTATTGCTCATGCTATAAACAACAACAGACAAGCCTTTCAAAAAATAGCTTATATAGAGCTGATTGCGGATTAATCTTCCATGGTGTGTTAAATAAATTTTAAAAATCATCTTTTTTTGTATTCCAAGGTTGCAAATGCATTTTTGAATTTTGGAACTTTAATTGTAAGTTAAAAATAAGGATCGTTTAATTATTTTTGTGCAGCGTATCACTTTGTTGATGCTTTTGGCAAATTCTTGCACTTCCAGAACGCTTAGAATTTAGTTCAGTGACACAAGCATCACATATGAATTCCTATAATTGCTTTTAGCTAAATTCTACACATAGATAGCTTCCTACAGGCTCGAAATAGAACAAAAATTTATTCCTTTTAGAGGAATGAAATGAAAGGATATTTGGATTCTGATGAATCCCTAGGATGTTTCATTCAAGATGTGGTGCGAAGATGGAGGAGGGTAGTTCATGCAGTTTTGACAATGTATGGAATAATTAATTCGATATCTCTATTCTAAAAATATGGGTTGCAAATATAAATGCACTGCAATATCCTCCATTCCAGCACTGCAGATTTAGTCACAGATTATGCCTTTTGGCTTGGTACAGTTTACCTCTGTTTCACACTGAGTATTTTTTATACTACTAATCAGTAAGTTAGCCCAGTCATTTTAGTTGCCAATCCTTTTTTAAGGTTAACTGTTACGAGAGACAACGAATATTCAAGTGTGTAGCACCATGTAGCACCAAATAATATATGCAGCTGCCACAGCCCAAACTAAAAGTTTCTATAGAGTATTTTTTAGTTCATTGTGGAAATCTATCCATATGTACAGGAACTCTGACCTGACCATCCGCACAGGAATGTGAATTGCAGAACTTCTTCAGTATTTTGATTAGAAAGGCAGCAAAGAATTTACATTTTAAGGGGAAAGCACTCATCATTAGTTTTCCCTCTTGTACTTTGGATGCTGAGAGAGCAAACATTAGTTAGGGAACACCGAGAGCTAATGGTGCAGTGAACCACAGTAGGCTGCAGACAAGAAAAACCAGACAGGCTCTGCGCAGCCAGTGGAAATATTACATGTTGTGGTACCATGGTTAGAGCCCTGAGTTAAAATCATATAGAGCATGCAGGTTTTGCAAAATTGAAAGAAAAACAAACAAACAATAAGACATTTACCTTCCACATCAAGGCACCTAGGTGGGCTATCTGACCAGATAAGGTTATACATGCACTCAAGGATCTCTGCCCCTTCTAGTTTATATCCAGGAAAGCACTGATAATATACCACTGTTCCTACGGGGAAGGAGGCCTCGAACTCAGATATGTTAATGTAACTATGAGGAAGAACCAGTGGCCTCAGGCAACCTGCAAATCAAGAAGAGGGAGGTTTCTTTTATTATGAAGTGTTTATCTCAGTCATTTTCACACATCTCAGTTACAATTTCTAAATTGAGGAGTGTGATATTTTTCATCTTCTCCACTATGAATGGCATGTCTGCACAATCTCTCTCAGACACATATGCCTCATTATCCTGTTTCAAACCCTTTTATTGTTTAGCCCACGCACTTCACTAGCGTGGGATTCACTCCCAAGAAATACAGGAAAGGTTTACTGAAACTAACAGTGTTTTGTTTAACAAACATTCCCCAGTTTAGCAGATGGCAATTTCTTTTTGAGGTAGAATCTTTAACAAATATTTTCATTTATTTAAACCACGAGTTTTATTCCTCCTCTTAAAAGGGACAGGCATGTAGACCATCTTAAATATTAAAACTGCTCCTGTGACAAAGTGCACAAAACTGTAAAAGATTTGCAGACAGAATTAAAGATTCTGAAATGCCAGTCTGAGAAAGTCTAAAGGAACATGACTTCCTAGGAGCAGTTCTATGATAAACACTGAACGAGGTCTCAGATTATGTTATCAAAAAGTTAAGGCACCTGTTATCACCAGAAATTGTAAAGGTGCTCAGAGCCTACATCTTAGTTTGACTTCTGGAATTACCTCTGAGGGATTTGTATCATGGATGGTACTGAGTGGTGACAGTTAAATGGTCACTAGTCATATATGGGGCAAGAGAGAGTGGTGAATTTAATAGATGACATGTATTTTTTATGTGCCGTTCCTCATGGCCTTAGAAATGACCCTCTGGGTAATACTTAATACTGTTGATTTTTTAATTTGCAATCATGTAGGAAAAAAATGACTAATCCTCAGGGAATGAAAAATAGTATCTTAAAGTTATGTGACTAATGGAAGCTGCATTATGGCAATCCATAAATAGGTCTCTTGCCACTACTAGGAATTTGTGAAGGATCTTCATAGGACGCCCTTAATTTTAAGCCTGAGGGGGAAAATAAAATGAGTTTGAGAACTTCTTGTAAGTTACTGACATTTAAAACAAACAGTCTCAGCAGTATTTCAAGCAGTCATTTCCTTGCAATAGTCTTTTGAGGGAGAGGGACAAAACGAAAACAACACCAAAAGCTTGAAAGCTTTTTCCAGCATGCTGTACTACCAGAGCAATGGGTTTGATTGCTTTTTTATGGCTGGTTATGTCCCTACTCAAATAAAGCTCCAAGCATGCTATCTAGTGGCTGCTGCTCATACCCTGATCAAGTATGCCCCACACATAACATGCTAATTTCTGCAAATTGAGCAGCCCACTGAGCAGGAAGACATAAGCAGCCTCCAGTGGGACAGAAAGAACACAGGCTGCCTGAGCAAGACCAAGCTTACCCTTCTCTGAACTGTATCAGGAAAAATTTTGTCCTGCTGGCTCAGAATTTTAATGCTTATTATGTTCCTGTAATGCAGGACAGAGATTTACTTGAATTTGTATGACAGCCAAGCATTTGTGAAAATTCATAGGTCTCCAAACAACTCAAGCTGCTTGAAAACTTCATTTTGACTTCTTTTTTTTTTTTGCTAAGTAATTCACATCATTCCAGATCGGTAATTAATTTTATGATCTCATTGCAAAAATAGAGGTTGGATTCTGATATGCTCTATAATCCTTTATCACTGCTCAGGCAGGAAAAAACTCACATCTTAGTGTCATAAGGCTCCCCTGCCTGTTGTAATCAAAGGGCCATAGAAATTTAATCGACAGCCTATCTAGTGCAAGTAGACAAGCGGCTTATTAGTGCTTGACATAGCAAAAAGAAAATTCTGTAGATAATTTTGCAAGAATTGGGCAAAATATGGCAGATACTTCAACCTGAACAGCCTATTCTCAGCCTTTCTGGCAATCATAGCACTTGAGTCTTGTGCAATTGATTTCTTAACTCTTATTAGCACTATTTTTGTGTTGAAAAGCAGTTAACATCATTTATTGCCTAGGAGCAGTTGATTGTATTTCATAGTATAAATACAAGAAGAAAGTAACAAGCCAAGGGGTACTTGGGATACTTCTGCTTACCCCGTTAACACTGTCTGTCCCAAAGTTTCCACCCGGATCTTGGGCAAATACAGTGCCCACAAATTCATCTTTTGAGTGTTCATCTCACCCAACTGCAAGAGTCTTAATCTATCTTAATTAGATGCAAGGTGCACCCACTCTCAAACATGGGCCGTACGCTTCATGCTGCCACGCATGATGCCATTGTCGATAAGATACCCCAAAACTGGTGTCCATTTCTCTATGGTTTTGCAAAAACTACCCTTTGATGTTAGCTCTATTCAGATACAATGTGTGCATCTAAAACACTGGTAAACATGCCAAAATTTCTGCCAGTCTAAGGCAAGACCTTTGGGGACAGTCTGATGTGCTGTCACTCTCAAGAAGTGTCCCAGTTCCTCTGCCTGCCTGCCCTGAATCTGTAAATTGATGTGATGGTGTAATTAAGTGCCTATAGAGAACTGTTAGTTTTAGGAGGTGACACATGAGGTTGAGGAAAGACTGACTTAGTCTTCTCCTCAGCACAGACAGTTAAAATCTTTCGCTGTTCAGTTGGCCAAGCTTGTTACCAAGATGTGAATTGATTAAAACCAAAGCAGTGGTACTAACACATGCCTATTAGAAATGTGAAAATCAAAGGAGCCCAGAATTACTGGACTTCCATTCACTAAAGCTGGCTTTCCCCCAGACATTTCTCAGAGTTTAAGCTGAGCTGAGATCACATTTTGCTGATACCACTAGTTCTAAAGCTAATGGCTTTTCTGGCCAAAATCATTCCTGTGCACACCCTGAATTTTCAGTCAATATCTATGGGTTTGATGGACTGTGAACCTAATCAATAACTCTACTGAAAACTCTGAGAGGAGAATAGGTTCCAGCCACTCTTCTCTACCCCTGCACTCTGCACAAGGCAAAGAAAGATAAATTGCAATTGGAAGCTTAAATTTTACCAGAAATTAATTAGTGATAAAATGTCAGTTGCCCATCAGATCTTTTGCTGAACTTCTGACTGATTACCCTGTTGGTTTTTTTCTTTTTAATGCAACAGATCTGTGTCAGATTTTAGACTTGCAAACAAAAAGCAATATTTAAAGTAGTATTGTTAAGTACGGGTATGTTCAGAAAGCAGCATCTTCTCTTTCCTGCAGTGAGCAACAGGGAAGAGAAATCAAAAAAATCTTAGCAGCAGCACTATTCAAATACTGCACTGTGGAGCTTATCAGATCACTGACATTCTTGCAACTGAAAAAATATCGGCAAACTATCACAAGATGCATGAGCTATAAAACAGGACGTGCTGGAGTACTAAACCTTGACATATGGGTAGATTATCCCATGTTCCATCGTCTTGACATATGGAAACCATGTTGTCTAAGTCAGGGTAACGGATCTGGAATCCTTCATGACAGCTGATTATTAACTTATCGCCAGTCCTGTATGTCTTGTTATGAATCTCTGCATCTTCAACATGTGGAACAAGGCAATCTGTGACTTCATGAAAAAAAGAAATAGTAACTTAATTAAAAAAACATGGCTAACTATTCAGTAATCAAACTCTTAAACAAAAATTAACATTTCATGTAAGCGCTCTGCTTAGGCTGTTTAGAAAATACATGCATTTCAGTAAAAATATCTCTTCCCTAGTTAACCACCATTTACAATGTCTATAGCACTGTAGTAGAGGCTGAGGTGCTACAGTAATGGATTTTTCCCCCTCTCTTTTTTAAACAAACAAAATCAAAAGCCTTTAGTAAAACCGTTGTTAATTTTGGCCCTCCATTCATCATGAGTGCACATTACACCACACAGTCTGGCTATCCCAAGGTCCCATGTGAAGGCAAACTCTTTGACAGCACTAAGGACAGGACAAAGGATAAGATAAAATACAGATATGGCACGAGGAACACAAAAAGAATGCCGTTTTAGCAGAGACACAGGTGAATATCAGGTACATTTACAAGGTTTATCCAGCTCCGTTCCACAGAGTTCATTATAAGAATGCCTTCACTTTGATCTCACTGATTGTGTTTTAAATCAGATAGTTTTGTGTGCCTGCATTCGTATGCCTTTAGAGGGCATGATTTTTAAGGTCCTGAGCAGCATCTCAAGTGCTTGTAGAAGACTGTTAACAAAGCTGTAGTGATATACAGGCATGGGCTCTACTACCTGTCCATGAGACATGCATCACACAGTCGTATCTCTCACTCCATATAATACTGCTAAAGCCACCAAATACAGAATAAAACTCACTAGACTGGAAGATGTGAATAGTGGAAGAGTGAGGCAGGGGAAAAATCCCTCTGCTAATACTGAATAATTAAGAAACAAGACAAGAGGGTAAGAGGGAATAGACCAGGTGACTCGAAGTTCATCCTCATAAAAAATGCAAAGTGAGATTAAACATAAGAGACAAAAAGACTAAATACTGGGAGAAAATTTCTGTTTGTCTGCCAGCAGTCGATCTATGACAGAGGTGGTGATAAAAGTTTCCAGGCATCAAAACCCAAGAAGTATTTCAAATTAAAAAAAAAGAGAATAAAAATATTATAAGCCTGTGCTGTGCTGGTTTTGTCCCCCAAACACTTCTACCATGAGAGATAATTTTCTTCATTTAGGAATGTTTCAGAAATCCCTTGAGACTTGCATAAAAGAGAACGTTTCTTTCATTTTCTCACTAAAGAGGAATAGAAAAATCTAAATTTGTGTTTAGCAATTAGTCGTGAGTATGCACAAAGTAAAGCTGTAATGACGCCTTGTTTGTTTGTGTAGAAGCACAAGCAGAAGCAAGATAAACTGTTGTTTAGCATAGCACATGCAAACTACTAAAAGGAAATGTATTTCATAATGTCTTTATTTAGTTAGGCAAACTAGGGTGATCTATTACTCTGAGACTCCATCACTAAATTTTACTAACATGAAGTGGAAAGGCATTGCTTCCCCAGTTAAAACTTATTTTCCTTTGTACCTTCCCATCATAGGGATGTTTTCTAAAATATATTGTACTTAGCTAACTTTTGGTTTGGGGCCTGAACATATTATTAGTAAAATTCTTCAATTTCTCTTGTTTTTAGCTCCTTGGCAGCTGCTGCAGGTGCCTCCTGCTGCTGGTAATGGGAAGGACTGGCAGCCTGCCAGGCAGGCTGAGAAACTGCAGCAAGAAGTTTTCTTAGAATTTATTCACTTATAAATGCCCAAGTCTAGGAGGATCCATACCCTAACAGGAGGCTATAAAATACACTGTCAAGAGTGCAGACATCACTTAAAAGATGGAAGTTTTCCTTCTCTCTCTAGCAAGTTAATCAGCAGAGGAGACAGCAGAGGATGCCCCATAAGAAACACCTTACACTAAGCCTTAAATGCTGTCTTGAAGAGGCTGTCCTGGGCACCCCTGAGGATGGGACAAGATAGATGGAGAATCCACTTGGCGCCCATGCAGTAGGAGGTTGGAGATGGATGCCAGAAGATAACATCAATGAACAGCTCACTCTCTTGACAAAACAGCTTTCTGTTACTATACAAATAAAGGAGGTATATACACACACAGTGCAGTAAAATAAGAGATTTCCCATTCAAAGTGGGGGAAATTGATTCTGTAACAATGATCTACTATAGCAACTTCATTCCCATTATTCCAAGCAACAGTTATAGATCGAACCGTTTTAATTGTCTAGATGTTAACAAAGAACAGCAATAAGTTGCTCACTGTACCATCCTGCAACATGCCTGCAACATCCTGGCTGACTTTGATAATAGGCTTATTACAAGCCCCAAATAACACTAGACCAATGGACCACAGTATTACAGCTCTTTTTCCTGATGCCTTGCAAGCAAATGCTTTCCCACTGGCTGAATTCATATTGTTTAGCACTTAGTCAGGCATAAGTTGCAGTAGCCGCCTCTCCACAAACAACTGGATTAGCTGGCACTGATTCTGCTTGGAAAAGCTGAAAGTGAGTGACTGAATTTTAAAAGGTCCTGTCCTAGAAAATAAACTACTTTATTCTAAGTACTTTTCAGCAAATCTGTGGAAGCTGCTAAACCATTTAAGGAAATACATGGTCTTTAGCCAGCAAAGGCTATGACTTACACTCTTTTCTGGCAGTTTTACATGATCTGCTTATATCTACCATGTGAGCATTAAAATGGGTCAGCCAAAAGAACACATTTCTTATCTTGCAGGGGCAGAAAGAGCCAGAGTACAGCCAGCAGGCTCAACAGCCTGCCAGGTGCGAGGGCTCATCTTGACCTAACTTTCAAGTAGATGCAGCTTTTGTGCATTAGGAGCTCTTGGCATTAGCAAACCAAGCACGTTCCCCATCAAGGGAAAATTGGTCTGAAGAGTAAAATACATTAAATCCTATATAGTGCTTTTGTTCATACCACGCATTATCTCTCAGAATTGCCCATGGGGAAGGAGGTCCACCCTACCTCCTCCCAAGAGCGCTTGGACACAACAGCAACTCAGAAGGAGGGCATGACCTAGACACTGTGGAGATAGCCACATCATCCATGGGTACCAGCTGGCTTGGGAAGGCTTGTGTCCATTGCAGGTGAGCCCTTACCATCCAAAAATTGTCCCTCGTCCATGCTAATCCAGAAGGTGTTTGAAGGATTTGCTTGGAGAGTACTGCTGGACATTGGCCAAAAACACATGAGAGACCTTTCTAGCACTGTAAGAGTGTGAACCATTGAAAAACAGTGGCCTGGTCCATGCTCTGGCATTGCTTTGTTTACTAGTCTGTACATAAATTCAAATGCAAAGGTCCAGTGCTCCTTTGTACCTCACTGTGGAGCAGGCTATGAATTAGCCATGACTACATCTAGAGACACTACTGACAGGCTGTAACTGAGAGAAACAGGGAGAAGTCATGAAAGGAACATCATGAAGATTGGGCTTAATGCAGGGATAGCTCTTAAAAGTAAACATTTAAGATCAATATTGTCTCCTGGTTTTCTACTATTGTTAAATCCACAGTACTGTGTTATTAGGACAGTTCTGTGGATGGCAAACACAATATTTTAGTGCATATTAAATAACACTTTCTCTTTATTGTCTTTGCTAGTATTACAACAGTGCAGAGAGACTCCAACTAAGATCTGATCTCATTGTGCTGTGGCCTGGTTACCAAGCATCATAGAGTGCTCGTAGCCAGGCTTAAGAATCAGCAAACAGTGTGCAAGACAGACAAGAGATGGGGAAATAAAAATACTTCAGTCACCTCACAGATCCAGGGACAAAGACAAAGAAAAATGAGAACTAAATGTCCTACAGGAAAGCTGTAGCTAAACTATACTAGTCCACTACTTTGACTGCAGTGGGAGAAGGAGACACTGAGGACATCTCGAAGGCATCTGCCTGCAGAAGCACAGGGAGAGAAGGGCACAGCTCTTTGCTTGTTGCCATCTCCAAGTAGACTGTAAATTTAGATTCAATCTCATAGGAAAGAGCTAGCATTTGTTCCAAATAGAGCAACAGCCTCACCAGCCACATTATCACAGTGGGAGAAGATTAGATTAAAGTGTGAACAACATGACATACTGCTCTTAAACAGTAAATACAAAATTCCTACCTTAGAGGTTTGGTATTTATGTGCATAACCGTATCGGAATGATGGAAGTTACAGTCACAACATGCCATAGATCGACATGAGGACATAACTCTAAGCACACAGATTTTTGACAGGGCATTTACTGGGCACCTAGTCATGCAACTTCATTCTCGTACTGACACTTAAAATCTCCTGCCTCTTAACAAGAAATGACAGACCTATAAAATCAAATTGATTGGGTGATGAGCTCCAGGCAAACGTATTAGTTCTAAAATCAATTACATTCTGAAACAGGTTGCTTTACTTCCTTTGGTAAATAGCATCCATTTGTAATTAGTGATTGTTCTAGTAAACATATAATGACAATTAAACACGCGTAACATATAGACATAAAATTATCCTTAGCTGAATCGAAACTCCTGAGAATAAATGAACTCCAGAGTATTGAGTGTTTTTACTGTTCAAGCTCAACAGGTAATATCTGACATTTATACATATTGGGATGAGAGTCATGTGGAGCATACCATAGCACACAGAGCAGTCAGCCCCAGCTGTAAATGGGTAGAGACAGAATACAGTTTATTTCATCTTGGGATAGCTAATGATGAATGGTAAAACATTAACTTATTCTTTCTCCAGTAGTTGCTAGGAATTTCGAATTTTTTTCTATTTATCATTACAGAATTTTTGCAATGAGGACTCATGTATGTCATTAAACATCTGAGAATCACAAACCCTGTTATCATTCTTTCTTAACTGCTCTCCAGATGTGCTGTATTCCTACACTGTCCACCTCCCTACCACGTGCCTCTCTCACAATTCTGCTCCAGTATGCAAAAGGATTACTCTAAAAATCACTTTAGCAAATGCTTGGGTCTCAAGGACTGCTACTGAACCTTTGCTTAGTATTTCTTCTGAATCAGTATTGTGCATTGGAAAGAATTAATTCTGTAATCTCATTTCTATTTTCCACTGCCAAACCTTAGAACTGTTTTAATAATACCTGAGTATTATTAAAATGTTAATCAGGAAAGTACTTAAGCACTTGCTACTCTAAATCCTAAATCAGGGTCCTACACTTTGGTCCAAATAACAGAAAGCATTTTTGTGTATGCCTAATTTTTAGCAGAGAACTTTAACAAGACTAATTACATAATTACACTTATGCTCAAGCTTAAGTGCTTTGCTTGATCAGAGCATTGGCTAGCAATCCTTTTTAAGCATTCTGTGCTGGAAAGTAATTATTATCTCTTAAGCAACTGTTGTCACTTCATCCATCCCATTCTCATCTTCCAATTTCTTTAGTTTTTGAAAACATCAGGCTCAAGTGTTGATCACACTGACACTGGTGGCAGTTTTTCTGTTGATGACATTGTTATCAGAAACTTTCTTCACAGATTCACTTAACATTGAATATCAAATAAAACATGTTAATGCTTATTTTAACAACTGCAGTGGATGATACAGGTAACATTGAAAAGATGCATAATAAAATTTCTAGAAGCTACCTCCACTGGTTAAGAAAACAGATTTTCTGATAGCTTAAATAGCCAGTTTGGATATACACTGCTGTCATTCTACATGTAGTTTTTTCTTAAAAATTTTTTTCTTTTAAAAAAAACATGATGAAAGACAAAGCCATTTACAAAAAGTGGCTGTTAACAGGAGTGGGCGTGATTTTCATACATATGTTATTTTAAAGGCACCAGGTTGTTTCTTTGTAGCGGAACCATGTGGCCATGTGATGGCTCCCCTTTGCCCTTACATTCTAGACATCAGCTGTCATCGCAGTGCGAACCACGAGACAGCTCACAACTGTGCCCTTCTGGGATCTGTAGCCTGTGGCCTCACACGTGTCCAGGAGACCATACTTTACCAAGGACTCTCCTGCCAGCAGGCCAGCCACCTGAAAGCTCATGGTCTAATTACCAGGGGCCTCTGGCTACTGTCTCCGGTATCTCATGCACCACTTTCACACAGGCCACTGTTCGCGGTTGTTCCTTCACAGGCATCTCCCGAGTGTGGTCCTCCCAGGCCCTTTTTGCTCTTGCTGTGGCACATCCCTTCACACACTCCTATCGTGGCACAGGATTCTCATACTCACTCATCCACTAGCATAGATAAATACTTGCTTTATATACGTTTTTGTGCATGCTGAGTGATGAATGATCCTATGCAGTAAGTGTCTTGATGAGCCACTTAAGTCTCAGAACACTTTTGAATAAAGTCCATATATTTACTTAATTTTAAATGATTAAAAGCAACCTGAAATAGAATTTATCTTGCTCAGCCTTGAAGACAATGTGGCAACGGCTGATGACTTCTGTGGAGAAGTCACAACAGTACAATGTACATTTGATTTAACTAGCACTTTTCATGTCTGTTGATTTTAATAGCTCTGTCGACCAAAAATAAATCAAAAACAAGGACAAGCTATGTCTTTAATATACTTGGTGAAATAAATAATTTGCGCTGCTTGCATGTACTTCGGACAAAATTTACACTTATGAAATTCAAATTAATCCTGCCTCTATTTGAGTCCCAGAAGAAGAAAGTAATTTAATGTCCTAATTATTTAAAACCAAATACAATTTTAAATATACAACACAATAAAAATCAATTGGTTTATGCCATGATATCAAATTATCTCAGAGGAAACTTCTACTCTGACTTTAAACTTCTCCTATGTGCATTTGATTTTTCTACTAGACTCATGCACACATCATAAAATACAATTGTTTAAAATTCCTGATTAGCAGGAGCAGTAGCATTGGAAATTGATTGTATTTTCCTAGTAAAATACTGCAGAAAGGAATACTAAGTGGGCAGCTTTAACAATTTATTTACAGTGGAGGCTGTTTTTTCTCTCTGCATCAATTTGTAACTAGTAAAAAGGAGACATGGATTCCCTTTTCACATTTCTTTATGTCCTTTTCAAAACGTGTGCATGCACACACAGCCTCTCACAGTACAAATTTAACTGAAAAATGAAGATTATGGATGGGAAACTGAAGTATGTATCCAGTAAGACACAGTGAAATGGACTCCAGCCTTTTGCACTTTGTCCTCAGATACACAGGAATGGTACATGGACAGGTAAGAAGAACTGCTTGAAGAAAACTGACTTACCTTCTTGTAGGCACACAGGTTTATCACTTGGTTTCCAGCTCAAGGAGCCATTAAAGTGTCTCACACAAAGTTTTTTTGAAGTACCGTTAAGCCTGTATCCTTCTTGGCAATGAAACCGGACCACCACACTTTCAAAGAAAACACCTGCACTGGGTGTCTTGTATCCATGTTCAGGAGCTCCAGGGTCAGCACAAGCTTGTAGGTCATCAAACCCTATGTCAGACAAAGATACAATCAAACTGTGTTCATTTACTCCTTGTGCAGCTGTAGTCATGCTTTTTCTAGTTTTATCCATCTATCACGGGGACCTTGCATCTTCCATTATTGACCACTAGAAACCCTGCTTGGGAAACAGGTACTCCAGACTCAGGAGAGGACTAAGACCCAGCTACAGATGAAATGCTCAGGTGACAGAAATACTCCTGTCTTTTCGTGCAGCTACTGAGGAAACCAAAGTCAACCGCATGCCTTGGTAACTGACCTGGATAAAAATAAAGCACTTGACCCATCCTGCCAGTGGGGATTGATCAGTAATGTATCTGTAATTACTTCTGGGGACTGTGGGATTTTGGAGGTCTGGTGCAGTCAGTGGAAAGAATAATAATGTATCAGAAGCAGGAAGGAAAAGGAAATAAAGGGGCATGAAACCTAACTGCCATCCAAAGACACAGTAACTCAAATAGGAGATGAACTGCTAAGTACAGGGGGGTTTCAACACAGAGGAAAGAGACACTGTAATGTTGTTTGTACGTATCCCCCATCACATCAGCTTGGTGGCCCTACTACAGTTTTAAAACACTATTATGGGAGTGCTGTATTGCCGCATTGACACCTGAAGGGAGTTTGTAAAGCCTTTAGCTTTCACAAAATTAACTATAAAATAACAAACTAAACCCCAACAGTTGCAATCATTAAATGTGACTGTTTATCACTTTATCAAACTCATTTCAATGCCATTTGCATAAACGGAAGCTTTTTTTACTGCAAGGCAACAAAGGTTTAGTGCAGCACTGAACAAGCGCTGCATACTGAAAGAGCAAACAGCTTTAGAGCAGGAACAGCAGGGGGGCAATTAATGCCGGTGGGAGGGATGCCTGGAAAATGTGAAAAATCATTGCACTGTAGTTTTAATGTTTTGATTTTAAAAGAATAGTATCAGAGAGCCTCAGCTACTTCCTGCAGAATAAGGATGAGGTGCCTCTACGGTATGTCAAGAGAGAAGGAAGATATTACAGTAAAAGACTTTTCAAAATAAATCTCCGTCTCCTGAGGCTAAATCATTCCCTCTGCCGAAGGGCTCGTTGTGATGCTGTGGCAGCCAAATGGAGAGCACTGAAGGTGATAAAGGGCTCTTGCATTTGAACGCTGAATATCTCCGTTCAGTGCCCTGGCTGGCAGCTGCTAGTGGAGAATGCAGGAGGCCCACACCAAGCCACTGTGTTTTATGTCCAATTACCTGCCCCTGGTAGCAGAGGCAGGGAACAGTGTTGGGTCACCAGAACAGATTGCACCTTCCTGACTCCATACACAGCTGATTTTATGCATACCCAAGTCCTGCACTGAATTGCACAACAGGCTACAATTTCCAGGAGCTGACCGGCTGGCCAGGAATACCTACATGCCATGTGTGCTGCAGAGAGGCACCACCTACAGCCAGCCTCTGCCCCTCTGCAGTGCTCCAATACCCATGGCTCTTCACCTAAAGAGATTCACTAGAATTCCCTCTCTGCTGAAGCAGCACAAGAGCAACAGAGCATCCACTCTTTGGGGGCTTTACTCCTCCATCCAGTGAGAACTGAAGGGTCACTGCAGTAACCAAGTGAAACACATTTCTGAACTTTATAGCTCAAGTCCTCAAGTGCAAATTGCTCAAGACTCTCTATCATTTGCTAATGTGATGAACAAGGAGAAGCACAGCCATTACATTCATGGGATTACACACTATAGGAAATACCTATTAACAGAGAAGCGCTGCCCACTTTTACTGGAGATTAAAGACCAGCTTATGCTTCAGACAGCAAACCCACATCCTTTAATAATGTCAGCGATGATCTTAATTATTTTCCATTAAACCAAGGGATAACATGACATTTAGATCAATTTCGTTACTTCAGTAATCTCAGAATTTGCAGTCAAGCATGGAATAGTATAACCCACCTTGAAATACATGTTCTTTGTTACTAGCTGCATCAGGGAAAAGCGTGCAACTGCCTACTACTTTGCCTCTGCAACAACAGAAAAAAAGAAATGTGCTGAGGTCACATACAATTTGTTTGATAAAAAAAATGAGCCCAGCTCGTTTCTCGGTTTTCATCAAGTCAAATATGCAAAGTTAGAGATTTTGTAACTGTCAGCACAAAACCCATCATAGAAGGCAAGATTGTTTTCTTCCATGGTGGAGACTAATTCAGTGACTCAACTGCCACTTTTCTGGCGGCTTTTCCCTAGAAAAGACTTTCCTTCCTCCTAGGGATCTGTTTTGCATTAAGTTGGTCTCTTAGGTTCTTTTTCTCAAGTGCAGTTTGTGAGAAGACAAATCTATCCCCAAGGGGAATTTCCAAGTAGAAACTGGAACACAAATGGGAAAATCGAATTATATACCCTCTAGTTTCTACAAAGTCAGTAGCCAGCTGTTATTCAGCTATTGAATACAGGATGATACATGGAATTGGCAGAGGACCACTGCTTCCTTGGACTGATCCTGAAGCAAGGAAGAAGGAAAAAGCCTCAGGAAATAGGTGTAGCAGGGCTGCCCTCTGTGCTGAGGATCTACCAGGGCACAGAGGGCACAGCAAGTGTTCTGATGGGGCAACCACTACCATCCAGAGAAGCCAGGCAGTGCTCTGATTTTCACCAGGGTTGCTCCTCTCCTGCAGAAGAGGCGTGTTGAATGTTTCAACTATTTAGCTGACAGCTAAGTCCATCATTCCTTTCCAATTTAAATATGAAACTTAAGGAACAACACTCAAGAACAACAGTGCTGAAACAACCCTTCCCATCTTCCAGTTCTTTTTAATAATAGTAGACTTGGACTCTTTATATAATAATCCTTTCCATATAATCTCATCTAGTTAAACTTCTCCCTATCAAAAAGTAAATATAGCAAATGTATGTCTTCAATGAGATGCAGCTTGGTAAATTGTCTTTTTATTTTCTCACAGTCTTTGGTTTCTTTCCTTTTTCAAAGCCATGCATTTCAAGCAGCTACTCTAAGTTGTGATACAGTAGTTTTCTAATGGAGGGAGTCATCCTACATTATAGACAAGATGCTATAGACATCTTATACTTTGATCCTTTTAAAACCTGATGAAAACAGCCAAAAAAACAATTCAGCAGGAGCCACAAGAGCAGGCTTTGGAAGGAACCATAAAAGTTATGTAAATTGGAAAACCAATATTTTGTCTATAATAGAAAGGTGCTCTCCTTCAGGAAAAAGTATATCAAATACAACTACAACGGATTCTTTTTATAAACCCTTCAATGAATGTTTGGGGAAAAGAAGACTTCTGGACTTTTTCTTATGGTTATAAAGAGGGAAGAGGAAATCGTCACTAACTATTAGTAAAAACTATACAACACACTTGTCAAATAAAGCAGTAAATCTTCATGTTACCTATACAGTAAAAATTTGGTAAGGTCAGCCACCATTATAATCAACACTACATCAGTGGCAGCAACTTTATGACATGCAGTTGTATGGGTTTAAATCCCTAAAGTAAAGACTACACAACGTCTGCTGGAACTGACTATTTCAGCAATCAAACTAGCTTAATATTTAGTCCAAGCTGTAGGAGCTTTAATGGATATTGTGCTAAACATAATGAAGAATAATGCCTTCTGGTAAGGTTAATGAGTACATCAGGTCATCTTCATCAGTAGAGCATGCAGTTGATATTGAATATCTTTTGGTTGTGGTATTTATCATATTTCTGCTGTTGGACCAACCAGAGATTCTCAGAAAATAGCAATGCTCTTAACCTGGATAAAACACAAGCAGATTGTATGGGTGCTGATTTTACCTAAATTACTTGGTATTGTCAGTCAGATAAAATTATGTCAAATTAATCAGAAGACTGAAAAATAAGCAATAATCTCCTTGGGGTGTAAAATGAGCCATTGTAAATAATTTGATCAAACTGTTTCTAGAATTCTGCATTGTACTTTCTCAAACATACAAGGATTCATCTTGTCCCTGATGAAAAACTTGAAATGTCATAAACCAGGGAAAATTACATGTTTCTGATGACAAGAAATCATGATAGCCACAAATGAACTTCAGACATGCCTCTTTTTCTCAGTTTTGCATTGCTTTTCCTTGTTTCCCTCTTCCCTCACCTCCATGTCTTACAGCTCCCTGTAGATCCACAGTTCTGGTGAGGTGATTTCTAACCTAGATTTGATGGACTTCTTTGCCTCTAAAGCTGCTATATAACATTTCAGTGACACACTGATGATGTATGTGAGCTTAGAACTGGCTACACTCATCTTGAACAGAGACATCACTCTCATTTCAGTTTGTTACCTACACACAGTGAATGAGAAGTGACATATAGTGTGCAATAACACTAAAGATATAGATGGAGAATAAGCTCCTTCTACAACATCACCTGCACTTGAATTCACTAAATCACAAGTCTTTGGAATCTCAGTCAGGGGTAGAGGGAAGCAATGGCTTCTCAGCCTGTGGCAGGACCAGACTGCCTGCATGCACATTTTATAAGGATTCTGTAAACACTGCAGAGGCAGGTTACCTTAGGCCATCTCTCAGTAAAAATCCATTCTGGGACTAAAACAGAAGGACCACAAGTGCAAACATGCCAAGGGCTTGCTTGTATTGTACAAAGGAAAAGTCATTTTCATTCCTTTATGAATTTCTCCCCTGTTTCAGCGAAAGCCACGTAGACAAAGCCATGTGTGCCTCTGGCTGTTTATGCTTCCTCACTGTCGACAACGTTAATTGAACTATCCATGTACCCCAGGAACAAGGAAGGATGTGCTTCGATTAGCATTTAGCCTCAGAAGTGAAATGAATTTATAAATCTATGATTTCATTACTGAAATGCCTGCTAAAATCTAAACTCTCTTCAATCCCTTGAGGGTCACTAATTCTTCAGCCTCCCTGAGATTTCAGCAGCTTTGTAAAACCCTGCCCTGTTTAAGATGGGAATCACAACCTCCTTTGCTATCCTTGCAGAACATGCCCACAATTGTTGGTTTTCTCTCCTCACTTGGCTGAGCCTTATCCAGGGCAGCCTAACAAGCCACTGGAAGAAATGGAGAACTTCAAATTACTTTGTAGGAGAAACAGAACAGCAAAAAAGACCTCTGGGGGTGGGTACTTTAAGACACTGATCTAGAATTTCTGATTTATCAAATCAAGGACACCATTAAGCTTCATTCCCCTTCATATAACCCGGGAGAGTCATAGCAGAAAAAAAAAGAAAGCCAGTGTGTAATGCAGTTCGTGAGCACCAAACCCACATTTCTGCAATAAAATATGAACATGCAAGCCCTGCATAAAAGGCAACAGGCTCCAGCAGATACAACTGGTCATGCAAAAGATTGAAAGGTTGCCTCATTTGCAGTTCCTCTTTTTTCTTGTCTTTCACCCGCTCTTCTCCCACAACCCTGGTCTCCCACCTGCGTTGTTCCACACTCCTTCACCCCAACCCACTCCAAGCCAACTCACCATCTGCACCCTCCTATTGCTACCTCCATGCTCCCAAATCTTGCCCAACACCATGCTCATCACCCTCCTTTCTCCTTGTCTCAATGAGCACTTGGAAAGGGTGCAGTCACTCAGAGGTGGTCTTAAGAGTGACAGTCAGCTCAACCTTAAAATCCCTACTCAGGGTGTCACAAGTCCCTGGGTATTTCTGTCCTAAAACAAACTGACAGCTCCCTAGAAAGCCTAAGGATTGCTGCTCCCTCCAGACTGAGCACAGGAGAAGGAATGTAAGGATCCACAAGCAGAACAAAGCACCCATGGAGGACAAAACAGGTCTAGGAGCCACACAGGAACCACATCTGCCTGAGAATATCACTGGGAAGAATGAAGGACAAACTGCAGTGTCAGCAGAGCAGGTCCAAAGGCCCTGCATAGATGATTGCAAATGTAATAACAGCATCTTTATTTCAGGGGTCGTGCCTCCAATTAGTTACTGCTATTCCTGTTTCACATTTGGATGACAGCGCACTCTGGCTGGTGCCTGACCAGTGTCACACAGCAGGGAACAGGCTGAGTTTTCTACCCGTGGAGGTGATCACCATATTTAATTTTGAATGGGAACCTTGATACAGGATTCTTTTATTGCCTTGACATTAGGTTAATGCATGAGGAAAAACCACTTAAAATTGGCTGGGAAAGGAAGATGATTCAGAATACAATCAACAAAGTAAACCCATAGCAAACTAAAAAGATGAGTTTGTTTCTTCTCGAAAATATCTCTCTTCTAATTAACATCTTAAACAGTGCAGGCCTATCCCTTTAATCATAACTTCTCACAATTAATATAGCTATGTCATCTTAGTAAATAAGCCATTTCATTTATAATGCAAGAAGCACTTGTTACTTCCAGCCTTGTGTAATCCAGCAAGTCTGACTGCATAATTTATGAACCCTTACAAAATTTCATATGCTGCTCTATGATCCTCTGAACCTCCCATCACTTAAATGAAAAACAAAAGGCAGAAAGTGAATTTGCTGGTAGTTCTGCTGACAGAGCTCCCTTCTCCTGTGTTTTTGTTACGGGAAGTTACCATGCGTATCCTGGGATATGATTCATGTTGAATAAAAGCCAATTTATCACATAATAAATCCCCCAACCTCCTCCCAGTTCCTAAAATTTTAAATGGAATATTTAGTTTTCTAACAGAGCCATTGAAAATGATAAAACTTGTACTCCGAGGCCTAAAGTGGGGACAGTCCAAATCAAGTATAGAGCAGAAATAATTAAAAACCTGAAGGCAGAATTTGGCCAGCTTTCTGCAATTATAGATGAATATTTTCTTAATCTCAATTTATTCTGTTAGTTCAGTTTCCAGATGCAAACTCTAACAAAAATTATAAAAGTACAAAACTAGAGGGATTTTCTATTCTGTGAACATGAACCATTGACTTCTTCAATTTCCAATAATATTTCATGTTTCTAACTGAATTTAAAATACAAAATGTGCTTAACTAAGCTTAAATTTATGTATGCTGTACATAAATTAAACTACTTTAAAATATGTCTTCTTGGAAATGGTAGTTCCATACTTCTCATCTGAACTCTGAATAACTATAAATGATAATTGCTGACAAACATGCTTTGACATAGATGATTAATTTTTGAAACAATTAGATTTTAAAAAATAATGAAACAACATCTTTTACCATATCAAAAACAGGGTTGCAGTAAATGCATTCTAAGCTCTATGCTTCCATATGCTGCATATGCTATATGCTTCAATAAATAGGCACATACCTAACACATCCTCCCATTCATTTTGTTGATATGGCACTGTAATAAAGATGATATTTCCTAACATGTTGACTGGTGTTCCATAAGAATCATCATAAGCAATTAAATATATACAAATACAAAATATAAAAAATTAATACATCGAGTATGCCAAGATTTTCTTTTTACTGATTTAAATGAATAAGCGAGCACATTACTTGGATTTAAATCAACCAACCCCATTTATGTTTTCATGTTCAGATGTAACATTTTATATATTATATGTCTAAGGATTTCATTAGAGTAGCAATATTGTCAATGGGGAATCCAGCCTTAGGTCACTAAACCGAATTAATAACAACATAGAAAGCTACTAATAAAAAAGTGCCAAATAAAATAAAACAACATTCCCATAATTTCAAGAATGTTATGGGCCTGCTATGTTTTTAAAAAGCAGTATCTAAGTATTGTTGTTTATCTGTCTCATATTTTTAGCACTCTGGAAAAAATTAATTACCATGAGTTTAAACAGTTTTAGTCTAGACAAGCAACCCTTAAGAAATACAGAGGGGGAAAAAAAGAAGCACGAGCTAGTCACTGTAGCAATATTTCTTTTAGGCCAACAACATACAATATTATTCCGTGTGGCAAATCCAAAGTGATGAAATGCCACACTGTTCTGCAGAGATCTTTGTTTCTGTATGATGCAGGAATCAAATACTCAGGGGCATGAGCTGGGGGTTTGATATTTATGCTCTAATCAACAACAGACTTCCCTAGATAATACTATATTTTTATTGTACACCACAGTATGGTAATTCGACAATTTTTTGCTTTTCAGCTATGCTATATAAATTGATTTTATACTTTCCCAGGACCAGGCAGAACTGGATATAGGGACAATCAGGATTAATGTGTGAATATTGTAATATCAAACTTCTAAATGAATTGCACACTAGAGAAGGCTGGGAAACAAGTGACTTAAAAAGCTGGCATATACCTAAAGCAGGAGAGCAGACAGACACTGTTTGCAGCTTTTACACTGATTCTTTATCACAAATCCTCTGATGCTTCGGGGTACTCTGACAGCCCTTATGCCCTACAGTCATTTTTCTCTATATGCACCCACCCAGGAAGCCATGACCTTTCCTCTGAGATGGGGACCTCATCACAGCCATCCATTTTTTATTCACCTTTTCCTCCATGTACATTTTGCTTGCTGGTACTTAGTTTGGTTAGCCTTGAAAAGTTGGGACATTATTTACCTACACGTCTAGAAGACGTAAAGGAAGACAAGGTGGCTTTGCTGCTTCCCCAGGTATTTCCCACATGAGGAACAGCACTGCAACTTTCCTATTTGTTTCAGATCACATTGGAAAGCATTTCTGCTCCAGCAAAGCTTTTAGAAAACAAGCAGATAATATCCACTGGATAAAAAACCCCATACTCTTACTCATTTTGGTCCTAAGATAGACTCAAGAAGAACTTCCGATTTCCTTCTGTATTGTACAATGATTTTATGTTTCTATGTTCTGCTAGTACTGTGAGCATTAAGCACAGGTTTTAGTTTGTTGTTTCCCTTCATGAGAATACATTCTCTGAAGAAAAAATGAGACATAATTGTCTTGCTACTTTACAAATATGAGACAAATCCAAAAAATTGTATAGAAAGGAAACAGGAATCTAGTTGGGCACTAATAATGAAGTCCTGTCATCATACCAAAACACTTTTAACTTAAATTACTTATTTAGAGTGCTATACTATAAGTTATTCTATAAGTTACTATAAGTTGTTCTGTCCATACTGAAAAGACTGAGAATATTGGTAATAGGTTAAGATGATGCAGAGGCATATTTTTTTCCATTCTTTTTAGTCCATAATTGTGTTCCAATCAATCCTCGTGTGCCTATTTTCGTCCCTTCCCAAGGACCTCCCAATGGCTAGAAAGTGATGGAAGTCTGCTTGCAACATTGGGACAAGTAACTCAGAGCAAAGTTCCAGAAGAAGCACTGACCAAGATGGAGAAATTTATAATTAAAATATTGTGCCACTACACAGCTATCATCTTTAAACCCTTAAAAGAAAAATCAGAAAAATATCAATAACAAATTCCACTGGCACACTTAATTTTTGTGGCATCATCAAAAAACATCAGTGTGTAAAGTCCCCTCTGGCCCAGTATTTTCCCTCTTAACACAATCTATTTCCCCTCTAGTCAGTTTTCTATCAATTCTCCAATTCTTCCATGAACCCAAATCGTCACAAATACTTTCCCTGGTGGCAGTTCACAAAAGTCAAGACAGATGCTATCTGCTGCATTTCCCAGCCCTGAGAAACCAGCTGTGTCTCAGGAGATTAGCAGATTAGCCTGATGCAATCTTTCTTTTAATAGAGCTATGCTTTATTTTATGTCATACCTCCATGATTTTTAATCTCACCTTAAAACAACTCTAAAATCTTGTGAATTGTTGACATGAGAGAAGCAGGTCCCTGATTGCCAACACCATGGGGTTTTCTTTTTCTTTTCCCCCCCTTTAATCTGTGGGTATTACAGATAGTGTTTTAGGAAACTACTGGAAGTCACTCTTCTCAGTTATATGGCAGTGAGCTTAGGCAGAAGAGGAGGAAGCTGAGAATAGAAGAGAAACCAAAGAAATTGGAGCAAGAACAGCAGGAGCACCTTGGCAAAGGTTCAGAGATGGGATGGAGTGACTTACAAAAATACGTTAGCCTAGAAGCTAACTGACAGCTGTTTGGATGGTGATACCACCAGGAGATAAGAGAGAAGGAGATGGGAACACAAGAAGTCAAATAGGGTTTCCATGAGGCTGAAATGTGCATCTGTAGAGTGACAAGAGAGAGAAGGGAAGGAGAACCCCCAGTCACAGGCAACAGAGCTAAGAGGATGGGCAGTGCCTGAAACAAGAACAGGGCATCAATGCCAAGAAGATGCCCGGAAGGACAGCTTTGGAGGCTGTCCAATGCAGTGTGAGAGGGCGAATGTGCAAGGGTTAATGACATACCCTTTTGGATTAGAAGAACATGATTTTTTTTTTTCTGAAACCCCCCCCAAAACCACACACTTTATAATGAACTCAACATTCACAACACCAAAGTTGAGACTGTCAGATTAAGTCTAACACACTTTATCTAACATGTACACATCACTATTAGTTATTGAAAGATTTAGAAATATGGCATTCATGTGCACAGATAATAACTATTGCTGAGCTACCCGATGCTCAAAATATTTAAACAAAAGCCGATATGAAAAATCACATATATTAGCTAAATTTAAAGATTATGAGCTTTTGTTCTTTGGAAAGTATTCATATCTCTACCTATCATGAAAATAGGTTCTCATCATTTTGAAGAACAAGCTGTTATTAAATTTTTATGGTACTGTACATTGATTAACTGGGAACTAGGAAAGGTCTAGAGCTAGCAAAGTGATAGTTCTTTGTTCTTATTCAAGGGACAAGAGTTTTAACCACATAAACAAGCAATTTATTTAAAACCTATTTTTCTTAATAGATATTCATTTGGGGATTACTGCAGCTTCTCTTTCCCCAGAGTGTTAGATGGTTCTTTTCAGAGCAACAGCTGCAGCAAACCTAGTTAAAATAAAAGCAAGTGGCACAGAGATCCATACATATGCTTTGCAAGAAACAGGCAGCATATCCAGATTTATATGTGTGCCAGTCCCCTAGGATGTCGTAATTGTGTTTGTTCTTTTAATAACTTTAGGCTCCAGTGATCAGAATAAAAATCCTATGCTGAAGCTAATGCTTCATCCTTAGTTTACCTCACTACTCTGAATTATATAGTAAGCAGACTTAAATAAATGCAGGAGTCTGGCTCCCTCCTTACAGCAGACTCCAGCCACGCACATAATAGGTTGCTTGATTTAATTCTGGGTCTGCCTTTTCAAATCTTGCTTTGTTTTTACAAAATATTTGGCCATTTCTTTTTATGCAGATTTTCAATCCCGCCTTCCAGCATTCAGTGAATTGCAGTCTCCCTGATATGAACAACACATCAAGCTTCTTGACTTGCAGTAGTAGTTGGGTTATTTAGACAATCTTGCTCTTCCTAATTATTATATCTACACTTGACATTTACAGCATCTTTCAACGTATCCCAGATAACTTAGTTAAGCAGCTTATTAAGTAGGCATGGCCTTTCAGCAGCTATTGTGACTGCAGCATGCCACTCCTAATCTTATGATTAGAATGATTTTTTAACTCCTATCACCAGACTACAGATTACCTTATAATGAAGACAGACATATATATTACCAGTTTACATGAGGAGCACTGAGACAAACTGAGGTCATAAATTTCATGTACTAATGGAATAGCAGTGAGTAGAAAGCCAAACCCCAGTCAGCCAGTACCTGGTCCAATGTGTCATACTGCATAATGACTAAAAGTGAGCTGAACATGCCTAAATGTACTCCCACTTTCAATTTCTGACCAATTTTTTCATAATCTGACACTGTCTTGAACCTTGTTTGAGACCACAGATGAACTGCTTTAGGAAGGTCAGAAATTACAGAAGCAAAAAATACTTTGGGTTGGAAGGAATTTTAAAGACAACCTAGTTCCAACCTCCTGCCATCATCAGGGACACCTTTCACTAGCCCAAGTTGTTCAGAGTCCCACCTAATCTGGCCTTGAACGCTTGCAGAGATGGGGCATCCACCATTTTTTGGGCAACTTGTGTCAGTGATTTACCATGCAATTCTTGCAAAATTCTTAAAGGCCTTGCTGGATTATACAAGATTAATTGTCTTTGTTACATATGTTATACATGGGTATTTTTTGCCTCAAATAACTCAAAACCAGTTCCACAATAAAATTCCAAGCTTGGTTGTTGATAATGCTGGTGGAAGAAGAATATTGGTATGATCCCTGCACCAGTTCCCTGACCACCATACTGTCTCCCCTTTGCTCCTCATCATTATCAGTTTTACTGCCCTCCTGAGAACAATAATGTCCCTATGTTTCCATACCTCCTTTATCCTCATACAGCTTTCCTCGGTGGCTCTGTTAGGTGCCACTTTCCAAAAACCTCTCTTAAAATCTTTTGCTTTCTTCCTTCTCATTCTGACCAATGGGAGCCACCCAACATGATTTGACATCTAATTTCTGGTGCCAAAACTGCCTTTCCATAGATGCCTTGAATCTCATGTGTCTGCTCTCATGTTATCTCTGCCAGGACCCTGAGAGCATTGACAGTCCCTGACTGGCCCCATCTGGAAACACTCACTCACACCCTCTTGCCCATTGCACAGGAGCTCCAGGTAGCCCAGCTCTGGGCTCCCAGACCTTGCCTGAGCTATGCTGTGGATTTGCCTGCCTCCAGTCTCATTTTCTGGGTGGACCTTGGACCATGCTGTAGCCCTGTCTCCTGCTGCTCTGACTGAGTTCATCCTCTAGCTTTCCTGGGGCTGTCTATGGACTCCATGACCAGCCCGCAGCTCTGCTGAGACCTGTGGGACTGTGCTCTGGTCAATGACAGCACAGCCCCAGTTCCCTTCACTGCTATCCTTTCTTTATGAAGTTCAAGCCCCTCAGCCTGTTCTTCCACATCTTCCATTCTCCACTCTTTCAGTGCCCTAATTTTCTTCTACTTTCTCCCCAGGATATACTTTTGTCTGCTTTGTTTTTTCTCAAGCTTGAATTTTTCTTTTCATGACACCTTCCCATCCCCCCATTTTTCCCCATTCATGCCCAGCTGTCTTTTAAACCCCATCTCAAAACCCTACTTATTTCAATTATCCTTTGCCAATACCAGCTACTTTCCGCTTTGAGGGTTGCTCTCCATGAGGTCTTCGAGTTTAGGCTATTAAAATCCACAGGCAGCAAAGCATCTTGTCAAACGTGGTGGTCTCTGACATAGTCCTCCCTAACCTTGACCTGAAAATGTTAATATTTTAATGGCTTTTTTTGCTCCTGGGGAAAAACCCCACCTTTCTTCACCTGTGATTAATTTTCTGTGAATATGTCACTACCTAAAAACCAGAGAGACTGCCATTGTTCTGATTTGGCTTCTTGTTAGGAAATACTTGGTCTTGGTGTGAAAAGCAGTACCTCTGCTCCTGATTTCTGACTCAAGCCAGTTTGTAGCTCACATGCTGTTCTCCAAAGACATACCAATCATCACACACCAGGCAGGAGTGACCTCCACAGGTAGTTACGAGTTCCCACACTGAGATATCGCTGTGTGGTGTGAAGCACATGGCTTGACCTACAGATCTTTCCCACTCACAAATTAGGCCTGTCCTGCAAGCGTTTAGACCTACTGCTCTCATAAAACAAAGCATCTTTTGCCCCATCAGCAACATATGGAAACTTGGCACAGACATAGGAATGATAACTCTATATTGTTTTGTTGAAGTTAAAATTAAATGGAAGTCTAAAAGACATCTATACAACAATGTAAAGGTGTAAATGCCAACCTCATTTAGTAGCTGTCTTAATATGGAAGAGGCAACTTCCCCTTAGCCCAGTTAATACTCAGCCATTAATAGAAGAACCAATGTCACTTATAATCCCTTGTGAAATCAGCCTCCCGAAGGAGCAACCTGAGTGTTTTGCTATGCTAGGATTAGGCTTGATGCAGGAAGTGCAACTCTACATATCCTGCATGCCACTCAGAAAGGAGCTGTGAGAAGGGACAGAGTCTACATGCCACAGGCACACATACACATTCATATACATACTCATCATATGCATTTGCATGCATGACCATATTCTGGGCTATAGCTTCAATTAAAAAGGAGAGTTAAAGGGTTTTTTTAGGGACTTCAGCCTTCGTCCCACCTAGATAATTCATTTATATTGCCAGTTCAAACTTAACTTCTTAAAATCAGTTGAAAAATTACTTTCTTAGAAAAAAAAAATTGCCAATGTTATCTTGGCAATGTTATCTCTTGTGCCCGATTTTCCAAGGGAAATCCAACCTCTAAGTTCCTCTTGCACGTCCGGCACTTCATAAAACAATCCACCCTATAGTTTATTTGATGCCTTACTGGACATAATGCCTTACAATTCCACTCTCTTAATGAAAGTAGCTATACATACATTTTCTTGCACATCTTAAAACTCAGCATATTTCCTATGTCATAGACACAATTATGCACACAGTGTACTACATACACAGGCCTAATTGGAAATTGACTGAAGATTGAGGTCGAATAACTGCATCCCTCGGAAAAATTGAGGAAACTGCTACTTCTCAGTAGCAATTCTGGCTGAAACATCTGTTCTAGATGGTATGGTGGAAGTACAAGAAAAGATATTCCAAATGGTGATGAATTCAGCATTTTTAAAATTAATTTAATCAGGAATAAGGTAAACTTAATCTGATGCCAAAAAACCCATATTGCTACACTCAAATTGAAATCCAGCATACTCAAATGAGGGAGGAAATAGTTTTAGAGTGATTTATAATGGCAATAAAGTTTTATTCTTTTTGGTAATGACATTGTGTGATACATGTTCTCTTTTGGGAGTAAGCTGCTGAAGTGTTTTAATCTGTCTCATCTACTGTTACAGACTTCAGCAAAACTGTGAAATCCTCACGAGAATCATGACTGTATATAAATTCAGTAATAATCCACAATTTTCTCTCCACTTTGGTTGTTTTTTTTGTTGCAGATTCTAGGCTTCTTCAAACCCCCCCCATCAGTGAAAATTTGACGATTATATAACCCCCTGGGCCACTGAATAGGAGTCAGCAGTGCCCTGGCAGCCAGGACACCGACCATGTCCTTCGGGGTTATCAGGCAAGGCATCACCAGCTGGTTGAACAAGAAGATTGTCTCGCTCTGCTCTGCAGTGGTGTGGCCTCATCTTGAATATTATGGCAGTTTTGAGCACCACAATATAAGAAAGACACGAAGCTCTTAGAGGGTGTCCAAAGGAGGGCAACAAAGATGGTGAAGGGCCTTGGGGGGGGAAGCCATATGAGGAACAGCTGAGGGTACTTGGCCTGTTCAGCCTGGAGAAGAGGAGACTGAGGGGAGACCTCATTGCAGTTGCAACTTCGTCTTGAGGGAAAGAGGAGGGGCAGGCGTTGATCTCTTCTCCATGGTGCCCAGTGACTGCATCCGAGGGAATGGCCTGAAGTTGTGTCAGGGGAGGTTTAGGTTGGATGTTAGAAAAACGTTCTTCATCCAGAGGGGAGTTGGCCACCGCAAAAGGCTCCCCAGGGAAGTGGTCACAGCACCAGTGAGTTCAGTAAGCATTTGGACAGTACTCTCGGGCACATGGTGTCACTCTTGGGGATGGTCCTGTGGAGGGGCAGGAGTCGGACTCAGTGTTCCTTGGACACCCCTTTCGACTCTGCGTATTCTGTGATTCTGAGATTTGGCCATTGATAGGGCTTTGCTGTAAATTATGACTGCTGTGTTTATGGACAGCTTTCAGTACCAGAGAGTAGAAGGGGAGAAGTAGAATGAGAGGAGCAGAGAGTGCAGCTCCCTCAGGAGCACTTGTTCATGAGCTATAGAAAATGAATTAACTGGACAGCACAAGCTCCCTGCATACAAATGGGAATGGCACTACTTGAAACCAGTCCTTGCTTTGGTAACTGAGGGAGGTAATAGTCCCACCTCTTAGGATGCAAGAGGCTGCCTGGAGCCTTGCTTGAACTGGTGTATGTACCATCAAGCTTACCTAGGTAGCATGTGGCACCTGAGCTGCAGCAACAGACTGTTCACACTCTTCACCTGTGAGATGAAATGCATTAGCTTGAACTTCCTGCATCCAGATAATCTGCCAGATGGATTCCTAACAAACAACAGAACTGAACTGCTGAATTATTTTACATATGCTTGGAAAGCCTGGGAGAAAAATAAACATAAAATAAGTAACTAGTGAGAATTGAGTGATGCATTTTTGGGTACAGCAGAAACCATCATTATTTAAAAAAACCTTTGTGCATTACAATTCTATTAAAAAAAAAAAAAAAAAAAAAAAAAAAAAGGAAAAAGTCGAAGTAGTTTCCCATGCTAAGTGAGATAATGGGCCTAACTTTCACTCAGTAAAAATCATGTCCTGTTCCTGTCTGAGCACACTGCTCAATAGCAATGGTGTATGAATGCATTAAACTAATGCTTGTATTGTGCTGCAAATCCTTCAGCTATGCCTGCAAGAAATTCCCTTTTCCCTCTTCGCTATGAATCTACTTTACTGCTCCTGTACAACAGCTGTGTTATTGTTATTATTATTGTTGTTTCTTTTGGTTTGGTCTTTCAATCTTAGGGGGTACTCTTTTTTTCCAGCTTTTCTGAAAAAACAAAAGCCAAGTGAATCTAACGCAGCCACCAGAGGGAGCCTCTGATGCCTTTCCAGAGGAAAAAAACCTATTGACAGTGACAGAGAAATTAATGAAAATAATTATAGTTGAGAAATTGAATTCCAAGAAGCAGTGACTTTGCCTTAAGACCAAATTCTATTTCAGTATAGGGTTTTGTGAAAAGATGTAATTTATGGCATAACTGCTTCCTTTCAATATGGAAAGCATGCAGATGAAGGACAAAAATCTAACTGAGGTGAAAAAAACTTTGATTAACAGTTGCTTAATCTAAAAATGCAGCAGCTCTTCAGCCCCAGTGGGTAGCTAGAAGCAACTGAGGCTACTGAAGAGCTAGCCTTTTGCAACCAGATATTAATATATAAATACACTATGGTAGTAGTATCGAGTTTTCACTATCTAGGACTTTTTAATGGATTTTGCAAAAGAAAACATACAGCTTCTTTCCTTTGTGTGAAGTCTGTGTAAACATAGGTTTTGTATGTGTCATGGCTGCCTTGCCAAGAAGAGGGATGAAACCAGAGTTCTCCAGAAATTACAGCAGAGCTTTCTCAGACCTCTCAACATCTTGTATAACCCTATCATGTTCCCTAGATGTCTGACCTTCAAAATGTTATTAAAAATATGAAATATTAAAAATGCACTTCTACAGAGTAGCATCTGCACTTTATATCATATTCCTGCCATGGCTCTTCAAAAGAAATCTGCTTTAAAGCAAATATTGCTTAGAGGATAAAAAGGATACAGTATGTTTGCAACTAGTATCTCCAACAGTACATTTAGTGAAATATTCATCACTTGTTCTTAAACTACTGAATTGCTTATACCATTTCCAAGAAATTACTCACCATATAGAGACTTCATATGTTATTATTTTTAACTATCATCCTTCTACCCAAGAAATTTTGCAAGAGAGGCTTTACTTCACAATTACAAAAACTTATGTTTTATTTTACTTAGTCTGGAACTGGGATGCTTCTTTTTCTCTTCCTACTAATGAATGAAAATATTGCCAAGCAAATAACAGACTGATTGCTAGATCATGTATGGAACTTACCATACTCCCTCAAGATGCTTCTCTTGCATGCTAGGGGACTCAGTTCTGGATTTTTCTCCCCCATAACTAAATCAAATATGCTACTGGAACCCATACCAGTAACACTGATCAGCTGAAGCTATCTTTCTTTAACATATCTGAAATAACTCTGCACAGGCAACACATGAAGTAACATCCTGGGCACAATTAAGTATTTTAAAAATCTTATTCTAACATTTCCTGAAATCCAAAACTATGAAGCCAGAGATAAAACAAGAATGAAAAATTTCAGTTAAATGTTTCAGTATAAAGTTCTAAAAACAAGTATTCCTACTGAAGCAGCTTTAGCTACAGGCAACACTGCCAACTCCACCTTCCCCAATACAGCACAGGCCCTTTCAACTACACAGCTGCTCATCACACCTAATATAATCACAGTTATATAACCAGCTCTAGCACAAGGCACTTGATATAAATGTTGATGTCATGGTGATTTTTAAAAACAACATTTCTATTAACATTCTGTCTTCAGCTTTCCCAGCTGGCTGACTGCAGACCATTTCCCAAGATGTTCCAGTTCCTCCCTGCAGAGCTTTCTCATGTATCTTAATAATAATTCATAACATTTCTATTGCACCTTTTACTTTGACTCCCACTGACATATTCAGCTGTGACTTTCAAAGCAGCAGTAATACTGTTGTAGCTGTGATTGCCTTCAGGATACACCAAGGAAACATTTGTAGGGAAAAGAAATATATTTTACTAGGCCAATTAAGATAATTACATAAAACAGACCATCTCACAGTCACACAACACTTTCCTCACAAAGTCTGCTGTATTGCCTCTGCTACAGTTATGAGCTAGAAAATGCCTGATAATGGTGTGCTGGCCAGAAGATTGAATTGATTTGGAATATAACCTAACCTGGTTACAGAAGTTGGAAGTATGCAAAGATTTTATATCATGAACCAGTGGCAAAACCTAATCAAATTAGAAACGTATTTTCAAAAGCACTTGTCCTCTCCTTCTCATCATTACTCTCTTCACTGACCCCTTTCACTTTTTCATATACATGTGGGTCAGTGACTAACTATTTATATTTTATGTGGAAAATTAAGAGACCAAGAAATGCATGTCAGAACAAAGAAAAGAATATAGATCAATCTAATGCAAAAGCAATTAAAGGGAAAATGAGATCAAATCACTTTGCAGATCTGTTCCTAGCATTTCCCGCCTGCCTAGTTTCAGGAACAAGTACAGCAAGCAATCATGCTGACATGAATTAGCCTACCTCTAGTAGCATACACAGAAGGCCAAAATGCAGTGAGCAAACATCACTGAATGTGGTCTAAAAAGCATTAAAAGAATTTTCTTTTTGGCATAGGGGTAAAGCACTATGAAGTAAAATAACAGTACACTTACTAGAGGGTGATTGCAAATTTCTTCCATCATCCAGCAGCACACTCTGGTCCCAAATAGTTAAATTCAACAGACAAGCACAGTTCAGCTTCCACAATCTCATCCAAAACTGGCACCTCTGATGAGACTGTGAAAGGTCATGAGGAGACCATGTGTGATGCAGACATCTGAGCAACTGGAAAATACATTTTACATTTGTGAGGTCATTTAATATTATTTAAATCACACGAATCTTTTGCCAGTGTTGAACTAAGGTCACTGAATCAGGAGCTTTAAATGTAGCTTACTTTATCCCTCTGTCCAGAGTCAAGGTTTCAAGGCCATCACAGGTTTTATATAAGCAACTGTGTGATGCTGCCAACAGAGCAGTCATTTTATGGTTATACAATGAAAATGTATCCAACACGTTCAGAACCAGATATGAGACCAAATGTCTCAAAATGCATGTATGTCTATGAAATCAATTGCTTTGCATCTTCTTAGACACTTCAGTTTGCTTGTATGTGGCATATGCTTGCCAAACTTGAGACCCTTGATCCTATCTGTGCAATGGAGAATTACATCTAGAACTGATTGTTAAACAACACATAGCTGTAATAGCCAGCATATTCCAATAAAAGCCAGTTCATTTGACCTTCTGTATCTTGTTTTAACCAAGCTGGGAACACTCCTGCTATGCCATCTGTTCCTATCACAAAAGCAGCAACACAAGGACATTGAAGAATATGAGCCGTGCCTCAGCAGTTTGGTCCTACTTGTGCCAAGGCAGCATACGGTCATGTTGTGTGTTCATCAAGACACCAATGCAACAAACTTCCTAATTTCAGCTGAGGATGATAACCTGACTAGATTAAAAACAACTATGCCAGTCATAATAGCGATAACACTGATGACAACAGTAAGCAAACTACAGTAGTACTCTCATGTCTAATATCTTTATAGGGCTCTTTTATTTTCTGTCATTCCCTTTACTTACATTGCACTATAGACGTCTAATTCTGTATTGAAAGGGTTGTTAAATTGTTTCACCTTGACCAAGTACTACATTCACACTGGACTAAAGCTAGAAGGGTTAAGAAACAAAGAGAAGGAAGGCTGGTTTACATGTGGCCAAAATAAAGTATTTCTTAGGCCGTATTTTCAGACTGGAATGGTTCAGGCTGTTGAACATCAGCAAAAATGTCTACATAGGTATATACAAATCTCATTGGATACTTAAATTTTCACCCAGCAGGATTCAGATCTTCATCTACTTCTTATGTTATGTATACACCTCAGCCTTGCACCCAACTAGACACGAGTCCGTGTGCTTTGGCCGTGACCTGCGCCATCACATTCCGTCACTCCATTACTGTATGAAGTCTATATAATGGAGTATGTGTCACTCACTGCCCCTGTCCTTGACAGGACAGATAGACAAGTCTGATAGGGAGGCTTCTTCTGATACGTGTTGATTTGTGGTGTATCACAGAATAACAGAACTGTTGAGGTTAGAAGGGATCTTCTAACCACTGAAGTCCAACACTTCAGCTCAAACAGGACAGCTAGAGCAAGCTGCCCAGGACTATGCCCAGTAAGGTTTTGAGCATTTCCACAGATGAAGACTCAACCAGCTCTGGAAAGCCCGTTCTTGCTCACCCTCACAGTGAAAAACTGTTTCCTGATGAAAAGCCTGGAAGCCTGGCTCTGTCTTTATCCTTTACATTTGGGTTATTTTTATACATCAAAAGACCTTCCCTGAATCTTCTTCTGCAGGCTGAACAGTCTCATCTTGCTCAGCCTCTTCTCACATGAAACATGCTCCAGTGTCCTCTTCCTAAAACAATTCAGAATGCTGTTGTCTGCCTTGGCTGGAAGGGCACACTGATGGCTCATGGTCATCTTGTTGTCCACCAGGATCCCAAGCTCCCTCACTGTAGAGGGAACTTTCCATCTGGTTGGCCCCAGACTGACTAATAGGATTTATAAGTATCTGAAAATGAACCCCCCTTTAAAATGTGTGCCTGTATTTAGACTAGACCAGGCAGTGGAATTTGTTACAGCTGACTGTGAAGTGTTGATGAATCAAACATGAGACTTAAAGTGGAGTGCTCAGCTTGCAGCTACCCTGACTTAAAACATTCCTCTCAGACATTTGCACAGGACCAGAACAGACACCTAGTCTTGTGCTTTGAAAACATCTTCCTGGTGTAGTTTGATAAGATTCAATTCTTCCCTGTACAATGAGAAAAGATGATTACCAGTGCACACCATGAGTTTTTACGTCTCCTGTGAAACACAACTGATTTTCTACTTTTTTTTCCTTCCATGACCTGCAGTCACAGCCAAAGCACACTACATCTTTCTCATCTTCTGGCTCAACTACCCTACCACACTATACACGGAGATAGACAAGTTAGTTACGGAGTTTATAACTAAGAGAAAGAAGAACACATTCCCAGTGACCCAGTATGACAGTTTGCTTCAGGAGCCAAAATCAAACTGATCTTCCAAATCAAGAAGCAAGAAGGTTCTACCCTCTCCTGCAACTGTCCCTTTATGGCCACAGCAGCTGTTCCTGGGAGAAAGATGCCACAAAAAATGCCTCCAACTACAACAGATGTGGGTGACAAAGAGCGTCAGAATTCCACCCCTTCTGCTGAGATATCATGTATGGAATATGATTGTGATCTCTAATTATTATCAGAATAAAACAAAAGGCTCATGTCACAATCTGGTATTTTCTATAGGCATTTTCTCAATTAGAACAAATGGGAAAAGCATCAAGAAAAAAATTATCTACATTGCACTCTTGCTTAATGCACTTCAGAGGAAAGGGGGAATACATATGGTCAGTGATTGCTTTTCCGACCTTTCTTTTCCCAGAAAACTCTAGTATTGGACATGTTTACAGATTAGACAGATGCACAAAGGCAAACAGGTTAAAAATGTGAAAGTCAAAGTGCACGGTTCACGTTATTGCTGCAGTCCTCTCTCAATGTAAAATTCTACTGAATGTCAGATTAATTCTTTTGTTGGAAAATGAATGCGGGATTGATTACCAGTGGCCTCATTGCATCTCAAAGGACTGAACCTAGTACAAGGACAGACTGTAAGCTACAAGTGATCACATTCTCCTTCCAGGAGATTTAGAAGACAGTGATTTAGAAAGGGTTAGTCTTCAAGAGGTACTCAAAGAATATCTTACGTCTCCAGTTTGAGGATGATTCTGAAGAAAAATGTGCTTTATTTAACATATTTCACAATTTAAATATTTAATATCTCACTAACTACAGACCCATTATACGAAGCAGAACTTTCCAGAGTCAGAAATAGAACAATCAGAAACCACTGATGGGTTATAAAACCAAAATGTTGTATAAAATATATGCAGGGCATTAAGGAAACTGAGCTGGGAGACTAGCTTCACTAATGTCTTCAGCCTACATAGGTACATGCCCAAAGGATGAAACTATCATCTTCTAGACATTATATGTATTCTGTACCCTTATAATTTCTAAACAGCCAGATCTTTTGCTTAAGGAGTCTTCCCACTTGGCACTGCTAAAAATCATATATCACTGAAAAAAATCATATATTCATTTCAAAACAGAATAGAAAGACAATTTGGTAACCATTACTTCAGCTATTTATTCCTGCAGGTTTCAGATACAAAGCTACAGCTTTCTACTCCTGAAACAAACTCACCCTGCAGGCAGGATACATCTGGAATTCTTTCCCCTGTGTCCCAGTGAACTGAGGTGCACAGGGAATATCTCAGCACTCCTGTATGACAAGCCCAACATGTATTGGAATTGCAGTGGGTCAGCCCTTTTGAGGCAGACCACAGACAGGCATTACCTTTATTTCACACAGCAGCTTTTCAATATGGTCATACAAGCTTCAGAACAAGAAGAATCCAACACAATAGCTAGTGATTCCAAGGGCAGCTGAAGGTACAAGCAGCCCCTGAAGAACTCACATGGGGAGGCCAGAGCAGGGACAGTATCTGTGAGCAAGAGTGGTGGCCACTTCGGAATGGGAGTAGTGTTTTCCTGCACACACAGAAGACATACTCGTTTAGGCTTTGAATAAGGAAGAGGTGCTCATCCCGAATAATCAGTCTTCAGAACTGTCACCTGCTCTGGTAGAGCGGATAGAAGATCCACACTTAAATAAATGTAACTTGTTGGATTTAAGAAATCACCGCCTCCAGCAAACACTTGAGTACATATTTACATGAAGAACCGAGGAGTAAGTAGGTAGAATACAATATTCCACTCCATTCCAGCAGTACATTGCATAAAAATCCCGCAAACCCAAGCCTGGAGCAATGTCAAGATTATTTCACTGCCTCCTAAAAACCTGCAATTTTGCTGTTAAACTTGACACTTGGAGCAAGATTTAATAATGGTCTAACAAGAGATGAACCAACTCATATGAAAGAGTGGTAGCAAGGGACACATGACCTCACCCAGAGGCTGTGGTAGAGGATCTCAGTTCAGAGTCAGAAGCTAGACTCAAAAGTAAGAGGACAAAAATCAGCCACTGCTGATAAAAAAGCAAAACAATATAGTCACTGCTCTTGTTTAGCAGGCACCCAGGTCTGTGAGCAGTTCTGCAGACAGAGAAAGCAGAACTGAACAGCGTGGCTGAAGAGATTAGTCCTCTCATGGGCTTGGCTGAGGGGATCAGAATGTCCCTCTGAAGTGTAGTTCCAGTTATTGAAATGTATCTATTTAGTAACCTTTCCAATTTAGTTCATTCAACTCATAGCATATACATTATCTATTAACAAAAATCCTTTAGAACATCTAGGCATAGGAGAACATTTACTAAAAAAACTGTCAGATTTAATATCTTCCTGGTTGTAGCTGACTCATTATGTGACTTGAACTTTATATTTAAATCCAGTGTGTGTACACAGTGTGTCTCTTGGTATTTGCTTTGGTTTTTTAAATATGTTGTTAAGTGAAAAATGTTCTGCTGTACAAAGCAAAGATTCTGAACACAGTAAGCTACTGTCAATCTTAAAATACATACTAACTTTTTAACTGCTACACTGCATAAATAGGTATTTAGAGTCTATTTAGAAGCAGATTATTTATATAACAGTTCATAATAAACCCTGTAGCAACAGTACCATTACCATGCAAATTTGTACTGAATGTCTTTTTTAAAATATACTCCTTTTGTCTAATATACTTATGAAAGTAAAACAGTTTGGAAAACAAAGTCCTATTGAGCTGTGCAATTTTCAACATATATCAACTTCAATTTTATAAATATATTGGGTGAGATTCAGCTGTGTTATAAATCCAGAGCTGGCAGAATATTTTGTAATTAATATTTCCTGCCTTTGCAGAACACTGGACAGATGGTCACATTTTAAAGAGATTTCACTATAGTGGCCAGAATTCATTCTCCACTAATGGTACCATATGACTAAAGTGTCCTAGGTCAGGATCCAGTTTAAAAAGATGGTACAAAAGCACAACTTCCATGGATTTGTGTTAGAAATTTGCGGTAAATCATCTCTGAAAATGAAATCCTTCATTTAAATCAGTGATCTTCAGCAGTTTGTTTTTTTTTAATTAATAGCATTTGCTCTTGAAATGCCACCTCATGTGTCAGGGCTAAGCCCCAGGCAAAGATTTTTCATGGAATGGGAAAATAAATGCTTAAAGGACAAACTCTGGAACCTAAAAGAAATGCAAGCCATCAGTTGTCCAAATAAACTGGAGTAATAACGTAGCCTTCAGAGAGACCCAGGGCCTCTCCTCATCAGTTTTATAAGCTACAAGATCAGGTAGGGCAGAAAAAATTTGTTGTGTAGGCATCACTCTGCTACAGCTGAAGTCTACTGAACAGAAATATCAATTTCTAAATTTGCATTAAGATTAAAGGTAATTGAAAAGTGAGTTAAATTTTTTATGGTTTTATGCTTTTATATATGTTTATGCTTTCAATGTCTATACAGGATCTCTAAAAGTATGATTTTAAATGGATCATCCAAGGGGTGGTCCTGGAGGACCAGGAGTTAGACTTCCATGGTCCTTCTAGGTCCCTTCCAACTCAGAATATTCTATGATTCCATGATAAGAAATTGTTGTGTGAAAATTTGGAAAATTAATTCTTCTACTTAATTGTGGCATTTTACTCCTTATGCAATCCAGAGCAGAACTCCTGTGGTCCTCACTGAACCAGGCATTTAGGCAATCCATAGGGGAGACCACAGCAGCAGGTTTGTGTGACAACTGACTGCTAAATGTAAAACTTCTAGGGACAGGAGAACAATTCACTCTCTCTGCTGATTCAGTAGTGGCTTTTCCTTCAACACCGGCAGCGATTATTAGGAATTAGTGTCAAGTGGCCTGGGGTTATGTGACAGACAGGTACCCACAGGGCTATGAGACAGACAGGGATCCCATAAGAGAAGGCCTTCAGGTGAAAGCAGCTTCAGATTCGGACCTAACAAGTGATGACTTACTGAAGGAAGAAGGATTGATGACCAAGTACAAATCCCTGCTGTACTCAGCCCTCTTAAATACACAACCATTCAATACGCATTTGCCATTTTTTCACAAGTCAACGTTTCAGACACCTGCTCCTATTTCTGGCTGCATAACTTTGCATTCCATATTACCCATGTAAAAAGAACAGGATTATTGTGTACAAGTATATTTTTTCCTCAACCAATGCATAAAGGAGTGGGTGTTCACATATGTGTAAGGCATATGTGTGAGCATTCATCCATATTAACATTTTTGGTTTGTCAGTGGCTAGGTTTGTGTGCAAGTAATCAAAAGACAGGTTGAGACGCAACATGGAAATCTGTCCCATCTGCAAAATTTAATCAATCATGTGCTGTCAACAGAGATTTAGCCGACAAAGAGCTTGAGTCGTACAATGTGTTATTGCCTTAAAGGCCATGCTGTTAAAGAAAATTATATAAATTAAGCCATTTCTCACCACAGCATTATATCCTTTATTTAAGTGTCTAACAGGGGAACAAGCAAACAAAAATCACAGCTGTCCAAAAACGTTAACCAACGGGTCTGTAAATCAATGACCACTGCTAAAGTCAGAGTGCCAAGGTGACTGGAAACCTCTCTGCAACCTGCTTTACACACGCCAGAGATACTATCTAGGCTTTTTTTACCTGCTGGCTCAAGGTTTTTTTGCATCCAAATAGTGTGTTGCAGTTGACACAATTTCTTTTCTCTGAAGAGCAAAGAGAACAGAAGTTGTCTGAGTTTTGCTTCTCTGCCTGCTCAGGGGATCTGAGGAAGCAGAGAGAACAGATGGGCAAAGTAGCATGTGCAAAGTATCTCTGAACCCAACAAGTCACTCAACAGAAGACCTAGAAGGGACACTTCAGCAGTCACTTTCTCATAGTTATCAGACAACATTTTTGGTGGTGATTTTTTGTCGTGTTTTTTAATCACAGGCATTTTAATATATTAAGCTCTGGCATTGACAGCATTCAGTTAGTCCAAGAAACCAACAAGTTTTGTCCACTGGGCCACAAATTATGACCTTTCAGGGAAGGGCTTGGGTCATGCTATGACTCTGGAGCTGCCCAATTTCACTAGCAGGAATCACTCCAACGAGGAAGAGAAGGGCACAGCCAAATTCTGTTCCCACTGTGGCACTTTATTTCCTGAGTCTGAGTAGCTCCTCACAAGAAAAAGGATTTACATCCTAGCAGCGTTTACCACCCACAGACCCTGACAGATTTAGCAAGAGGTACAGTGATTCAGTACACAGAGGATGGATTAAAAATAGTGACGTAGCTAAATTGCCTCCACTGTGTCTCTAAACATCGACAGTCTCAAAGCAGCCACCTACAGTACTTGAAAACTACCTGTGCAATTGGAATTGTGTGTTCCTATACCAAGGTCATGAAGCATCCCCTGGACATGAAGGCAACAAGGCCAGGGAAAAGACAAGCTGGCCAAAAATCCTGATTGTACAGGTATTTACTGAACAAACCCAGTATTTCCTACTATGTGCATTACAGCTTTGAAAAGGAATAAGTCAAGAAAGAAAGGAGAGAGAGAGAGAGAGAGAGAGAAGCATTGCACAAGCTCAGTAGCATCACTGTGCCCCAGGATATCATAAAATGGATAGAAAAGAGCTCAAATACACAGAGAGACTGATTCTACTTCCACTAACTGCAATCACTATGTTTGTTCTGGGATAAAACAACCATCTATAATCAATACCGAAGGAATGCTGGACTGTGTCTCATATACTTGAGCAACTGATCACGAAATAATTCATCCCTGTACAAACCTTACCCTTATAACTCTGCCAAGGTCAGTGTCACTTTAGGTTATCAGCTATTGGAAGTGCTGGCTAAGTTAAACTGCCTAGAGCAACCTTTAAACTTACATACCCGACTTCTTTGACAAAATGTCTGTGTCTTACTTTATCTGAATTTGCAATCCCTTGATAATGCAAGGCACATTCTTCCCCCGTATTCCTTACTCTCTGCCCTTGCTTCCTTTTTTGGCTCAGATAATCTTCCATATGTAGCAGAACGAGGCTTCATTGCAGAGAACATACTAGCATCACTCAGTTGACATTCACCATCATATGTCCTTTGTAAGAAATAATTCAAATTAGATGCAAATCCTGGTACGTTTTTTTTCCATTAAAAGATTTCCCACTGTAATTAAAATAAATACATTTTTTTTCTTCAACTTATCATAAAAACAGTAATCTCATTATCAAGTATGTTGCACCACCATTACAAGCTACAGTCTAAGCCCCATGTAATCTGAATGCAGGTTTTCCTTTGCTCATGCTCTTAGCAAGTGTCCCAAAGGCAGCAGTTGCTCTCTAGGCTGCCCTGTAACTTCACACTAGCTCAGTCTTTTTTTCACTGAAAGTTTATGGACTTCAGGTTTATTTCTCTGCTTAAGGTAATTCTAAAGCAGTTCTTAAATTCCAGAGACACTTAACTGCTTTTTTTAAGATGTAAACATTTTTTTTCTTCAAATCTGACAGTATCACCACTCACCTTTACTCAGAAATTCAATGTTAGAAACTGGAACTGCTTGAGTACAACAGAGGACTGTAATGACCAGTATTTCCCAGGTAAACCTGGCAGAAACACAGAGACCATGCAGCCTGGTAGGCTCTGCAGCACTCTATAGGATTAGGAGCAAAACCTTTCCGAAATCATTGTACTTTTCCAAACTGAGTCTGGATCAGTTATCCCATGGGAAAATGTGATTCTTTATTATATCAGTACTTCCAAATATATCGCCTCTGAAAATTATTCTTTAAACATAAAACAAATAGCATTCTGAAGGGAAATAGAGAAAATATTTATGCTTTGAATAGCACAAACTCAATCCACAGAGTTATGTGTTGCTGTTCTACTTAGATCAGTCACATTTTCTACTTTGGCTGTTTCTAGCAACAGTTTTAGTTGCAAAGTCTGTGTCCTGTGGAAGGATCTGCACCATACCAGAAGAGCAGAGAGCCATCCTTTCAAGGAGCAGGCCTAATATGAACAGAAATCAAACAGATGCATGGCATCTTGCAGAAGTCTGGTTAAAAACAGAAACAGGAACATTAAACCTCTCAACAATATCAGATTGTTCAACAAAAGATTTAAGCTGGTATGGAAAGATGAACTTTGCTCCACTGTCTCCCCTTCAGAGCTAAAAATAATAGTGAGTCATGCCAGTAGCAGTGCTGCTATTCAGCTATACAAATTCAGGTCATTATGCTTAGATGTACAGTATCATCCCCTTACCTCCACAGACCATGAAATGATAGTGGGGAACTCTCACAAACCAGGCACTGATCAGCCCTTAGTTTCAAAACTCACTAAGATACCCCAGCAACAAACAAAATGAATACAGCCAAGTTCAATAACGGAGCCAAGACTGAAATTACCATTACAACTAGGATGAAATGGGAAGTCTTACATAAACCTCTGAACAGTATAACCCTCGATCTCTTTTTCCCCATCTAGTACATCCCTGTCTTTTTTTTTTTTTTCTGCCTGTTTTTTGTATTTCAGACCAAGGCAAATGGTTATAAAGTGTTTGTGAAGACATTTTTTAAAAGCTAGCTGATTAGACAGAGAGACCAGATGATCTGGAGAAGGTTGAACCGGAGCCAAATTAAAAAAGACACATATTAAACATATTTTAAGTGCCTTGTGACATCACAGATAATCTCTCAGAAAAGGCATTAGTCTACCTGGTAATTTTATTTCCAGGTAAGAACTTTTGAAAATTGGCCAGAGGAGGAGAGAAGTATGGACTGACAAGGATGTAAGGGAGAAAGAAAGAGTGATTTTCAGATGCTGAAAGGAGAGACTGTACATCCAACTAGAAGGACCAGCATCATCTTGCCTCCTAGAAATAGGAGATTTTCTTCATCCCTGCATGTAAACTGAGGTGAAGCATTGTTTTAGAATTATTTCATGAGACCGAACCTCTTCATCTAATACAAACTCCTCTCACCCTACCCCTTTCACTGACAAGGTCAAGTGTAAAAGATAATAAAGAGGATCAAGGTTTGCTTCTGTAGGAAATTTGGCAGCACTGCTGGTGACCAGAGTCCCCATGTGCTGAATGACAGTCTTAGCATGAGAAAGGAAATTCAGAGGAGGAATGGAAAGCTGATGAATAGGAAAACCCCTACATCATCCTATTTCCAAAGATGTTCAGACCAAGGAAAAACCAGCAAAGTATTTCCAAGCTAACAAATAGCAGTATTGTATTAACATTCACAGTAAGCTGCCAGTCTCATTGGCTCCTGAAACACTGCTGCAGCTCCCTGTACTGCCTTGGTTTTGTACTTCAGAGGAGATTTTACGATAACAGGACTGCTTGACTGCAAGGACAGAAAAATATTGGCATATGGAAAATATTTCTTCTAACAATGTATTTATATATACACTACAAAAGGACCTTTCCCTCTCCAATAAAATAACCAAAGAATTGAGATTAAGTATGGCAAAAAGGGATCATAAACAGCAAATGCTAGAATGACTATACAATTGCAACTGAGAGCTGTTACACCGTTGCCTTAGAAAAAAAATAATTATCAGATCAAATTTTAAAAATATTTTTAAAAAATCTGATTTATAACTATTTTCTCTGAAAGTCCGAATTTTTAAATCACAGCTTTAAACAGGTCAAGATGGCAAATGTCATGAATCATTTACCTGTGATACTAATGCATTGCAGCAAAATCTCTAGCTGACATAATCCCTAGCTACTTTAAATGAGTGCCTCCTTATATATATTAATATTCTAATAATGCTAGAACTTTTTAAAAAGAAGTTTTAAGTGCTATTTTTTAGTCTGCTTTATTAAGTTAGATCCCTGGAACCTTAGCCTGGCCAACATACTTTCTGAGCTATGTACATCTACCTGCTCTAAGTACAAGGTTTCTCAGACAGCCTGTTGGAAGAACCAAGAAAACACCACATGCAGAACCCAGAGTTTAAAAATGCACCTATTACTAGCATCCAGGAAACACACCTCCTAGCACATCAAGGCTACTGCAGAAAGGCATCTTTCATCCTGGTTTTGACAAAATTCCTCTCCCACAGTGAATGTAATCTATCTGATGGATTTCTCTTTGAGATGAGGAATGAAGTCCTTCTCTGTAATGTTACTGTATATGAAATAAAAATGAAATAGAATCTAAATATACCCAACACTATTCTGCTCTCCATCCCTCACACGAATCCAATATCATTCTTGAGACTAAACAGAAGCATTAGAGGCAATGCTCATCCATTTTTCAGTGTAAAAAGCAACCCTGTAAATGTTAAGAACAAGCATAAGAACCTTGGAATGACTGTCAATGAGAGCAGTATATTTTTTGCCATTTCATTGCTGATTTGTTGGGGGTTTTTTTTAGTTTCTTACTCTTAGCCAGCATATATGTATACATGTATCTATCTACTTGTCTATCTTTTTATCTTTATACCTACTCATCCACCTATCCATAAGATTTATAAGGTGCATGCTTAAGTGCATTAGTGCACAACTGCATACGGACAGCAGTGTACCCTTCCTTCATCCCTCCTTTACAACCAGATGCCCTTGCTAGCCCATATGCCCTTTCCTGCAATTTCCTCCACTGGCATCTCTTACAGTCACAGTTCAGTGGTGTGTCCCATCATGACATAATTTCCAAGAGATCATAGGTATAATGGCATTGGGCTTCATCTTCACACACTGTGTACTCATTCATATAGTTTGTCTGGTGAATATTTTCACTGGAATAGTCCCTTTGGACTAAAATATGCTAACCTCTACAGACTAGCCTTGTCTTGACAAAACCAGTCCCAGACTGCACCTTTCTCGTGCTGGTCTCTAGGGTAGATGCACTGGACAAGGGCAGCAGTGACAGATGACGCACAGGCTATCAGCAGGGAATGACTCTACTAGACTTGAAAGGTGGATTCTTCCATCTGGGCAAGCATTTCTGAGTGCCATTCTTCAAAAAGAGAAGGGGGTAAAGCCTGAAACAATGACCTCACTTTCTGGGACATGAATCACATAGCTGAGAAAGAGGAAGAGCTTTAAAATGTGGGTACTGTGCTGTCACAACCATGCCATACCCTCCAGCTCACCCATGTGACTCCAGGTGGTATTAATCTGGAATTATGTTTAATGAAAATAGAGGCTGTATCCTCCATACTTCTTCCCTGGCCCCACAGAAGAACCTCAGGTCTTGGAGAAGAGAACAAAGAAGGAATGCAGAGAGGAGAGCATGTGCTTGTATGAGACAGCAAGGGGAAGAACTGCCCAGAATGATTATCTCTGAACCTAAGGAGGGGTAGAGCAGGATCTAGCATTGTGGTTACAACAGTGTGGTAGTCCCACAGAATGGCTGTGCCTGCACATTTTGGAGGCGAAGGCCTTCCTTCAAAGGAGGAGTGTTCTGCATTTTATAAGATCAAGACAAATGTCTGTGTATTCTCCTCTTCACTATTGCTCATGATAACACCATTTTATCTCCATTCCTTCAAGATTACTGCAAAGCTGGTAATTGCAATCAAGCTATTTTATAAGTCAAATTGACAGGAGACCAAATTATTTATTATTTATTTTCATTTCTAAGTGGATCATTTGTGTTTTCTCTGAGTAATATGATGTGTACAAAATATCCCTAAAAATGTCAGCTAAGTGGAGAGATACAGAAAAATGGCTCTCTGTCTCATAAGTACTCATGGCTTTCAGAATATAAATCATCCTTACACAAACACAGGAATAGCATGGTAGTCTGACAGAGAATATTACAAATACGTAGAAGACACACTGTATGCCATGAAGTCCTTTCAGCTAAAAGATTTAGCCAAGCAAGTAGTCCTGTTGACTTCAGTCCCCACACCGTCACAGACCTCCTCTTGCTAACTCAGCTGTTAATGTTGCTCTAAATCTCTCCAACTTCTGTTTTAGCCTAACCAAGCCAATCCTCCCCACACTCTCTAATATTCCTCACCTCTTCCCATCCCATGCCACTCCAGAGTCCTGAATGGCACAATCTTTCTGGATATTCACAATTTTACTGGGAATGGGAACTCAGACACGAGGGGTGACAGCTATTAAGTAGCTGCTTCTAAAAATTCCAGTTAAAGCTGTTTATTTGCAAACACACATGGAAGTCCTAAACTATTGACTGGCTTTTGTGTGGATCTAATCTATTACCACGGGGCTATTCAGTATATACAACTTCACTCAGTCTACAGAAGTAAAACACAAATTCACTTGGGTGCAATTTACAGTGGCAATAACCATACTGTTTACATCATGATCAAGTACAAAGAGTTGGTCTAATATCCCTGAGGAGAACAGAGTGTGTAAATAAGCATCTTTTATAAGAGGGCTCTGAGATTTATTCCTGATCCTTTCCAATTGTGACTTTGGGAAATTCTTGCAAGCCCTTCCAAACTAGCGAGGCAAAACTGACCTTTTTGATAACTGCTGGTAAGATATCTGATCTCATGTTAAACACAAACTTAGCTATGACCTTAAATAAACTAGAAATATGGAAGTTCCACCACTGAGAATCGCAACAGCCCCTTCTGTGCTGGTAGCAACATATGAACATGGACCAGTTACAGCTAATCTTGGCTCCCAGACTTTTAATTAATATCTAATTTTTCAAAGACACTTGGCTGGACTGGAGGAGTCTGGATTCTTCCAGCCTGGCCCAGGGAAGTGATGACAGCAGTCAGGAGGGCCAAAGACACAGCACTGGTGGATCTGCACTGAGAGAGAGCACAGTGGAGGAAGTAACACTTGGGAATCCCACATTAGGGACGTAAATCCTCAGAGTCCTATGTTACAGCAAAGATTATTCAAATTAAGACTTCAGGAAATGCTTTCCAATGGTTAAAAGAGTGAAGCACTGGGACAGATTGTAGAGTTTTCAACAGAGTCTCAGATGGTAACAACCCTGCAGCATGTGTGAAGGTCCTGTTTTCTGGGCAGGAGAATGAACTACAGGTGAGACCTTCTGACATCTTCAGTGCTGTTCCTGTGATTCTGCTCTCAAGTCTTTTGTTCCACCTCCTAAAAGATGGAAATGAAATTTCTGTTCCACAGGGGTTTTCTGTGTACACACTCACTGGTGCTAATGACAGAACCTCAGAACAGGACCTCATGTTTACAGACTTCTTTTTCTAAGCACCTTCTCCCTTCCAGCATGTATGGCAGCTTTTCTCTTGAATCTGTATGGTGTTCTCCAATGTCTTAACAGCTAAACAACTGTGAGTGCTGCTGCCTTTCTGCATTACCAAAAAAGAAGACCTGAAGGCCTTGCATTTTCAAAGACAACTCCTTCTTTTCAGCGTGTTCTCTCAGTCCTCAGAACAGGAGTCTAGTAATATAATGATTCCTCTGATTCATGTGTGTGCCAAAGCCCAGTTTTATTTTAGCAGTGTATAAGAGGGTTTATTTTTAGGATACTATCTCATGATACCCTTGATAACCCAACTTCTACATAATCTAACCCTTAGTAACATAACCTATTTTTTTCCTCAGTCTATTGCAAGCCCTGTTTCCTCTTTTCAGTTTTTTGACCTCTTTTTTTTTTTTTCCTGGATTTTGTAAATTTTTACTAGTTGCAGAATTTGGCTTTACACAGAAGCCCTGCTGCAATCCTAGCCCTGCTTCACCATATGCAGCAAGCACCAAGGGATCAGGATGTTTCATCCTCCTATATCCTTTACATTACACCTTATATTTTCACAAGCAAATATTTGTAAGCTGAACTCATATTTTGATGGGAGCACAATATACATTCCCTGATTTCTAAAGTGGGATGGGCAGTATCAGGCAATAGGATTCATGCCACAGACTGCATGCAGCTCCCTGGTCATGCAATGCTTATTTCCCCTCTAACTGGTCAAGTGTGTTAGAATTAATTTAAAATGCAATACTCCTCTAGTACTGCCCTTTCATTGCAAACTATGATCATGAGCCATATAACTGAATAAGGCAGAAATACCATTCCTATTAATATGGGATTTACATCATGAGAAACATGTATAATGCCATTTTTCAGGACTCTACCCTAACTTACAACATTAACTTTTTTGTTGTTGTTATTCAGAAGATGTTTTTGGTGTCTGGAAAAATGCCATTTCCTATTTCAGACATAAAGGAGTCAAGCAAATAAACCACACTGGAAAAACTCCCTCTGTGATTTGCTTAAGTAGCAATTTATGTGAATAGGAAATCAGCTGCTCATCTCAGTCAGAAGACAGTCACAGCCAAGGAATTCTATTATAAAGGCCATATCATAAAAATGTGGATTAGGAATTTCCCTAAATTCTATTTACAGAAGGAAGCGCTGAATGAAGATCCAGAGGATCTCTTCCTTGCCCATGGCAAATATGTTTCTTATGTGAAACGTGTCTTCAAGGCATTACATCTTTCTATAGTCATCTCCCCATTTATGAAGGGACATTAAAAACTTATCTTCCTTTAGAAAGTGCTTTGAACCCTATGGATGAGAAGAGCTGTATGAAAAAAAAGTCACATTTTTATCACTATTGTTATTATTAAGCTAACACAAGCAAGAATATTTGTCAAACTAGGGGTTTAGTGAGGCATGCTTATCAAAAGTAAATAGAGATGCTGGCAGACAAACTCCATATGTTGGTTCTGAAGTCAGTCATACTGACAAAATCAATTAATATAGAAATGTTCCTGATAAATTCTGGAACCTCTCTAGATAACAAAAGCTTGGTACCATCTCTTAACAATAAGCAGAAGAGCAACCCAGAATGGACAGTACTCAATTTAAAAGATTCAAGGATCACAAATGTGCAAACATATCCAACATATTCGCCCTGCAGGATCTCAGTGAGCACAGATGGCACCAACAATACTTCCACCGTTTACAGTACATGGAGAAAGAAACATCCCAATTAGGATAAATCCCATCAGCAGCCCAGTTGTTCAGGAAAAGTCATTGGGAGACCCCTCTGGCTGCCTGCTTTTCAAACTCAGTATCGGCAGAAGCAACGGGGCAAGATAGTCAGAAGTTAAGCATGGACATCTAAACTGCTTTTGTAAGCCACACCACTGTGAAATCTAGTAGATGTACAGCCTGTAATTGGTTTCCTAATGCTATGCTCGTGCCACATCAAAGTAGCTGAGAAGATGTAAAACCAAGTGAGGAGATGTCGGTTTCACAGTTAAATTGCTGAATTTGGTAAGAGATTTGTACCTTCAGTCCCCTTAATATGTTAGCAAAGCAAATTTTTCCACTTACTGAATCAAATTGTACACTACACCACTTTATCCCTCAAGCTTATTTTCTGACTAAGCAATATTCATCACTAAGCGTAGCCCTGTCTTCATTCACATTAGCACTGGTATATAGCAAATACGAATTCAGGCCACACTTTGTTGTTCTTTTCATGCCTAAAACTTCATGCACAGCACGAGTGCAGGGTTTCCTACTTTTAATAATGTGTATTTTGTTGTAAAAATAAATTAATTGCAATCAGAGTTAGATAATATTTGGAAAAAACTGGAGTACATGATGAACGCTGTAGAAAAAACTCTGTAAAAATCAAAAAACAGAACATCTTCCTAATTCTGATAAGAATATTTAATTATTAAACAACACAAATAACAACAACAAAAATCGTGAATGTCAAATAACCTTCTACTTTGGTAAACTTACATTTTGTCAAAATACCTATTTCTCATTCCTGTAACATTTTCTTTGGGAGGTTCTCAAAGTACCTCATAACATGCCCACGAAATACTTCGCTTACCTACTTTACCGATGAGAAAATCAAGCAAAGCGTAATTAATTAATTCTTCTAAAGTTGTAATCATCCCTAATATAGAGATCAAAGATACTCTATTGTAATCCTGGCAGTAAGGTTGCAAAGCAGAGAAGCAAAGTTAACCTCAGTCCCCAAACGCCACGGTACATCATCAACAAACCTCCTTCCTCCAGGGTGCTAAGACACTGATTTCAGGTTAATTTATCAAATACACCCACCCCTCTCAAGGCTGTAGGCAGAAGCATGTGCCCCTAAGACAAATGATGAGCTGCCACCCTACGATGTCGCTGGCCTTGCCACTTGCAATCAGAAGGGCTACCAAATGGTACCTCACTGCAACCTTAAGTCTGCAGAGAGCAGAACAGAGGTTGCACGAGGTACATCTGGGACTGAGAATAATATCATGTCATGGTGGTAAAAAACTGTTCTCTCCAAAGCACTGAGCTTCTCCAGGAAGCTGGAGGTTAAAAACAATCCTGTAAAATAACTGATGACTTCATCAAATGCACAGGGAACTCAAGGCTGAAATGTCTATTTTGCTTGACAAGTGGAGCAGAGTCGCTGAGAGGGAGCGAGTAAAACACATTAGCTACAGACTTAGCAAGAAGATATCAGAAAACGTTCTGAGTTTTTGGAAAACCTTCTTTATAATCCCACAAGCATATGCAAGGCAGTTAGGGTGAATCTCTGACTGGATTCTCTTGTCAAAAAGAGTGGCAGGTTACCAAAAAGTAAACCCTATGGTGGGCATGCACCATCAGCACACACAAAAACTTGTATCACCCCAGGAAAACAAGTTCATTATCTTCAGAAATCTGAGGCATGTGTTTTTGGTGGCCACTACATCCAAAGTCAGTGGTTAGATAATATAACAAAGGAATAAAGAAGACTTCAATCAAATACAATACAACCACAGAGCAGTAAAAATTCAGCTTTGGTCTAGGAAAAATCCCACCACTATTCTTCATGGTATCACTGACATTCAATACATTTGAAGGCTTCACAAAATGCCAGGTTTCCTTACTATCACACGTTAGCACTTCACAGCTTAAAAGACCCACCAATGTGCAGGGATGTTGCCTACAGAACATGCAACCAGGGAAACAGAGCAAATTCATTGTAATGCCAAAAAAAAAAAAATAAATAAAACCAATAACATGAAATAGGAACATCTAGACAGGTAGCAGCCCTGAAGAAACAAACCTAGGAGGTGCAGGGAATCAGAGGCTGAACATAACCCAGCAGCATCATAAAATGACAATAAAGGTACCCAGAATGTCTGAAGAGGAGCAGAGCATCTGAGACAGAGTCAGCTACTCCTCATGTCTGTTCAGCGCCAGTGAGGCTGCTGGGTAGCACATTCCACAGGGAAGTGGTTCCATGAGAGTAAGCTCATGGTCTGAATGACCAGCAATCTAGAAACACACTTAGGAAAAGTCAGGAGAAACTGGAACCATCCAGGCTTTGGAGGAACTGGAGTCTGCATTTCTGCAGCAGAATATTGAAGAGATGAAACAGAACATGAAGGACAGTCAGAAGCTGACCCTGCCTGAGGCCAGGAAGCAAGACAAGGTGACAGCCCATGGCCCCATCCAAGCCTATGAAGATGTGTGCTGCAGCCCTGAGACTCTCCATGGGGCTGTGCAGAAGACACTGCAGAACAGACCTCACCCAACTATCTAGGACAATAAAGCAGACACATGCCCAGGAGATGCCTGGGTACAATGACAAAATTCTAAGATCACATGGCAAAATTCAAAAACAGAAGCTGATCGAATTTTTTTTCTCCCTCTCCTTTCAGATTTCCCAGTCCTCCACAATTTTAATGTAACTCCAGGAATTTGAAATATTTGTAAAAATATAGTTACAGCTACTATCTCCATACTACAGGTTTCACAGTGAACTCTGTACAACACCCTAAAATTCCAAAGTAACTTGTTGTCAGCTCCATCCACAACATTTAAATTTTCCCCATACTAGCCTTCCCACCCTGCTCCTACTTTCTTATTTTTTTCCTCTTTTGCCCCTCTGTAGAAGGAGATTGAAGCACTGAAGCGTGTCCAGAGAAGGGCAATGGAGCCGGGGAAGAGTCCCGAGCACAAGTGTTATGAGGAACAGCTGAGGGAGCTGGGGTTGTTTATCCTGGAGACAAGGAAGCTTAAGGGGGGGGCCTTATAGTTCTGTACAACCATCTGAAAGGAGATCGTAGTGAAGTGGATGCCAGTCTCCTCTCCCAGGTAACAAGTGATAGGACAAAAGGAAATGGCCTCAAGTTGAACCAGAAGAGTTTTAGAATGGATATTGTAAAAATTTTTTTTCATCAAAAGCGTTGTCAAGCACTGGAACAGGCTGTCCAGGGCGGTGGTTGAGTCACCATCCCTGGAGATATTTAGAAGACATGTCGATGTGGCACTTGGGGCCATGGTCTAGTGGTGAGCTTGGCAGTGCTGGGTTAATGGTTGGACTCCATGGCCTTAAAGGTCTTTTCTAACCTAAACAATTCTATGACACTGTAAACAGAAATGAGTAGATGAAAGCCACAAGCTGAAGTATGAGAGATGCACTTTATCCTTGGTATCAGCAGAGTTAAATACAACAGAGAGAAATGAGGTATAGCAATAGCTAAAAGGTTTGTTCATTTGAGTTCACTTCTACAGCAAATTTTTTTCACTAGATCCACTTTTGAGAGTCAAAGTGTAATAAACAGAGTTATTCTCTGTAGGGTTATTGACAAGAAAAAAAGAGTTATAAGTAGTATTGATTTGGGGTGAAATGGTAGAACGTGACAATCAATAGAGCTTAGTCAGATATAAAATAGAAGGAGTCACACAAGTCATGACAGGATTATTACAGGAGACAAATCCTAGTATCAGCTAAGGAAGGGAGGAAGTTGTAAATGAGATAAAAAAATATAAGATGTGGATTGCTCTATAGAAGAAACAAGTGTAAACTATTCATTTTCATGTTTTAACATGTGAAATAGGTTTTATTTCAGCATATTGGCACTGCTGTTTTTCTAAAGCTTTTGAAACAAATTCTTTCCACCTCCATAGTATTTTCATTAAATGTCATCAAAGCTCTTTTCAAATCTCTGAGAGCAGTATGATTATCCTTATTTAACAGATAATGAGAAGATAGAAAGAGATTTGGGCTACATTTTCTAAAGCAGTCAGTAATATCAGGTGCCTTCTGTCTGGATACACAAATCCATAAAATGATAGTCCTACAGAAATAAAATTTTCAAAGTCCCAAGAAATCACAACTTTGGTCGATGTCAACAGCTGCTTACAGGTTCCCAAACTCAGGGTCACAGACTGAGGAGCCAAAAGCTGAGCCTTCACAGCAAGCACAGCAAGCTGTGTAAGCACATTAAGCTCACTCACAGATACAACAGAGCCTAAAATAGGAGGGATGCTAATTCATAGTCCTCTGTTGTAATTGCAAAGCTCATTATTTTTACCACTTGAATGACTCAGGGTGAAAAAAACCCCAACAACCATATATTCTATGGTATGAAAGAACTGTGCATTTGCTGGTACTTATATAGTGCCTAACTTCCAAGCACAACCACCCTGGAAAATAATAGCAATAATAAGAACATCAGAGAGTATTTTTCACTGGTTATTTTACCAATCCACAATCGTTCAGTGTATTGCCTTTTCCTAGACTCTGGACCAAAAAAAAATAATTATTGAAAGATCCTAAAATGCCTTACAAATGAAATTTGATACAGAATTAGTTACACTACCAAGGTGAAAGGCAGTGGTGTTAATAACGATCAACACCATGCAAGAATTATTGCAGTCTGTGCTGAAAACTGTTCCATTCAGGGGATATATAAACCAAATTTTGAAGAACCTCTTGTGCTAATCTACTAAATAAATGCCAACGATCAAACTGTGGGATATATGGAGCCTGAGGGAAGAGAGGGCCTCGGAACAGTTTCATTTTTATGAATGGAGCCATAAGAAGGAGGTTAGAGAAGGACAGGAGCACACACAACTCCAGCCACGAGAAAGGCACCCGACAGGCAGGATGGCATCACCACACTGAAACAGGAGCTGGCCAGGAAACCAAAGGTAACATAGTTGCAATAAAATAAATTTTTTTAAAAAGCCAATCATTTCTAAAGAGGGGATTTTTAAACTGTTGCAGTCACTACAAGCTTGTTTAGCTGGAATCGCATTTGCAGTCACAGGATTTCTACTGGAAAATGGCATTACCGTCTCCAGAGAGAAAACTACGACTGCATCAATGGACAAGATGACCTTTTGAAGTCTTCTTCAGCTCTATTTCTGTAAGCCCATATTCAGGGACAAAATACACATCTGGATTGGAGCTGCTGGGGCTTAGGCATTCAAGTTAGAAAATTTTGGCATAAGTCTCTGGCACGAGAAGAAGCCCAGGCAATTTTTATATTGGACTCAGCCTGCCATTAGTGATGTGATTCAATGATAAAATGGCTTATTCCCCCAACACAAATATATAATAACGCACCAGAGCAGAAATGTGAAGCTGCTCTCATTATCACAGCTAAGTTCCTTTTACAGCAAAGCAGTTTACTTTAAGACTTTTCCAGTAATCCAAGTCTAATTATGGAACCAATTTAAAATAATTTTGTAATTAAACGTACCTGCTGAAAATATCTCACAGGCTCAATAATTTAAATGATAGTGTAAAAAGGTAATTAAAATTAAAAAGGCCAAATGAGGCTGGGTCGCTCCTCCACCAGGAGAGTGCTGAAGGACATTGCATTTGCAGACCCGAACCGCCTGCTTCCTCCCCAGATTTCTGCTTTCCCCAGCTACATAGGGATTTCGCACTAAGAGTCATCTCAGAGATGTCTGAGCGGACCGCGGCGGGGCAAGGCTTTTTGTTATCCTTTTTTTTTTCTTTTTTTTTCCTCATTCAAAAAATTACGCTGTTTCGAAACCAAGCTGTACTTACATAGAGCCATTGCTCCCTAGCTGGGGCCGGGGTGAGGCTCCCTTCACTCGGGGGTGCCGGGCAAGGGGAGCTGGGGGAGCCGCGCCTCGCTCCACTCGGAGGGCGCAGGGGGGAACTTTCCCCGCTCCCCTCTGGGGTCGGGGCTGCGGGGGCGGCAGGGGAAGGGGCGGCTCTGGCCGGGGGCCGAGCGGAGGAGGGGACCGCGGCCGGGGCCCCTCACTCACTCACTCACTCACTCACTCACTCACTCACTCACTCACTCACTCACTGCCTGAGCTCCTCATCTAAAGCTCAGATGTGAAGGGTTTGCTACACATGACACTGCAAGCTTCTGGCCCAGGGGGACCTGATTGCATCCTCCCAGGGATTTGTGTTACCTCTGTTGGAGTCTGTGCCCCTCTTGCCCCCTCTCATCTTGCTTCTGTTTTTCAGATGCATTTGATTTATACATACTCATTCCCTTCGTCACGGGAATGAGTTTTGGTGCGTGTCAGTTGTGCGAGAGAAAAATTTATAGAGCAAGCTGCAGAGGAAAGCAGCTGGGATCTTTCTTAGGAGAGCTGCAGTCGTTAATTATAGGAATCTAACTAAACCTCAGCTCAGGCAAGAAGCATTTTCTAGATCTCCCTCCTTTCTTTTGCACCTTCTTGAGCAGGTTGTTGCATCTAAGTCAGGATTCTGGAACAAGTGAAAACAACACCCACTTTTTTACATAAAAATGGGATGCTGAGTGCCAAGGAGCAGCTCTCTTTCTGGCTCCCTCATCTCCTAGACTGGTGTGAGGGGCACTGCACTGCTGTCCAGCAAGGGCTGCAGATAACACTTGTCTGTCCCCTGGGCTTGCTNCGCTGTCTCTCTCCGGGGTTGGCGGCCGAACACTTGCAAGGGTCGAGGAAGGCGAAGTTAAGGCTTCGCTCCCGGTGGTTTCTGGTCGTTTTCACCTCGAAAGGGGTTTCACGGTGGGCAGCTCTGAGGGAGCATCTTTAGGATGTCCCCGTGCTTCGTCACGTAGGCATCACGTTAGATATGGGATAGAGTTTACCGGTGCTGGTGCCATTGCTACATCATTCATAGTTTTGGGGAGCAGGAAGGTGTATTCCCGAGAGGTCTCATCCATCAGCTGCCATTGGGGAACGGCAGGATGGCAGGGCCTGCCAGCTGAAGCAATTTGCTGTTAGGAAGCAGCACCCAGCTGGATTTAGTCAATCTGTGAAATTCATTGCTATGAATCGGTGAATCAGAGGCGTCGTCTCGTGGCTTCAACAGCTGCGGTGCAGCTCCATGTTTTCTGGTGCCTTTCGCGGTGCGCTGGTAGGGGTAGTGCCCCTTTGCCCTCAGGTGGGCGTTGCAGGTCTTCCCTTGCTCCAGTGGTAGTGGGGGGTTGTCCTCCAGCCGAAGAGCCTGCAGAGAATGGTGTTTGTGAAGCAGATAAAGCGTACGGCGCACACCTGGGACACAGCAAGGGGAAGAAAACTGGGGAAAAGAGGTGGCACGTTTGTAAATAATCACATCTAGACTCAGTGCAAACACAGACCCAAAAGTATGTGGGGGCCTGCTAACAGCGTGGGGAATCAGCACATCCTGATGCTTTGAAGTTAATAGTCAATACTGGTAAAGCTGAATGAAGTTCCTTTCAAGTGTCCCAGCTACCTGATGCTGTCTCCTCCAACTTAAGGCTGCTCAAGAGAGATTTCAGCTCAAATCATGTATTAGTTCAAAGACCAGCATAAGAAGCATAGTTCTGTATCTCCTCTGGAGAAAATGGGCATCTCATAGTGAAATATAGGTATTCTGTTAAGAAAAGTATGAGGCCAATTTTCAGCTAAGAGCATGTATTACCTCTGAGATACCTTTGCTTCTCCTTTTAAACAGGAAAATTTGGAAACTATAGAGCCAAGCATAATTTCCTGACCAGGTGAGTTTTCACTTCCCCAGCCAACCCGGAGAGGGATTTCCTGTTAGTAATAGCCCTCTTAAGCTGCACAAATACAACACAGGCACAGTTACAGGATGGAGATGTTCTTTAGAGGCAATAAGCCATTGAATACTACAAGTGGCAGGATGGAGCCATATTGCAGAAATTCCTATTATCTGTAATAGAAATGCTTTGATAGTTTTAATTTTTGAAATCAAAAGAGCGAAAGGTAATGTCTCTAGCAAGCTAGTACTACTCCTGTTGTACATCAATTAAAATGCAAAGCGCTGGATGCAATGTCTGCCTTCAATGTGGATAGGGTCACCCAAATACACACTCTGGCGTTCCAAGGAGGAAGAGACAAATGAAATAACGTCTGTCAGCATTGACAGGTACTACTTAACCCTTGTTTTTGCCATTTGCTCCAATCCCCACGTGTGTGCAGCTGCGCCTCTGACACCATTCAGCCCGAGGAAGGGCGACTAAGTGCTCCAGGCACTCGTCAGCCACACTGCATGAGTGGGAGTACCACCACTCCAAACAGCACCAGGAAATCAAGATTTGCTGGTGTAGCAGCTCCTCTTCAAAACCTTAATGAATCGTAAAAATTCACTCCTTGCTGAACAGCACATGTACATAGGATACAAGATGGTGGCAGTGACTGAAGGGGCTAGGGTGGTTGGCCCCCACATGACTGCAGGAGTTTGGCAGGCATCCCTGTCAGCTGAGAGCAGAGAAGGAGTTCTGCAGCTGAGGAAAGCCTAAACTGAGTGCGAAGCAGGAAGAGGTAGAGGAGGATGAAGCCTGAGGCAACCCCGACCGCAGAGAGGCAGAGGGGAAGGAGCTGCTTTGCTTTAGCTTGGACATCATTTCTGGAAGGGGTAGATTGCCTGAAGGGCTACAACTGCTCTGTGACCAAAACTGACATCTGTAATCAATTTTAATACATCCTCCTGAACTGAAGTGAGGCCAGAGCAGCGATCAGCAGGCTAGACCTGAAGCTCTGAGTTGCCGTTACCTAGCATAGACTGTAAAATACAGGAGGATTTGTCCCCTGGTGATCCTCCCCAGTGTTTCATAGTCACAGATGTCATGATTCTTGTGCCTTTCTATACTTGGTTGCCCCTCCACTATGTATTTTGAACAAGTTTACAAACATGCCTGAAACCTGTAGGGACTAACCCTGAATTGCCTCCTGTGGGGATAACCCCTCGCTGGTGCTGGTGCTGACAAGTTAGAGAGATGATGTGACACATCTTTGCTCCATCCATACTGACAGAGCTGCCTCCATCTCCCCGAACTGCTGCTGCAGCTAAAAATGCCTCTTGTTAGCAGCCACCCCCAGAATGAAGACGAAAATTGCCAGCACTCATCTGCACCCACCAGACACAGATCCCTGTTGTTTGGGCACATGAACATTGAGGTGGTGCTGGGAGCGGGGGGAGATGCTGCTTCCTCACGGCAGGTTGTGGGTGCTGCCATGTGGTGAGAGGCGTTTCTGGCCCGCTTCACTCTTGTTGGAGGGAGAGTGGGTTCAGCTCCCCTCCAGCTGGCGCACACAGCCGGCTCCTGGCTGATTCTAGCAAGTGTAGGGTGGGCATCCCAGCTAGATTCTGGCTCTCTGTGGGCTTACAGTTTATCTTCTCCTGGGGTTTTGTAACCATCTTTACAAATAAACAATGGTGTGTATATTTGTAGTTGCAGGATTTTATTTTGATCTTGTCATACACACTCATCTGTTTTATTCTCTTATTTTAATCTTCCCACATGCACTTATTTATTGGATTATCTTATTCTGAGTTCTGTACCAGATAAAGGGCTAAATGGAAAAATTAATTTAAATGTCTCCAACCCAAAAAGTGACCACTCGCTCCAAGTCAAGTGACAAGATCAGTAACACTGACTCTACTCAGGACTGGGAAACTTGAAGACCATGCCCATCCTACACAGCCTTTGGCCCTGAGTACTCAACACAATATAATAATTTTCTCTCTGTGTGAAGGTGTAGGAAGTATCTTTCAAAGCATCCAAGGCAACGTGATGGTGAGGGCCCATGCTATTGCCAGTCTCAGTGGTTCTCTTGCAGGGTGAACCTGTGTTGCAGAGCTGCTGGTGTGGCATGTGGAAGCGCTCAAGGATGCTTAAAGATGCAAAACCAGGACAAAGGCGGAGCCAAACCTGCTGTAGTCTCATTCACACTGCTCATTGGGCAGGTGTCTGGACTAGATTATTTCTAGAACTGCCAAGAGGTACTGTTTCAAGGGAGACAAATTCATTCACTATAAAAAAGAGCTAGGGAATGAATGAGATCAATCAGTCCTCAGTTCCTCCTGGCAGTAAGGGGAAGAGAATTGGAAAAAAAAAAAAAAAAGAAGAAACTCATAGGTTGAGATCAGAACAGTTTAATAATCAAGATAAGAACAGTTTAATAATTGAAACAAAGTAAAATATAATAATATTAATGATCATAATAATCAGGATGAAAAGGATGGGAAGAGAAAGAGAGGAATAAACCCCAGGAAAAACAAATGATGCACAACACAGTTGCTCACCACTCTCTTCCAATTCCCATCACCAATCGGCAGCTCCTGGCCAACTCTCCAAGGTGTATATAATGAACATGACTTGCTGTGGTACAGAATATCCCTTTGGCCAGTTCAGGTCAGCTATGCTGGCTATGCTCCCTCATGGCTTCTTGAGCAGCTCCTCGCTGGCAGAGCATGGGAAACTGGAAAGTCCTTGATTTAGAATAAGCACTACTTAGCAACAACTAAAACATCAGTGTGTTATCAACATTATTCTCATGCTGAATCGAAAACACAGCACTGAACCAGCCACTGAGAAGAAAATCAACTCTATCCCAGCCAAAACCAAGACACTGCAGTAAGAGTCAGCTGGAAATGAGGTTTTTAAGTCCAAATTTTCAATATGGCTCTCATCCCATAACTGAAACAGCTATTTCTTCACCTGAGATATACCCAAATTAATTCAGTTCATCCCTTCTTACCTGACACCTTTGGACACTCACCATTGCATTATTCCAAAAGTGTCCCATGCTCAGCAGCTCAAGAGCCTGAGCCTGACTGTGATCAGGAGACACATACGGCACTGTGTGTGACCTGCATTATCAGGGCACTTCTTAATGCCAGCCAGCTTGGGCTTCCCACAGAGCAAACTGTGCAAACTAGGTCAGAATAATGTGGTTCTGCCCACATCTGCTGAACAGCACAACAGAGCTCTCATGCAGGAGCTGGGAAGCCAAATTCCTCAATCTGAAGGAGCTCAAACCTGTATCTCTTTGTTATTGTCAGTGTACAGACACTATAGATCTACTTAAGTACATTAGGACAACAAAACTCATTTTTCTGTGTTGTATCACAGCATTATCTTGGGCAACCACTAACAGTCTAGTTGGCCTCAGTGCATCAGACTGTTTGTTGGCATCTGCTAGCAAAAATGCAAACCAAAACATTTGGTAGTGTCCTTGTGTGATTGTTTGCGGTTTTTATTTATCACATTAAGATATTCCTTCTCCATATTTTACCCACTCAAAAACAAGGTCAGAAGGAATTGTCCTAGTGGTGTGGCTGTTGGGTGGGTAAGTTTCATCCTTAAATTAGATTCCAAAAAGGGTGAAAAGTGAGTAGCCATGACCGTAGCTGAGGGTAATGAGAGAATTTATTTGTGGCAGTGTGAGACTGTAAAAAAAAGGGCATATTAGTGGCAGATGAATGAGTAAAGAGGTGGTCAGTCCACAGGGAAAAGAATAGCTTAACATAGAAGTCTGCAATCAATTATTTTAAAATATGAAATGGCAATGACTGGCATTGAGATTTGGCTGGAGAATAACATTCCAGACTGTAAGTACATATTGTTGCAATACATCCTCCAGACCTCCTGGCCACAGACCAGCTTCCTGTTTTATCAGCCACAAGAAAAAACTATTGCCTCAAGCTCACAGGTACCATGTCGTAAACACAATTCTGCATGTAAAATTAAGAAAAATAAGCAACAGCTAACAAATGCAGGGAATTGCCTTGGAAGGCACAAAACTATTGAGGGCTAAGATTTGATAATTACCTTGTTGTGTCCTTATGGAAGGTAATAGCCTAAGATATCTTGTATTCTTAAAAAGCTGAAGTTTTCAACCATTTTCAAATAAAAACTAATTTGTTGAACTCCCTTATATATCAGATAAGGCATTCAGTCAATTTCTTCATACCTGGAGTACTCTATATTTCTCTTTCAACTCAGAAATATTAATGAACTGAGATTTCACAAAAATAGGGTGTGCCTGGGTGACCTGGGGAGGCATACATTATTAAACCATGTAAGAATAAATAGATGCTTTTCAAAGAACGATTTGATCTTCTTAAGTGTTAATGATAATGTTTTACGGTTAATATTCAGGAATGAATGAGTTTCTGAGTGTTTTCCAGTTTATTTCCAAGTGTGCTCTGATCCCTAACAGGGTACCCCTGGAGACCATGACCTTGCTTTTGCTTGATTCTGCAAGAGACCATCCCCCACACACACACCCCTCTCTGGGTAGATTTGTACTGGAAACCTTGATTTCATCATTTCACTTCATCCATTTCTAAAAAGGCCAGCTTTCTCATCTACCTCAGCATGAAAAGGGTGATTGCTGGACACTCAGTAATTGCAGGGATTGCAGGAAAGCAATTATTCTAAACAGAATACTTTAAGATGATTGCTTAGAAGAGAGGCTTTCCTCATAAGTGTGCTTTCAAGAACAGGTAAGCAATTAGGAGAATAATTATTTTGATGAATCCTGAACCACTAACAATTATGATGGCTCAAGAAAAGCAGCCCTACAATTTTTGAGTCCTGATTCTGCAGATGCTGAGTAGCGCTTGCTCCTTTCAACTCCTATCAAATTCAAAGGAGAGTTGAAGGCATTCAGTTTCTCACAAAGTCAGGATTTAAGAAGCTCTCCTTTCCCGAAACATAATCACTCTTGTTTGAAGAGAGCAGGGGGCACCCTGAATAAAATGATAGGAATATGAAAGGAAAATTCTTTTTCCTTCACTGGGCCATTAGTACTGACAGCCTTAAACTCACATCTGGAACCAATATACAAACATTAATAACCAGCCATCAGTGTAGTTTCACCAATTAGTGCTAATTGCATTTCATTAGAAATACTGGCAGCATAGAGAGGGTGGAGTTTGAACTACTTTTTTGTTTCCTACTGACCTACATAACTAGTAAAAGGTTTTAGTTAATAGAACACTATTTTTATTTCCATCAACATAGTTCAGAGGACATTACAAAAAGAAATGATACCTGGCTAATTGGAGAACTGGACTAAATCACATCTACTGGCAGGCCTATTCTTCAGCTGATTTTTGTACTTTTCTCATAATAACCAAATTAAGCTTGCCACTAGTCCTGTGACTATGTTTGGCCCTTGCTTTCCAGTAGACAGTAATTTCCAGCAGAAGAAACAAGACCTGAAACAATTTTAATTGGTTGCGAGTGCTTTTCATTTCATCCCCCCAGACAAGAAGAGGCTAGTGAATACAAAATGCAATATGTACTGTTTGATTTGCATCACCATTCTGAGCCTGAATTGTATTCATCCCCCCCTAAGCATAAACTCATGATGAATTTTTCTATGCCCACATCACAATTGGCACAGTTCATTTTCTTTGCATTACGATACATGAAACTCTGCCTAGGAGGACCCCAATGTCCAGCTCACAAGTTCATTATTCACTGTTCTGTGTAAATTAAGGTGCTCAACCCCATCCATTTACCCACTGGAAAAGTTTCCAAATCCCACTTTCTGACCCTTTTCATCAGTGCAGCAGAGGCAGCCAAGAGCAGACTGGGGAGAAACACATCCAGCTGCCACTGTGCCTTCGGAGTGGGCAGCTCAGCCCATGGCACAGGGAACTGCAGATAGACAGCAAGACACAAATTCCTTCCTACCACCGCCTGAACTTACAGCTACAAGCAAGTCCCTTGGACTCAGCTCCCTCAAAAGTTACCTCCATTCAAAACTGCAACTTGAAGACCTCTGGACAGCTGCAGTTTAACTCAGAGGTACTTCACTATTTCTTAGCAAAAATTCCCAGAAGTTTGGGGTTGTATTTCAGGATGTGGGTTCAGCTGCAGCAGCAGGGATCTTGTGCTTGCCTAGGTAGGGTTGTACCTCTATGTACTGTATTCACAGAAGCATGTAAGCTGCCACAGTTCTTCCAATAAGAAGGATCTCTTTCAAACCAGAAAGGATGTGCCTTCCTTGTCCAAGCCAAGCAGCTGAGCTTTCCACCCAGCTAATAAAGAAATCATCTTCCATGGCCCTTGGACTCAAGCCCTTGCCTCTCATGTCTCTGCAGAGTTTATGTAGACAGATTGTGTTTGCCTAAAAGCATTTAACTAACCTATGTAGGAAAGTAAAAAATTGTGCACTACCTTTTTCCTTGCATGATGAGCAGCTTTATATATTCCTTCAGGACACGAGGAGAGAAGAATAAGGAATTGCAGCAGAGTCCCCATGAGAGAGGAGAATGAGAGAGCTGAAGCAGATGTGTTCAAACATATTCCTTGGAAGGCTATGACAAAAATACAACAGCTGGGTGAGAATGCTTCCAGTGCAAATACCCGCACCTTTACAATTCTGAAGGTAGAATAACGGAAAAAGTTGAAATGTCACAATTTTATAGCACGGCATAATGACTTCCTAAGCTGTTGAGATTTTTTTATATTGAATCCTTACTAAATGCCACGCAAAACCATAACAAATATAAATTCAGTAAGAATTCATTTACATGCACCTTACGTATTCCATATCTACACACTTTTACGTTTCTTCATAGGTATATAGCAATTTGTGCTAGCTTCATTTCGTAGCAAACCCGTGGAAAAGCTGTAAGAGGATAGCTGTATTACTGTTTTACTAGAATTTTTGTAACTTTCTTCAGCATCTGCTCTGATACACATATTAAAAACCATAGTATCAAATAGAAAAATTTCACAATGTGAATCAACAGCCATGTAGTGTAAATTAGTACAGCCAGAGGAAAGGGACCAGAAGGAAAAGTCTGCTAGACAGCACTCAATATTAGCAGACTTTGAAGAAGCAGAGATTTGGATTTGAGCTGTTCTTATGTTTAATTTCTTTGTTTATTTGCTACCTTTTTCCCACAGATACAAAAACAACTCTATTCAGCTACAACCACGTTACCACTGAGTTGTGCCAATTGTTTCAGCTGTTCATCTGGCTCTCAGTATAGGCAACAGTTCAGGTTTATTCAGGTTTCTCTCTGCAGGTGTTCCTTTTCTTCCTTTTTGGTGCCTCATTTTTGTAGTTAAATATCTGTCAGCTCTTATCAGGTGAGATAATAACAAATCTTAAGCTGTCTAGAAAAACATGATCACCATTCCTGCATTCTGTTGCCACCCTGAAATTCTTAGCAATAACAGTATGAGCCTGAATTGAAGACTAAACTGGATTAGGTTCGATTAGCTATTCTCCTTTAGCAAAAGAAACTCTAAACAAACAAAAAAATCAAAACCAAAACCCAACTAAACAAAACCAATATCAAAAATAACATCAGCAATTCTTGAAAGGAGGTGTGTAAGAAGGTCAGAAAAACTCCTTGTTAGCCCTTAAGGTGTATGTTGGGGTGTGTGACTTTGGTGGCTGTCCCTCCCCTCTCTGGTCCTTAGAGGGGAAACTGTGGATCAAGAGCAACTATAGGCAGGAGAAGAGGGTGAGAAAAAAAGAATTGGAATTCAGAAATTGTTGGAATTGAAGTGAGTTACCTTGTGATAATGCATTTGGGGACAGAAGATATGGGAACGAGAGCAAATCCTCTATAGTCTGGAGAAGGAGAGGGCAGCAGACTGTCAGTGACACTTTGCATGTGGCAACAGCATGGATTTGAAAGGTCTCTGAAATGATTCTGCCTTCCTCTTTTCTTCATGCTCCTGCCTTTTCTGGGGAAGGTCTATTGCACCCTCCAGGGATAACAGCTCCCCAGAGCTGAAATCCTGCTTAGCTACACAGAGGAAGGAGTTCTATCGGGATTTTTCCTGCATGAGATGACTTTCAGGTATTTAGATCCCTGTGGAAGTCATCTAATTCTTCATGCTTGCTAATGAAAAGTGAATTCAGCCAAGTCTAGTCTTCATCAACAGGTTAATTGTCATAATATTAAATATTCCTTTTTATTAAGTTTAGTGCCACTTAAGGATTTGACCTTCTTTGTAATTGGGTGCTAAGGTTGTATTATTCATATGAGGTGATTGTTTCATTTAAAAGTGTAGAACACAAACTGAAACGTAAACTAATTTTTCTAGTATGGAAATGTCAAAACATTTTTGGTGCATAAAGCATCAGTTATTATATATGTGGATGGGATTATGTATGGTGGTGAGGTGGCAAAATCTTCAGATGACAGACTTGCAAAACCTAATGATAATTAGATCTTCATCTGATCAGACCTTCTATGTATCCCTGACTTCTGCATTTCTCAGTTGCCCCAGTATATTCTGTATGCTGAAGCATATTAGTGTTTGGTTAAACATAAATTTTCAGAACATCCAGCTGTTTTGTGGTGGTTGGTACAGTTACTTTCCATGTGAAAATAAGATCCTCAACTATCCAAATTGAATTTGTCAACTTCAGACCCCAAACAATGATTTTCCAGAGGGTTTTTTCCCTTACCCTTCTCTGGAGTCCCTTCAGAATTGGACTTTTTCTCATGAAAGTACTTCAATAACACATTTGAACCACTTCAAAAGGTTCTTTAAGGTAAGCTTAGCTGACCAAGGTCTTCAAATTCCTCACACTAAGATGGTTAAAAAGCTGCTGTTTGAGCAGCTCCACGGCTACCTGGCACAGGGGCAGCTCAGCAGGGGAGGCTGACCCTGAGGTGATCTAGGTGGTCTTTAAGGTCCCTTCCAACCCAAACCATTCTATGATCCTATGATTCTGTTCTATGGCAGAGACATGCCAGGCTGACTAGTTCCAGCTGCCTGAGCTGGTGGTCCATATGATCTGGACCTGTTCAAGCCACCACTGTGCTCACTACTGCTTGTGGCAGTAAAGGAAAAGCACTCCTGGGCAGGAATGGCCTTGGCTGAACTTGCTCCTGCATCATGAGCAGCGAAGCGGTGGGGACTTTTGAGTCCTTGCCTTTGCCAGACACTGTCACCAGCTTGGCTCTTCTGAGCTCCTGTGCAAGGGAGGGAGAAGCTGTGACAGGATGGAAAGGCTTTGCTCTGTCCTGAGAGGAAAGGACAGGAAGAAATGGACAGTCCTCTCTGGAGAGGTGGTTCCTTTTCTTCTTTGGAGCAACAAACTTCAGGCTTGCTTTCACTATCAAGAAGCCCATGACCTTTTTCCAAGGGGTTACTACTCCATGCTAGGTGATGACAACTACCAGCCCCAATGCTGTCCTTCCCAGTGGTAGCTCCCTACCAAACCCCTTATGAAAAGCCCAAGCTGCCTTGTACCCAGCCAGAAAGGAACTGGAAGAGTCCACTTCATGTCTTTTTGTCACCTCTCCATTCCTCACACTTCACGAATTCTCATCTATAATTGTTATATGGTACCTTTATTTATTGATTGTACCTCACTGTTTATTCTTAACTGCTGCTCTCGGGTTTTTTTACAGAGTCTGGGCAGCCTTTCAGGCAATACTGTCATCTTTCTTGGCACTGGAATCACAGCTTTTTGGCTATTTTATGTGTTCTTCTTAATAGAGTTCGCAGTTCTCCATCACATACACTCCTTCTGGTATTTTTTTCTCACTATCAGTCTCACTGTTTTTTCTTCATGTGTGGGAAATTAGTCCTTCTGAAACACTAAAAATGCATAAAAATCTGCTTTCTTTTTGCCCATTTTGAATATTAGTAAGCCTTGATGATCACTCCATGGTTGACCACTTAACTTTACCTGTAACAGAAGGGTCCAGACTAGATTTGGTGTAGGGTGGGTGTTCTAGATTAGTTACCCTTGTAACTTTTAGAAAACAAAATACTTTTGGAATAGCCTCAGAGGATATTGCAGTTCTTTCCACATATAAAGCTTGTGAAGAAAAGGGGGGTTGTATATGTGGAATTTTGTTGCAACAGATTTGAATCCAGGAGTTCTTGTTCATTCTATCATAGCCAAGTCAGAAATTATTTTTCTAGCATTTGAGACAGTCGGGGTAGCAGGTTGTATTTCAGCTGATGATTTATTTATAAATCTGAGAAAAAGGATTATTTATCACTATAAATGTGGGATAAATTGTAAAATTTTACCAATAACCAAAATTGAATTACAAAACTTCAGCATTTATTTTATTCACAAGCCTCCTTCCTAATGCATTATTTAGCAAACATAACATTATCTCATTATATGTGGTCTTTGCCCCAAAGAGTTTGCAGTCTCACACAGGCACCAAAGATTTTTTAGCAGAGGAAAGCATAATGAAGTAATTAGTTTTGAAATAAACATACATCATTTCAGATTAGAGAGGATGCACATTAATTAAGGCATCATCCAGAAAACTTCATCTGCAAGGCACACATTCTGCACCAGCAATGGCAAAAGGTGTTTCATGAAGGACTTCACTGAAAGCAGGGACTAGTCCCTTTAGATTATGACAGTGAAGTCGTTTTACCTGTGCCAAGATCATTGGTCCATCAGTAAGACTCAAAGGATAGTGATTTCAAAAGCCATACGTTATGTTTAACCCTCCTTATATTATACCCATCACACTTCCCCGTGGTTTGATTTTGCTGGGAACCGAAGCTGTAAAGGTGCTCAGTCCTCAGGTAGAGTTACAGCACTGAGAATTATTCTACCACAGTTCAGTGCAATTTGCCACACCTCATAATGCCTGAATACAGGCAGTCCATGAATGCAAATGGAAAGAATAATTTCATTAAATTATTTTTGTAACTGCATAATTTTAGTAATTAAAACCTTTACTTAATTCAGGAATGAGCAGAATATTATATTAATGCACTACGCTTATTGAATTTTTAATGTTGACTAGTAAATTTGTGGGTGATGCAAGCCATAGTTAAAAAGCTTTAGAGGGAAAAGTGTTCAGACAGCATTTTGATTAGGACAAATATATTTATGGGAATTGTCTCCTCAAATTCAGTTTTGTGGGAACAGATGGGCTTTTTCATGTACCTGATTCTATGGCTATTTTGCTGTGCTTCAGATGTTTCTGAGGCACAGGTGTTTCTAGGCAACATTTACAGAATTCCCTGAGGAAAAATATCAGCATAGGAAAAGCAAAACTAAAAGCTGCCTGACCTAGACCCTATACTGAGGCAGCATGTTGCCTAGTCCTTCAGTCACTCAAGGCCAAAATAATATGCTTATTTATTCCTCTGGGCTTTGTGTCAAGCTTTTAGGTTATTATTTGCAAAAACAGTGAGAAACTCGAACAGAGCAAAGCCCAAGTGATATGTAAGGGAGCACTGGAATGAAGATGTTTATCTACTACTGATAATCATTTAGTCACCTCCATAAATATGGGCAGGACATGGAAAACAAACTCAACAAAGCACATGCAGTACATTAAAATCCTGACTTTATATATATATTTTATCTTGCCCAACCCCCCCTGGATCTTTCACAAAAAAAGACGTATTATTCACAATGTCTGATCCCAGGTTAGTTTAAAGGAAAATAAGAGAAATCTTCTCACCTTTCATAATTCATTGGAAATGTAAGTTAGACACTACAATTGATTCAGAGGAGTACATGACACTTTTTTCATTGCCTCTTCTGTATTTCTCTGCCAGAAAGCTCTTATATCTCAGCTTCTTACAAGATTACTAAATTACTAGTCAGAAGAACAAACCTTTCAGAAGATTTAGAGGTTTTACCTTCTGGATTATACACCATGGTAATTTAATACTAACATGCTGCAGTGCTGACTAACAATTTCATTCATAAGAATTTATGGGCTATTCAGAATATATCTCAATTTATGATTATAATTATCTGATTAATTGTTCTGTGAGCAGGGGGACTGATGTTGCATCTGTGTTCTTCAAGCCTACTCCTATCCCAGGCATCCCATCTCTCTGCTTCCTTTAGTGATCCCTGGCTGTGGCAGAGCTCAAACTTCCCAGCCATTGGCACTGGTTCCAGACAAAACCTGCAGTGGGTTGATTCTACATGTAAAACCAGTGTGCACAAAAGAAGAAACAACTGATTAGTTGTCCTGGTAGAAAGATGCTTTCTTTTCCTGAAACTTTCAGAAATATACTATCCAAACAAAAGGTAGAATTGCCAGGACTGCTTTAAGCACCAGCTGGAAACCAAGATCACAGTCCTTTGTAATTCAAAGGGATTTGTCTTTGGCCTCAGTAGTTAGAGGGTCAGTACTGAAATCTTTCCGCACTGTTTGCTCCTGTTGATTAGCACAGGTTATCCTTATTATACCTCCTATGCCTCATCTCATGTAAGTACACATTCCAGCATTACAAACAGAAAATTCCTTGGGAATATACAATTCTGAGCGTATACAATTTACAGTTTCACCTTATCTGTGCTCTGCTGTGACTACGAGGTAACAAATCATAAAGAAAAAGACAAAACAACAAATAAGAGTACAGTGGGGTGAAATTTTCTTTTCTCACCCTGGAATCTCTCTGGAGCTATGCAGTGTAAGTAAGTGGATTTGCACTCAAGTAGATTAGAGCAAATTTAATTCCTAGACTGTCACCCATATCTGCCTCTTATCATTGTCGTGGTTGTGCTATGCTATTAAAATTGTTAAAGACTGATGCCTTCATTTAAAATCACCCACAGATCTGTAATATCAACTGTACAACAACAGTTTTAGCTGCTGTTGAATTGGGCCTCTACTTTGGTTCTTCAAGAAAAAATTATATCATATCCCTAACATTTTCCCTAATCATCGTCCATAGTGCGCTCATATCAGCACTACTCTCACTTCGACTCTGATCAAGCAACATGGCTTAGATGGCTTTAGACAGGAAGAAATGCATGGTGCCTTCTGATCTTTCTAGTAGCAGGGCAAATCAGGAACCTCCCCTTAAGTGATTAGAGTTACTCCAACAGAAAAATACCATTAAGCCAGTTCCTAAGACAGGAAATAGTGTAATTCCACACTACTGATGGGAAAGAGAATGGTGTCACATGCCTGCATGTTGCTTCTAGTAGTCATACAAGATAGGGTTGGAAAGAACCCGAAGAGGTACTTTGCAACTTTCTGGATCATCGGTGTGTGATTCTGTGATATCCCACATAAACTCATGATTTTCACTGTGGATATGGGAACCAGATTATTCCCACCATCTTTGCAGCTGTTCTCTAGGAAGCAACTGAAGACTTAATAGTAAATAACTGATGTCTTACTTCAGTCTTCTTCAGTGTAACATCCCCTGTTCCTTCAGTGTTTTCTTTCTTTGTCATTTTTTTTTCCTAGATCTTTGATCATTGTCTTTGCCTTCTTCCAGATTCTCACCTGTTGGTTTACATCTGTGTGAACTGTGGTACAAGAAGCTGGACATAGAAACTTTCAAGCAAAATGACTGTGTACCCTACTAAATGTGGCTGCCTTTTTAGGGAGCACAGTCCAAGGCACATGTCTGGAAGACAGCAGTATAGGTCTTCTAAGTGACTCTTTCCAGCCTCTGCAGTATCTTTATGACTTCTGGCTGGTATATTACATATTCAACTGTGATAATAAATATGGCATCATTTTAAACTCTTACTTCTTGGTGTTCAGGTGCAATTTTTGTCAATAACTCTAAAATAGAAGAGTTTCTGCACTCTGAGAAACTGAACTACTGAATGCCCTGAGACCAAGTCTCTCCTTCTGGATGAATTCTTTTGGTATTTAGACTGGCCTTGTCTGCTCTCCACTGAAAAGTTTGTTTATCAGACTGCAATAATTAATTTCCTATTACTTTCCTGTGATTGTGGAATCTCCTTTTTAAGGATCTAAGTGAAGACTCCAGCTGTGAAGAGAAAAGCACAACCACAAGGGGCATTGCCACTGCAGGCATCAAGGAAGTCTGAGAGTCTGCTGCCTGCTCAGAGAATCCCTGAGTGGTCATTTTCATGTAAAGTGCTTCACATGGTGCTCAATTGCCTACGATTGCAGATTGGAAAGTTAAAGGCTGTGCAAAAGGCTGTGTAAAATAAAAGTTTTTTTACACAGAGGAGGAATACTTGACCACTGTACAGTATTTGTAGGAGAAATAATCTTTAATCCCACTCAAAGAGCAAGAGAAGGAAATCCATTAAAACCAAATCACATTATAGTGTTTATGCTTATGTCTTAAATAAATGTCTTGCTCTCTATAAAGTTTGACTCTGATGAGAAGGAAAGCTGTGTTAGGAATGATTATGTGCTTATTTTCATAGAAACGATCCACCATTTTCTGATCAAAACAACAGAGAAGCATGCTTGAAAGATACAAGCTCTGACATCAGATCACCATGCTCATTTTCTACCATAAATACCAAAGTCTCGAGATAAATCTGAAAGTTCTTTAATATTTTAGAAAAATGTACATAATTGTGAAATGGTAAGTTTGACACTGAAAATTCAACAAGCTATGGAACAACATCTTTTTGTGGCAATATTTGGGTTTATGTCTTGTTAAAGGTGCAGTCACTGAAGAATCTGATTTATGAGAGCAAAGGGGATATATCACCCTCTACAAAGAAGTCAGATTCCTTTTGAGAGAGAAGCCAGCAAGCTGCTGATTCTTTCTCTTTACTCTCTCTCCACCATCTAAAACACATATAGAAAAAACCCCAGCCCAAGCCCCAAAGCTAAAAAAACACAGATGTAGTTCTATATTTAATTTAAACAAGCATTTGTTTGAAAGCTTACAAGCTTTCATATCCAGCAGCACTAAAAAGCCTAAAGCAGAAAACACATTAAAAAACAATCATAACTCATATCCAGGTAAAAAAGGATACTGTGTGAAGTTCACCAAGACTTATTCAAATAACTTCTGAAAGCACAGTCCCACATTCTACTGCAAATGCCAGAACAAAGTGTAAAACAGTTGGTTCATATATCTCTCAACATTCTCATCTAGTTGGACTTGGAAAGAATAATATTTTCTAGTTATCTTTGACAGGATATCCAAAATTTAAATCTATACAGGGTCATTAGGCATCTCGGAAGATTTTAACATTTTCCCTCCCCGTCTGTAGTATTTTGTTTATAGTAAATATTGAAGATCTCATACTTCCTAGTGCTGAGATCTTGGTGTTCTACTAGATAATTCCCTGCAGGTTTGCTAGACAGGGAGATAAGTCTGCAGTTTCTTGTGGGATGAGGTGTATCACTGCTCCTCTTGCTATGAGGGTACTCACTGAGTACATCAACGTTTTTCTGTGTTGTAGTAGAGAATTGGTTTTTGTAACAGGAACGTTGTTTTCTACAACCATTTCAATAGAAAGATAACTGGATGAGCTTGCATGTTATTAATTCTTTTTCACTGTGAAAAACTAGTGATAATGTGTTTTACTTTGTCTTTTTAAAGTGAAATTGAGTTTTCTTTAGTTGAATCCCTAAACACCAGGGGAACTTAGTTCAGCTGAACTGATCATGCTGAGTCATAACAATTCAAAACTCAAGCAGATAGAAATCTAATTATCCCCTAGCTCTTGCCACAGATCAAGTCTCTCTGGGCAAAGGTTGGTAAGCATGACTAAATGGCAGTGGAAATCTTATCCATTCAGATCCTTCTTGCTAGTTATTGAGCTAGGGATCAAGTAATGGTCCCAAACTCCAGTTCTCACGTTGCCTTCTGCCATTTTAAAGTAACTAGATGTCATCTGATCACACAGAGGAATCTGTATCCTTTCTCAATGACATTGTGCAATTTACGTTTGCTTTATAAAAAAAAAAAAAAATTGCAGCCAAGAGGAGTCATGTACTATTTTGTCTGCATCTTCAAGGGTGTAGTAGGTTGACCTTGACTGGATCCCAGGTGCCCGCCAAGCCACTCTATCTCCTCGGCCAGAGAGGGGAGAAAGAATAAGATGGAAAATAATGTGTAGGTTGAGATAAGGCAGTCTACTTAAAGCAAAAACAAAGCTTGTACATGCACAAGTGAAGCAGAAAATGGCAAGGTTTATTCTCTACTTCCCATCAGCAGCGATGGCCAGCCACTTCCTGGGAAGCAGAGCTGCAGCACACATGATGGTTTCTCAGCAGGCAACCCTTGTAAACAATGAATGCCCCCCCTTTTTTCTCCTTTCCTTAGCTTTGATATCTGAGCTGACTTCATATGGTATGGAAAATCCCTTTGGTCAGTTTGGGTCAGCTGGCCTACTTGTGTCCTCTCCCAGAATCTTACCCTTTGCTGGGGAAGGAATGTTACATTCCCAGTGCTGTGCTCAAAAGTAGCCAAAACACTGGTGTGTTTGGACACCTTTCTAGCCACCAATACCAAGCACATCACTGAGGGTTCATGTTCATGGGCACGTGAACTCCATCTCAGTCAGACCCAGTACAAAGGGACATGTAGCTAACATGCAAGGTAGATTACATCAGTGGAGCAGTTCCCTGTAAACCAAGTACTTCAAAGTGCTCATGCCTCCCTGTGGCTGTTCAGCAGGTGGGACCAGGCTTGTTTGCAGAAATCCTCTCCTCTCTCATTGATATTGATCACCAGACCTGGCATGCAACCCAGCACTCAGAGTAAGACTGATGCACTCCCAGTGGTTTCCTGTGGTCTGGAGACTTCTGCAAGCAAAACCATAAGAAAAAGGATCACTGACCTTGAGAAACTTCATATTCTGGGGTGGAAATGTCTGCAAGACATGCAGTAAGGCAGTTTTTAATAGAACCTGGGAACAGAATCAAGCAAGGCACTCTCTGAACCTACTAAAGAAGACACATGGCTGTTTCTAAATGTGGGAGTCTTGGCTCAGATCACTCAGCTCAGCAGCCTTGGTGCTGCCTCTGTCACACAGAAGAGCAAAGTGTAGGTCTGTACACTACATCTTTGTAGTCCTTAGTTAGGTGAGAGTAACCCCACTTTACTTATGCTTCAAACTAACATAAAGACACGGTGTTATCTCGCAGCAGAATTTGATAATACAGCTCTATTTCATTAATCCAGGCTTACAGACAGGTCTGGACAAAAGTTGTCTTGTAACAACCCCCACAAGAACAGATCCCATGGCCACATCAAACATGAGGTAAATGTTAACTCACTCTAAACAAGAACCTCGAGCCAACACACTTATTTACTAGAGAATCTAATGGCAATTTCCTTGGCATCTGGAGTTCACTAGGAGGACTCAAGGAGCAGCCATTAACTACCCTTCGCTTGGATGTGTAATGACAAGAGATCACGACAAAATTGTAGAAACATCTTCAGGAATGGAGCTTACAAACTTTGCTTGCAAAATGATTTTGTAGTCATATCTAAGATACGCAGACATATGGGAACAGTAGAGTATTAGCATGATCATCATTTAAACCAAACAGCTTCATGAAACTCACTGTTGAAGAGGAGTTTTTGTGACTGAAATTTTAGATGACAAAAAAATGGAAGGATGTGAGCAAGAAAAGAATAACATAAAACTAGAAACTTCTTCCCATTTAGCTATCTCCTCAAGATTCCTCTCTGTTTAACCTTAATTAGTTGACTGATTTCTCTTGGTTGCCTCGAGCCAATTAAGTCTGGAGGATGGATTTGTAGACTCAGATAAATCTACATTTGGGGACCATCCAATCATCCTGATGTGGTCTGCTGAAGGTCTGAGAAGGTGTTATGATCCCTGAGAGAAAAGCAAATGAACAACATTTCAGATTTGAAGTAGATTGCTGATATCTAATTAGAAAAATGTCCCACGTCAAAGGAAAAAAAAAGTATTTTTCATCACTTCAGCAGTTTCCTAAGATATCTATGATGTCTGGCATAGCACATAGATCACTACATCTCACTCCTAAAGGCCATTGACCATTAATTATATTTTCACTGTACATCCATCTTTTGAGGGATGTCTCCTCATCTCGCCATCTGGAAAGTTAATAACGGACAGATTTGCAGGCTATGCTGCAGCATTCAGATCCAAAGATGAGTTTCAGATACTACTGATTGCAGCAGCTGTTCAGAACTTCATTTTGTATGGTTTGCAGAGAAAGGACCCTTTCTGAAAGTTTAGGTTCAGTATCAGGGCTTTAACAGGGTCTAATTCCAGTGCTGGATACACTAATGTTGATGGCTCTATTGCTGAGCATATAAATAATAAGAAAGGGCCATGTGAAAAGTTAATAAAGGATTCTCCATGGCCATCTGAGTGGAGAGATCAACTGAATCTCTTGGAAGGAGACTACTTGAGGCTGCTTTGATAAGCAAACAGCTTCAGCCAGTATTTTCTACCATCCTCTCTCACCCGATGTTGAGCCTCAGGGTTGGAATTCAGGTGCAAGTAATAACTCAGGTAGGTTACATCTTGTCTTTCAGCATCACAGGGAGAAAGATTAGCAAAAGCTTCCTGAACAGTGGACTTTCATAGCTCCTCGGTGACTCTTTTGAGGGAGTTGCTGGTGATACACTCTCAGTTATGGCACTGGAATACATAACCTTTGGGATAGTATTCATAAGTGTGCATAACCCAAAATCCGTCAGTGGTCTCAGCTTCCTCTTTTCCAAAGAATATCTCACTTCATTATGTCTTTTAGCATTAAATAACTGGTCTTTGTTCATGCCTGGCATTTGTAAAAGTCTCTGGATCAACAAATCCTGTGCTTTAATATTGGTTTGTGGCATTGGCTTTATCTTACAACCTCATCTAATTTAAGCATTTTTTGCATCCAAGGTATTGCCTAAGAGGTGGGAGGAAACATGGCATATAACCCCAGAATGCTGTTCATGCTTGGAAAATAATCTTGCATACTTCATCCTATAACCCGTTAGGGCTGTAGTCTTTAACCACACACAGATCATCAGCCACTGAAGGGCAAACATGCTTGATCAAGCTGAGCTGTCCTATGTGTATGGAGTCTTGTTTCCTGGTAACATGTTACAGCCGATATAATAGAAAATCAGCATCCAGAACTGTAGGCAGAGTTTCCTAGAACTGTAGGCAGAGAGGGAAAATTTGCAGCTAGAGAAAAGTCTGCTATTTGGTTCATTATTCTGGCACTGCTTAACATTTTGATCTATTTCTCCTTGGGAAGACAGCAGAAGGTCTCACCTTATCAGCAATGGACAGCAGCTGCTGCAAAGAGATGGGACGTCTTTAGGTGATCAGCTGCACTGGGAATAATTTGAAGAGATGAGAGTTAATTAGTACAGGATAAACCAAGGAGGGATCTGATTAGCCAGAGTACTAAAAGCCAATTACTTCCAGAACACAGCTAAATGGCTTTACAAAGCTAAGAAAAGAAAGCATCTCGTAGCTTTTTGAACATATGAGCTCTGATCGGCAAAAAAACAACTACTTGCCTTGCCCCAGAAAATTCATTTCTGGATGAGGGCAANGTAATTTCTACAAGTGTTTATAAGATATCCAACTACTCATAAACAGGCTTTAATGTAGAGAAAAACTCATTATCACAAAGCACAACCTTTTGGAGAAACACTGTTGTGACCAAACTGATCTTCCTTGTGAACTCAAGTGTCCCTTCTTCAAGTGGAGCTGGCACTCAGGCAATCTGGCCACCCTGGGAACTGCACCAGGTCAGCCTGCTACCAGCTGGTCTCCTCTTCTCTGGCAAGACGAAAATGTCCTCTATATAACTAATTACCTGATGACTTCCTTCCTCTGAGTTGTGCATTAAAATATCTACTAGCTTTACCTGTGGTCCTAGCCCATAGCTGAAATGTTAAGAAGTGCATTTCTGGACATTCAAACACATTCAGCAGCTTGGATAACATTTATATAAAAACAAAAAGATCATCAAGGAGGCAAAGCTAAAAATGTGAGCAATAAGTAGACTGTCTGTGGGCTGGTGTGTGGCTGTTAACACTCAATTCCAGCTGGACTGTCAGGTCCTTTCCTGTAAGCATACTGTCATTGTAAATTGACAGGAATCCTTGGGATTCAAGACTCAGAATGTATTCTCTTATGCCACACTAATTGTTCACAACAGGACAGATACCACAGGAGAGGATGTTTGACTAATTGCATATCAAATTGCGCCCAAGCCAAAAAGCAGTCGCAGAAGAGCCAGTATGCAATTTCAGATAGGGTGAAATGGGATCATGTGAATGCATGAACTCAGCCACTAAGGTTCTGCTTAAATTCTCACTGTAAATACCCAGCAGAATTTTCAAGGCCATAAGCTGATGCTCTGCGTGAATGTGAATTGCATCCATAGCATGTATGAACTGTGTCTTGTATAATTCATGAGAATAGCCCCACGGGATCGTACCAAAGGTTCATTTAGCTCAGCATCCTGTCTCTGAGTCTGAACAGTGAAAGGTGTATAGGAAAAAAGCATAAGTAATGCGATAAACGTAGCATGCTCCTTCCCATGGTGTACTCTCTATCTGCTGACAGTTACTAGTTCAGGGACTTCTGGAGGGTATTCCTGGTTCCCAGAGAGACCATTCTTACTGATTCTGTCTGATTGATTCTACTGCCCATTCTTGCTTATATGCAAAACATCCTGTGGCAAGGAGGTGCACAATTTAATTATATATTGTATGCAGATGTTCTTCCTTCCACTTGTTATGATTAGTAATTTCACGTGTTTCCTGCTAATTCCTGTGTGATAAGAAAAAGTGAACTATCTTTCCTTACTCATTCTTGCAATCTCCACTTCTTCCCATATACTGCTCTGTATTATTTGGAGAAAATTAAACCTTGAACTTCCTGATCTCAGATATTAAAGTGGTAAGAGATTGCACTTATTTGTTAAATTCCAGCTGTGTATACTGGACCTGTTCTATAGTGTAACCTGTTCTGTTACAGGTACAAGAAATGGTCCCTCTTTAGTGTTCAGGCTTTGAATACAAATGACAGCATGAACTGCCTCCGGCATTATTACCCTCTAGGCTACTGGGATTTAGAAACTCTTTGTATCTTGTCTGGTTACTATGGCCATTCTCAAAGTCTGCTGTGTCTGTGGATTGTACATGTAAGGCTGTGCTTTAAGTATAAGGTACAGCAGTTCAATGAAAATCTCTCCATGTTGAAACACAGAGGTTTCAGCAGGCCCCCCGATGTGAAGACCAAAAAGAACCCAGAAACTTTAGATCTAAAAGAAAAACAATCTTGTTTCCTCTTTTTCCTCATCTTCACAAATAATATTTATTGTGCAAAATGCTGCTATGAAGGTCTCCCTCTGCAATGGTTCCACTCATCATTGCCTTCTCCACCTTGTTCAAAGTCTCCCATATATCTAGTCTCATTTTATGCAAGGTACCCATCTCCTAATACTGTAGCAGATGCATCTTCCTGATTGCTTGCCATGGGCGACAGTCATTTTTCCTTTCTCAAGGGAAAGCAATATTCATACATCAGTTCTCCACCTTCATGCCAGAGACTTTCTCTCTTGTTTCGTGTTTTTTCATACAAAATGCACAATGGGTAAGAGATGATAGAAAATCAGAGCACCTAATTGTGTTTGGTTATGCAAAAACACAAGCTTGGAGGTTTGAGATTCCCGATTCTCATCACCCTCATAGGTCTGTTTCTGTTACAGATTTTTTTCCCTTTGCCCTGTCTGAATTTGACTCACAAAGGCAGGAAAATGTACTATTTACAGTGCTTCATTTCTTATTGCCAGTGTCTGGGAATATTAACGAGGCAGAGCACCCTGACAACGATTCACTTCAAGTGGGGAGCATCACCATTCTCATCAAGGGCAAAGAACCTACTGCAGTTCACAAGAGCTTGGGTTTTTTTAAGTTCCTTTGTAAAATTACATTTCTGTAGACAACAGAACATATAGTTGAGTCATTCTGTGCAAACCGAATGAAATCTCCCAGTTGCAGTTCTGTGTGATCAATAGGGAGCTCGTCATTTGAGAGGAATATTTAAACCACCCCATGTGGAAATTCATCTCTGGCAGTGGCCTGGCAACTGCCCAGGCAGTGACCAGGCTCTGTCACAGAACAAAGGGCCAGGGTGGCCTCCTCCTTCTCCTCATGCTGGTGCCTCCTGCTGCAAAGGAAAAGAGAGCAAGAGCCCATTAGTGGAGACCACCAGGCCAGTACTCCCAGGGCCTGAGCCATGCAGCAAGACAGGCAGGGAGATGGCAGCTGGAACTATGGCTCTGGCTTGGAGGCTTCTGAGAGATGGCGTGCCACAAGGATAGGTTGTCTCCCTCCTCAAAGTTGTGTGTCTCCTCAGAGCCACATCCAGCAGCCACTGCCCAGCAGATGTTCTTGCTTTCCTGGGTGATGTCCTCCATCAAGGTGCCACACCTGCATGGTGGCACTCAGGGGACAAGTGAACACAGCTCCTCATGGCTTCAGCTGAGGAGCAAGGACCCGCTTGCCCAGCTCTGGGGACAGAGTTGAAGCAGGCAGCACTTCAAGTGCTTGACACTGTTGAAGGGACCCGAGGGCTCATCTCTCTCCTGCTGAAGCATGATAAGCACTGACTTCCTCCAGGCAGAATACAGCAGCAGTAGTAGCATCATCTCCGGTCCTGCAGACATGCTGGTTCAGAAAAAAAAAATGACTCATCCTGCCTTTTTTCCCAAAATTCACCTGGTAAGCAGCAAAGTCCCCTGCCAAGCAGCAAAGTCCCCTGCCATTTCCAGAAAGTGCAATTGGAAACCCTTGCTTGGAATTATCCTGCAACAACCAGGCTGCATTTAGAGAGCAGTGCCACCGCAGAAAGGGCCACTGGTGAGCTGCAACCAGCACCAGCAGCCTGAGTGTGGCAGAGCTGGGACCTTCTGCACTCTGGGGCTTTCTGACCCACATGGCAGGTTTCCCCTCAGAACCAGTAGAAAGGCTGTGTCTGTGTCCCTGGTGGCTCCCAAACCTTCTGTGCTATCTGAGTGGCACTTTGGGACCCTCTCTCCCTCCTTTCTGTACAAGCACACCTCACTGGCTACACATTACTGGCACCCTGGCACAGCCAGAGGCAGGTAGGAGACAGCCATTCTCACTTCTTCTTAGTAGTCCATCAGGCTCTCCAAACTCCTGGCACAGAATGTCCTGCACTGGCAAAGAGAGGAAGAATGGGAGAAGGTGAACAGTGATGCCTCTGCTGCTCAGCTGGAGGAACAGTGCTCAGGGACAGATCCCAAAGCAGAGAGACCCTCACAACCTGATGGTGGCTCATCTTCTCCATAAATTTAATGAAAGTGGTGAAGAAGGATCACTTGGGCCTTCTTCATTCCTGATGGTGTGCTGTACACCAGGAAGGTACTAGAAGGGAGATGGCTGAGCCCCAAGTCATCTCTCCTCTCTTGTCAGACAGCTCTGCCCAAGAGCTGCCCACAGCCACCAGGGCACCTCTGTCCAGCTGGGGAGTTACTATCCTATCCAGCTGCACCCGGAGCATCCCCCCAGATGGCTTACCCCAGTGTGCCCACCCACCACTGCAGAAAGAGAGGAGAACCACTGTCAGGCCCCTCTACCCCCTAGAACGTGGGCTGACAGTGCACAGTCATGTTCCATGGGGAAGAACACAAGAGCAGGACAAAGCCCCATGGTGAGGCAGGACAGAGACACAGCCCAAGCCCTAGATCCCTTTTGTCCTGCTTTTGATGTTCTCTTCTCAGGACCAAAAGGTGATCAGGGGATGTAGGATGTGGAAATGTCCCCATCGCTCCCTGCCAGTATGCTGCCCAGTCCCTGTCCAGAGTTTGCACAGAGGATGTTCACAGAGTGGCATGGGCATGGCTTGGAATCTCTCCTGCCCTTCACCAGCCCTAACTGCAGCTCCCAAACGCCAAAGGGGACAGGGACCATCACTGCACTGCATCACCCGGTCCTGCTGTGGGACGTACCGCCCTGACTCACTTGAAAATTGCAAGGCAAGAGCCGATGGGCCAGACAAGGATGAGACAGTTGCTATCCTTGCTGCTGCAGTCCTCCTCTTCTTCTTCCTCCCCCACTGCCTGCTTTCTGCTGCTCAGCACCCACAGTTCTTGGGGCAGAGCTCAGAGCAGAGACACGCAGCATGGTGGCAGTTCATCTGCTTCTCCAGGACTGCGACAGATGGTAGACACAACCGAGGAGAATAAGGACCCAGCCAAGGGGAAAGTTCACCTCCCTCTACTTGTTGGCAATGCACCTTGCCATGAGCTTCACTGCTGGTTCCAATTAAACTTTGTGCCACTTTGTCCATCACTCTTTGGACCTAGCCACTCAGACAGTTTCCCACTCACCTCCCTGTCTGCTCAACCAGCCCATACTTCTCTGTGAGGCTATTCTGGCAGACAGTACAGAAAGCCTTTCTGAAGTGGACAATGGCCACTGCACTCCCCTCATGTCCCAAGCCCACCATTTCACCACAGAAGGTTATCAGGTTGGGCAAGCAGGGTTTCCCTTGTTGAATCCATGCTGGTTCCTAGTTTCAATCACTTTCATGTCCTTCCTGTCTCCGGGATGTGCTGTGGCATTCCCAGCACCTCTACGAACATAGGAACTCTTTGCTTATCAAATATAAGTTCAGGGTACTAGGTGAGCTTGGTCTTAATTTTTTGCAGTTTGGGTTTTTTCCAAGCCTCTCCAAGAACGTGACTGTGAACAATACAGCAAACATTTTACAAGCTGTGTGGGCTCTCTCCTCATTAGTCTAAACAAGAGAGGAGAAGCAGCAGATACGTGCAGAGCAGGCATTGCTGAACAACACGAAGTTAATTTGAGTTTGGATGAGGGGCGCCTTTGACTGGCAGACAGCCCTGCCTACTAAAGGGCATTGATGTGAACCAGCATTTGGGAGCCCTCAGCCATACTGCATTCCCTATTGCTCTAGTGTCCCTCATTGGAATCTGACCTTGAAATACCCAAAAAACCCAAGGGTATCTGGAACAGAAATTTTAGATCAACTTGTAATCAAACTCATTTTAAACCTGAATTTACCTTGTGTTTGAGCGCTTATTTCCTTTAGCTATATTCACAGAGTTCATGTATATTCAGGGCATTTTTTCCTTGAGGGCTTGCTGTAATATCACCCGAATTCTATGGAAAGAGAACAGAGATACAGGGGGAAACTTGCTCAAGAGTAGGCTGGTGTGATGGAAAGAGAAAAAGCACAGAAACAATGTGGAAAAGATGGATCTGATCTATACAGGAGGGACTCGAATGACAGTGATTTATACAAGTATTTATACCAAGTCTGAAAGGAAAATACAGTATCAAGACTATTTACATTTTCTCTTGTCTTTATTCTTAATAATGGCAATGAAGTATCTCGAAAACAGAATTACTTTGACCTTAAACATTGAGTTGATATTCTCCTTAGGGATTTTTAACTTCTAATTATTATTCCTTACACTTGCTCATCTCCTCTTTCCCCTTCTCAAATTAATTGCCATTTATTTATGACAATACCCATGTCTGAGCTACCAAGATGTCTCCTCTGAGCAATACTCCCCAAAGTCTTTTCCACTGAGGTTTAGCAGCAGACCTCTTCCCTTAGTCTGGCCACAACTGGCTCCCTTAATCACAAGAAAATCCAGATACAGTCACTATTTTCAGAGAAGTTCATGAACTTCGAGCAGTTGCATGCAGCATTTTGTACAAAACCATTAAAATAGACAAGCCTCCTCCCCCTGCATCTTGTTTAGCTTGGGGGTAGGTTCAACTCAGTCACGTACACAAGTTGACATGACACACTTCTCTCCAGCCTTTCCAAGGAGCATCTGGGGCTAGCACTGTTGCATGTAACAGTCTGATACACAGCGGTGAAAGAAAACCCATTTTGCTGAAAAACATCAAAGATACAGACATCAACTGTGAGGTGCTTTATGTCCCCCCAAAGGGCATTACACTGCACCACCAGCAACAGCCCAGAGCTAACAATAATATATATGTTGCCCTCAGAACCTTCATAATATCACAGAGATTTGAATACAGACTCCAGATCCAAACTCCATGACTAAAACTCTCTCTGCTTCCTGGGGTAGATCTGCCAAGGATGATATGACAAAAATCCTATCTAAAAAAAAAAATTTAGAAAATGAAAGCACATGAAAAGTATGTGGCCCAGGGAAGAGAATAAGGATAAAGACCCTTTGTGATGCTATAGGTAAGATTACTATGCCTCTGTGAAGTGGATGAGAAAAAAGATACGTTTTGAATTAGTCACTTGGGAAATGTATGGTGCTTCTTCAGTCCCACTGCAAAGGTCATGAAGCACCTGCCTGGACCCCGTAGTTCCTCAATGCACTCTGTAAAAGAGCCATCTGGCAAGTATCCCTAAGGTATGTTAGCAGCTAGAGAGAAGTCAGAGCTGAGGGTCACGACATCTCACTGTTTCTGTTCTATTCCTGATGCAGAAAGACAACATAATTACACAGGTTAGAGCGGATCCTACCATCATTTTGATTTCCAATTTTGATGATTCAGACCTCCCATGAACTCAAAAATCAGTATGATAGAAGTGTTGCGAGTTTGTTGCTTTGCATAATTTTGGCTTTGGTTACGCTGCTGTTGTGGGCAGAATGGCAGCTTCAGATAAAGTTATTATTAGAGAAGCCCTCTCTCTGAGTCACAAGGTGCAGAAAGGACTTGCTTTCTGAACAACTCCCTTTCAGAGAGGAGTCTAGGTGCAATTGGATCCAATATTAGCCCAAGACTTTGTCAATGGTTTATTACTAAAGGATTATGTAGGTCTAATCAAACCCTTATACAATTTTATCCTGCAGGATTAAGGATCGCAAACCAAATATATTTATATAAAAATAAATAATTATAGTTAGACTGAAAATTCTTAATCAGAATTATTTACTACACAGTATAGGTAGTTATAACTGTTAGTATAGTATATTATTTTGAAGCAATATTGAAGCAATTATATTACAGCTAGTAAAAACGATTGTTAAGTAGAGATTGATATTACTCTTCCATATCAATGATCATCGTTGAATCCCTTTCGCTCAGGCTTAAGGAACAATCCTGAGGGGTATCCCCACTCAAGGGAGAAGGATTATGTTAGAAGACATAGGCACTGGCACAGGTTTCCCAGAGAAATTGTAGATGTCCCATCCCTAGCAGTGTTTAAAGCTGGACTGCACAGGGCTCTGAGCAAAGTGGTTTGGTGGAAGGTGTCCCTGCCCACGGCAGGTGGATTGGAACTGGATGAACTTCAAGATCCTTTCCAACCCAAGCCATTCTATGATTCTAAGAAGACCATGATATTAAAAAGTGGGACTGGGCTTTTACAGTATAAAGTGATTTTCTCCAGTCACTTCTCCAGGCCAGCTTTGTCAGCTCAGCATCTTTAGATAAGTTATCAGTAGTATCACTTGCTTGTACTTTACTTTATCAAGTCTGCTACGTCTTCACTATCAGCGCGTTTAACTTAGGGATTGATGAGTCAGGCTGGTTTCAGCATTATTCAACACCAAAAGCAGCAAGATGCCTCCTTCTCCATTCACTACTGATAGCTTTGCACACAGGGTATTGTTCAAGTTGGTTTACCCCTCACTCCAGGTAGAGCATCCTGTTCCAACTGCCCTTCTGAGCCAAAACTGAAACCTCTTTACTATGACTATAGACTCAAGTCTATAATTCACTCCTGCTACTATTAACCTTGAATTCGGACCAAACTTTTAGAAAACATCTAATAGCAGTTAACAGTTGAGTCATTAGGCTCAGTTATCTTAAATAGATGCAAACTTTACTGCAAAAACTATAAACAGCTGTTCAAAGATGAGATCTCTTATATCACAAGTGATAAAATATTGTTAATTGGGTAATGTTTCATTTTCCTAGGGTGAAAATAGGACTGCTGGGAAGATACTAATCCCAAGGAACTTGGTCTGATTCCTGCAGCTCATTCTGAACCCCTGTGCCTCTTGAGCTTTGCCACTCTCTCTTCAGAGAAAAACGTTTGCAGAAGAGGAGAATATTAGTTAACCTTTTGCTTCTCTTAGAGCTCATCAGCAAGAGTGATTAATGGTCTTAAGGAAGAAAATCCTCCTTAGCATGATCCCAGAGAGTGACCTGAAGGATTGCTGCATGTGTTCCATGCATAGTTTTTGATGACAACTACGTGCCCCCATGTGTACTTAGGTCCAACATTGAAATTTGTCTCCAGTTTGTGGCATGCCAGGTCATAATTGATGGGGAATATTTTGCTGCCCCAAGAGAGTTACCGCTACTTTGAATATCCCTGCTTCTTGTTTATTCTAGATCAAGGTTTAAAAGCCAAACCACAAGGGGGTTTTTCTTGAAGATTATATTATAATAGTGTCAATGTTTTGATTTCAAATAGTTTTTCTGTAAATTAAAATTTTGAGGAAAAAAAAATTACATCAATTCATTGCTATTCCCATTTTGCTTCAGCTTTCCTCTGAGACTGAAAATGCAGTAAACCTGATTTGTTTCAACACAAAGGCACTTGAGATAAAAAATATTTTGAAGAATCATTTCTCTAGTAGCTGTTACAGAGGCAGGCTGAGTGCTTTCCAAGTTCTCACTCTGCCCACTCTGCTGCCTGACTATCACTTCAATTATCCTCTCTCCAACTTGTCAGTGCCATTCTTATCACTGGAATATCAAAATAAAGTGGCTACTTTATCAGCCATCAGATCCTGGGCTTATCAAAATGGTGGAGGGAGATGCTTTGAGCATAGTTGCATAGAGGAGACATGAGTCCCAAGCTTCAGACTTCCATTTCAGTTGGACTCCTTTATGCCTTGAGATAATCTGAAATAGCTGAGATGACTGTGACAACCTCAATGGGAGGCGTGCACAACAGCAGCATGGCATCAGGCAGTACTAAATGAGAACAAAAAAATTCTCAGGGTTTCTCTGCACAATGAATCTTGTTCATCAGGATTTCAAGAGGTCAGAGAGGTGCTAACAGTAGGTGACACAGAGAGACACTCATCATCAGCTGGTGCTCAAGCACACGCAGCTTTAGCTATAAAATTAATATATTCAGTCCTGATAAAGCAATCCAAGATAAGATAGGAGACAATCAGAAATTATCTTATTAGGATCTCATATAATTAATTTAAAATTACTTATTTAGTTGAAATTGTGATGATTAGTGTTGTGTTTTCTCTCTAGATGACAGGGTTATTAGTCAGCTTCAGGCTGCCTGAGGGTATGAAGTGGGAAGAAACTGTAGTTTTATAGCAGGCACGTACATGCCACATGTAGTACATTAATACCCCTTCTTTTTTTCCCCCCCCTTCATGCCTCCTGGCCATATCTCCTTAGTCTTTTGCTTGTTTGACCTCTGGCATATATTAAAAAACCATTGACAATCAAAGGTCAGCACAGTCACTTACTACTGCTTGTGAACAATATTAATCAGAATTTAATTTCAGCTGCTGCAACACAGTGTGAAATAGAAGCACTTTCTTGAAATACCTCCTGAATTTTCTCTCCCAGCCTCCTAAATTTCATTAAAATTACCCAGCTGGACTTTATCTTGTAGTGTTCAGGTCACATACACAAAATGTTTAACAAATAATAAGAAAAAAAACATGCCTAAACCAACTCCAAATAAATTAGTGTAATAAAGACATGAAATGTCAGCTTTGGAGTACAGAAAAGGCATAGAGGGGGATTCAAATCAGCAATAAAAAAGAATCTATTTATTCTTCAAAATGTAAACATTTTTTCATAGTGACATTCAGCTGCTTATTAAAAAGCAATAATGCAATCCTAAGAGTCAGTCTAATGATACTCCTTGATATTCCCTCACCTTGAATTTGTGAGTTTCTAATGGCTCATCCATCTCTAAGCCCCATGGTACTTTTCCCCATAAGATGACAAGTCTTCCAGTGAGGACCTTGGCTGACACGTGTCTCACACTCTGCCATGAGGTGCAGAGCTGGAGGACCTGGAGAGGGGACCAGTGTTGCCCACACTGGGAGTGTACAGGCTGGGGACAATCTGCTGGAAAGCAGCTCTGTGGAGAAGGACAAGCTGTCCATGAGCCATCAGCGTGCCCTTGTGGCCAAGAAGGCCAATGATGTCTTGGGATGCATTAGGAAGAACATCACCAGCAGGTCAAGGCAGGTGATCCTGCCCCTCTACTCAGCCCTGATGAGGCCACATCTGAGGTGCTGTGTCCAGTTCTGGGCTCCTCAGTACCACAGAGACACGGAGCTCCTGGAGGGAGTCCAGCAGAGGGCTACAAAGATGATTAAGGAACTGTAGCACATTTTATGAAGGAAGGTTGAGGGAGCTGGGACTGTTTGGCCTGAGAAGATGAGACTGAGAAAGGACCTCATCAATGTCTATAAGTATCCAAAAATGGGTATCAAGAGGATGGATCCAGGCTCTTCTCAGTGGTGCCAAGCAATAGGACATGAGGCAGTGGGCAGAAACTGATGCACAGGAAGTTCCACTTGAATATGAAGAAGAACATCCTTACTGTGCAGATAACTGTGGAATGGAATAGGTTGCCCAGAGAGGTTCCAGGAATCTCCCTCACTGGAGATATTCCAGAACTGTCTAGACACAATCCTGCATGATGTGCTCTAGGATGACCCTGCTTAAGCAGAGAGGTTGGACCAAATGACCCACTGTAGTGCCTTCCAGCCTTAACCATTCTGTGATTCTGTGAGAGGACACACAGAGTCAGTCCTTGCTTCCTCTTGCCCAGCCATGTGCCAGGGCTCACCCAAAACCTCTGCCTGGGTAAAGGTTTGCCTCAAAGTAGTTAATAACAAGTTGGTATTGGGCTCATGCTTGGGATCTGTCCTGTGTTGACAGTTCCATTCTGCATTCATCTATGTAAGACAGATCCAGCATTGGTGGAAGTCAGTGGCAGAGCAGCTGTATTGAACGCAAAGTTAGAGGCACCCCTTTCTAGTTGGAAATAAAGGATACGGACACACAGAAATCAATGCTTTATTTTAATTGACTTTTCAGACATCATTGAGCCCCCTGTCATATTACTCTTTTTTTTCGCTAAAAAGATACGTAGCTTTATGATATTCAAATTTTGTTATCATAAGGTTTATGTTATATTTTAAATGGGACCTACAAATTCACAACCTTGTTTACGTGTGCTCAGAAATTAACTCTAATTTAAAGGTCAGTGTCAACAAAATAAATACCTAGCAGATTTTGCAATATTTCCATGTCTCTTTAAAGACAGAAAATACTATATACAGGATAGAAATAGACATAATGAATTCCACACGTTAAAAAAAACAAACCAAAACAAAATCCTCTAGAATTCCAAAAATGAAAATGTGACCATTTCAGCAAGGACAGATCAGACTGTATCACTGAAGTCACCCTGGGAAAGGAAATGTTTGCACCATCTCTCTATCATTTATACTTATTTGTCTCATTCTGGCCGTGTTTCTAAATCAGATTTTTCAGTAGAGGACCTTTAAAATGGGGTGGACATCCCTGTGAGAATCTTTCACCTTGGTTCTCCTCTGATACCAAGAAGAACTTGCTCTGAACTCCAAGGCAGCCAGTATTTCTCCAGTAGCACCATGCACCAGCTAAACAAGAGCATCCAGCAGCACTTTACAGCAGAGCCCATGGGAAGCTGAAGTTTTCCTCTACTTGTGAGCAACTGAGATGGAAAGAAAATTTCCAGAAAAGCCCTGCTTAAAATTATCTGGGCTCTGCCAAAAGTGGCTGGCACATCATTTCAATAGTCCTGCCATGCACAAGTACTCTCTGCATCTCTACAGTCAAACAGTTCCAGCCTTGAAGTTGCTTTTGAAAACAAGTGATGCTAACTGCTTCATCTGAGTATGCACTGGTGACATCCCCTTGACTCCTCCCTGTGCAGTGAGTCATGATCCTCATAGTTCAGCTCATGTCCAAAATTAAAATGAATCATGCTTATTATTTTTAGAGCTAGCCATGGGCACTGGCATATATGAGTATACTCAACAAGGTTGTTTTGAGGATTAAAGCACCCTTCTAATCTGAACTGGAAAGAATGAACTCCTTTATTAGCTGATCTGACCTTTGCTTGTACTAGAGTCAAGCTTGTGACTTCAGTGATAACTCATGTTTTATTGCCTTTTATTCCTATTACTCCTATAAACCCTAAAGATTGTGGTCCAGATTTTATTTCCCTTCTTTATCACCAGGGAAATCGTGTACTGAGTACCCAAACATTTATTCTCTGTAAATTCACTTACAGCAAAGGTATCACTCAGAGTCCAGGCTGAAAAAAGTATTGAAGCCTGTTGGGGTTTTTTTTGTGGAACCTGTGTTCTTCAGCATGGTCTAGTACATCTGCCCAGGTTGACAAGTCTCACTAAGGAAGTTAACAACTCATTTGCTTGTAAACTGAGGATATAATTTCATATGGACATCATGGATGACGATAGTGACAGGGCTCTGCCAGCCTGTGTGCAGAAGAACTTCTCATTTTTAAAAGAGGACTCTCTTGCAAAACTCATCACCAAGAGGCATGGTGTTGCATTTCCAGTATAGCACACTGTCACACATCGAGAGAGACTCCAACATGATGATTGGATCGTGGTGTTTGCTGTCATGTGGGCTAAGCAGCATTTTATGTCTAGCTCATCTAGATGTGAGACACATCCTATTAAGAAAGACAGCAAATATGAGAACTGGAGACCTCAAGAGAGACGAAATTACTTTCTCAAAATCAAGCAAGTCAATTGCAACACAATTGAGAGTTCAACTCAAATCTCTCAAGTCTCATTCTAATAACAACAGCATAACCAGCCTTTGCTTCCACAACCTGCCATCCTCCAGTCATGTGCTTAGAAAGCTCAGTGGTGGGAAAGCCACTGGCAGTGGGAAAGCCACTGGCAGTGCAATCTGAAGTGCATTGCAGAGAGCAATGATAAGATGGATCCTGAGGCTCAGGCAGCCCTTGCTGCTGTTTTATACTGGTTTTAATCAGGCTGTGCTGAAAGGCAATTTTTGCATTTCAGTGTTTGTTCAGTGCTCATGGATGCGACACCTGGTACACGTCTTATCTGATTTGAAAGCAGATCTGTCTCACAGATCTTGGCTGCTGGAATGGATGACAGCGAAAAACTTAGGTTGAAGATATGTTGCTGTGATGGTGTTAAGAGTTCTGGATGAAAAGGAAGCATTACAGCATCGTGCATATCATCATCACTAAGAAGCATGTTTGCAGACAGATATATTTGTCCCTTTGGGTACCCAGATTGCTTCCCCTTTGGGGACTGATCATTGTCAAGATAGCTATTTAAATCCTAGTTGGTTTTTGTTCAATCTGACAAGTAATTTTCCAAAGATGTTAGAAAACAGCAGTTAGAAAGGGATGTTTTCAGTAGATCTGGGGACTATAGTCACCATTATCGTCAGATCTGAAAATCAGAGCCATGGGCTGCCCCCATGCTGCACTTCTGAGGGAGCCCTAGGGACTCAAGGAAGGTTTTTCTCAATTGGCAAAGACCAAGATTAAGTGAAATATTTTTAGTACATTACTTAGTGCCCTCAAGCCCACACATTATAAACTACTTTTATAGTAAAAAAGACAATTATATTTCTATAGGTTATTTTCTGCTGTAGAGTAATTGTGACTGTTCAAACATATTTCAGCCAATTCAATAATTGGCCAGAAATGGGATTTGCAAATACATTTCACAGTTTCCATTGCCTTATAAATCTATAAATAAAGCATAAATACATAACTTACCCCTCAGTTGAGTTTATTTCGGATGCAGTAAAAGCAGCAAAGGGAGGAGGAAAAGGGAAATCTCTGAGAGGGTACAAGTTCCTTGTGTTCTGTGACATGTCAGCTCCTCTCTGCTCAGTATAGCAGAAGCTGATTTGTGGCTACTGGCAACACAGAGTGAAAGTACAAAGCACTGGTGGTACCTACACAGCAGAGGGGTACAGGTCTATTTGATGTAATGGGAAACAAGCACTGATCTCCTGGAAATGATCTGTGGTCAGTCCAGTGAACCATCCTATCTCAAAGTGTCCAGGATTGAGTATTTCAGAGTAGAGACACAGATGAATGGTTATTTTAAACTTTACAGCAGGTTTGCTTTCAGTGTCTAATATTAGTGATCAGCTCAAAGTCTGAAATAACAAAGTTTTGTAATTTTCCAAAAGATGTTTTAGCAGTAAAGATTTAAACAAAATCCCTGATTGTTCTTTTGGTCCATACAGATGTCTGATCCCTTTTCTCATCTTGCCGAATATTGTAGACCAACCACATCCAATGACAATAAGGTCTGCATTTAGTTAGCATTTGGTAAAATATATTTCCTTTGATCAGGTTTAAGTACATTACTTCAATATTCTTCTCCCAGAGCTTAGTAGATGTTTTTGGGAGAGCTCCTGCTAAACACATTGTCTAAGAAGTCAGGCTTTACAAAATTTGAAAACACAGGGGAAGAGGAGATACAAAATCAGTGAAGCATTAGTATGGAATTTTTGGATGTTGTAGGATCAATAAAATTGTGAACGTTCACTGCCAATGGCTTCCTCTGGCTGTTGTTTATAGGAGATCTTAACAGCACCCTTACATCATGCAGTAAGTGTCTCCACATTGATTGCAATGGCACTACTCTGCTAGTAACTCAGTGTGAATAAGAGTATCCATCTGGTCCTTGGAGATGTAGCTGCATCAGTTGAAGGATCTGCCGAGCATTCCCCAAGCAGTCTGTGCACATAGACATACGGGCAAGCACAAAATTAGGCTGGAGAGTATGCTGATACAGCGACAACCAGAATAATCTGAGCAATAGATAAAGACCCTGTTACAAACCAAGAGCGGTTCCCCAGTGTAATTAGGAAGTGCACTGTTATGCAATTAAGAAAATTAATTAGATGTAGACATAGGGAGTACAGGTTTGAAGGCATGTTGCAGCACAGACTTGTCTTGCTGTGTGCTACTTTTAAGATCTGTTGGTGGTATAATTGGTTTTAGAGTGTCTTTGAAAGAGCTGTGTTCCCAGATTTCTCTGTTGACCACTCCAGTGGCATGGAGCATAATTTACTATGTAAAACAGAATACTTCAACCTATCAAAACCAGCATCAAAACATGCTGAGCATTTTTTGCTTAATACAGTGAACTTCTTCAGTCTAGCCAGCTTCATTCATCTTCTAGCTAACTTCTGACTTAGCTGTCTCCATACCTGCATGCAATAATCTTGTATTTAGGGATGGAAATACCAAGTATCCTCAAAGCAATTATCACATTATGTTGCCAAGTAATTTTAAATTATATGAAGGAGACCTGACCAACACTATTTTCCTTTTTTCTTCCAGGAATCCCAAACCAGAAGTGTTCACTGAGAGGAAATTAAAAACAAAACAAAACAAAACAAAACAAAGAAAACCATCTAAGGAAATTTCATGTGTTCTATGTGTAGGAATTCAGCGAAACAATACCATGATTTGACAAATACCATGTTTTTTCAAGATATATTCATCTATATGTGTTTCAGAATCTACCTTATGTTAAAAAACCTGTATATCCATTACTGTATATCCTGTACAACCATTACATAGCTCCATTATATCAGAGAATGGTGATAGAACATCAGGTACAGAAGAGATGTATCCTTTAAGCTAGAACATTTGCAGTCTTATGGACAGAGATGGCTCAAGGATTCCTATGAGGACAGGCAAAATTAAGTATGTCAGTGCCAGGGTCATCTATCACTTGATACCTGGTTCACCTTGAGTCTGAGCCAAAATCTGAGCCAAGTCTGAGCCCAAATCTGAGCCAAGCCTGAGTCTTCATGCCAAAACCTCAAAATTTTAAAAACATAACTATTTTTGCACATTTAGAGAAACACAGTTTTTGAGGACCTCAGCAGCTCCAGTACAAAATCTACAGCACCTCTGAATGGAGACAGGCAGCAACTGAACACAAGCAAATCTGAGCAGTGCAGCTTTGGAGTCAGGGTCTAAATGCAGGTGGGGCTCAGTTTAAGTGAATGCCACAAGGATAATCTGGAAGTCACTAGCAAAGAGAAATGAACCTCAAGTTCCTAATTCATAAGGCTGCACTTAACCTTTCCACTAACTTGACAGAACACACATGAAATGTCTGGTATGACCCACATAATTTTAAAAATCATTATTTTTTTCTGGTTACTCTTCTTACCAGTACCACCATGTGATGCAAGGTATAAACTGTGAAATTAATTTTATTTCCTCTCTCCATAAACTCTTTCATTGTTTGTTCTCTAGTCAGCTGGGACACTAACATTTCGTTAGATAATTTCTCATTCAAGATTTCATACACCAGACCAGCATGTCTGAAATTCAAACATTATCAGCATATATAAAAGCACACACATAAAAAAATCCCAACCTGAAACTGAGATGAGTTCAAATTAAATTAACATGTCGAAGGCTGGCACTCTCTGCTGGAATCAACTTCACTGTTATTATTAAGCTCACTACTGCTGTTTCAGATGGCTCCTTCTCTCAGGGTTTTGGCTAAAGGTGCTTTACTAATTAGGGGTCAGGTTGGTACTTCATAATTTTCTCATTTTTCCTTTAATCTCCTTTTTATTTTTTAATAAATTCTATGGTCATTCTTTCTTAAACTGAAAATGTTTTCCTGGTTTTCTGTATTCACATTTGCCAACTCTCAAGCAAGGCTTCCACAGCAGAAGATTCTTTCACCCAAGGCGGAGGGCAGCATCCTTCATGTGACACAACTCGCGCACCAGAACATCCCCCAGGGATGCCACTGCCCTCCAGAGATCCTGTGGGATGCCCCACTGCCTCCCACAACACCAACCACTGCCAAAAATCAATTCCATGTTTGACAAGCACCGCATCCCCTGAGCTCTGACTCCATGCAAATTAATGAGCAAATATGATGAGCTTTTAAAACGTAGCAAAACACAGTTTGCCATAAACTCTCTTGGTCACAAAGCCCCTTCAAAAACCCAAGAGATTATACCTGCTTTGGCATGTGTCCTGGGTAAATTTACACAGCGGTCTAAGAGTGTGATTACAGCTTGGGAAAACATACACAGTTTTACAAACACACACAGTTTTAAGCTACCCAGCTTAGTGACTGCACCAGATTATCTGACTCATATCAATTACCAAATAGATCTCTTTAAATAAAAGGAAATATTTTCTTTTCTGAACAAGCCTACATGGATGACATTAAAGACAGATAATATTAAAGTCAAGGTATCCAGAGAATTATGCCCAAGAACTGGCCTAGGAGTGCTGGCTAATTAAGCAGTTAAGGTGTGCAGAGAAAATCAGACATAGAAATGAAAAATCTCTGGAAATGCCAAATCCTGTGCTCTCTCTAACTCTCAGCTGTGGCAAAAAGATTTCGTTCATTACTAATGAGAACACTGATGATTTTATCATTAAAGCAATGTAACATCGCCTCAGTCTATTCTCTTTCTCCTTTGAAAGCTTCGTTAGACAAACAAGTAGCCTGACTCGTTTCTGAGGTGTTAAAGGCAATGAGAGCTATGGGTACCTAATAATAGACCAGTTTCTTTGCTTTTGTATCTAAATACAGGCCCTCAATGGCAAGGAGGCTGGTTGCTTATTTTATTTTCATAGTCTGTGGTGCCACTGCCAGGGCAGTGACATTCATGGTGGGAAGCTCAGTGATGTCCCCATGGAGTTGTAGGGTTGAGTAAAGACACAGAGAAAACACTCACCTATATTGAAATATGCTTAATGTAATCATGTGTCTATGATTCAATGAAGACACATCTTTGGAAAGATTTGTGGTGCTTTCAAAAACTTTTTGTGAGAACTCTGTGCCCCACCTTCCTGTGTTATGTGAGCTGCTTCTAAGTGGCTTGTGGCCTCCGTGGAGCACCTGGGTGACATTTGCCAGTGATTGTAGTTATTCCTGCTACTCCACCTCAGCAACTGATGGTGTTGTGCCAGGTCTGGAGCACCAATACAGACCCCATTATCTGTGTATGGGTTGTGTCTTGACTGGTAGGGAGTGAATGAGGACAATAATGAAAATTCCACTTCAAAACCAGCTTCAGTGTTTTCTCTACAATAACACGGGAACACTGAAACATTTTACTGTATCAGCTGAGAAGAAGCAAACAGCAGAGATAAAAATGTGACAGTCTGTGCATTTAGGAGAATAAAAGAGAGACTATCAGAAAGGATATGGGAATTTAGTAAAGCCAGAAATACTTTAAGACATTGGAAGAAGTCCCCCACTGTTATCATAGGCATAAGAACCAGATCAAGCCATGCCATTTAAACTAGCCGAGGCAAACCTAATTTGGTGAGGAATAATATCAAGGAGCAGATGAGCTAGCTTGAACTTAAGGAAAACACCTCTTGAGTTCGATGGGGGCTTTTTTGAACGAATGAATGAATAACGAGTGGGTTAGAAAAAACCCTCAGTCATCCCTTGAGCCAACAATGTAGTTTTTACCCCTTTAGAGGTGAGTGAATAGACAAAACCAGCAATGTTTTGCAGAGTTTTCCAAATAGCAGAAGAGCATTTGTTTTTCTAAGTCACTCCTATGTATTATAAAGAGAGTGCACATGCCTTCTTCCCTGAAAGTTGCAAGAGTCCAAGAAGACAACATTTTCTCCAGTTCCTGAAATTGTTCAGCTCCTGAATCAACAAAAAGCTGTTTTCCTTCAGCTTCTTTCTGGCTGTTATTTCAGCTTGTCCAGGTACTTCTTTAGTCCACCTCCCAAATACATTCCTACTGATTATTTTCTGCTGCACGGTCTTTCTTTTCACACACAACCCTCCCAAGAACAACAAGAACCAAGCCCTCCCACAGGCAGATGGTGCTGCTTTGACAGGGGACTGCACTTCAGGTGAGAGCTGCATCAAAGGTTTCAAAGATGGAGGAAGGAGTTAATGAGTGACCAACAGTAACAAGTGAAGTAATTTGCTCTATTAAAGAAAGAGAGGATTTTATGCTGTACGTGCCAGTTATACAGAGAGAGACAGACACCATGGCAACAAGCTTGTCATGCAGTAGCAGGGCACTGCTTTAAGATTAACTATCACTGGGGATATCATTAGTGGTGGAGAAACTTCAAAAGCCTTGAAATTGGGTTCCTTTTGCACCCAGAATCTCACTTGCTCTTATGGAATTTGAATCTCCAGTCTATAAGCTTAGTCTGGGATAACAACAGTAGCAGGATGTTGGATGCATCCTGAATAATATGGAAAGGAAAAATGTGCCTACAGTACCTCAGTTCTTCCAGGCCTGCCAGTTTGTCTGAACTGTATGGAAATGAAGAATGAAAATATACTACTGAGTGAGGTTCATCAGGATTGTCTGAAGTAAAGAATGAAAAGGAGTTTGGAAAGGACTGTTCCTTCTGTGCTTACTCATACACCATGGAGCTGATCATTACCCTGCAGTGACGGAAAGGAGATCCCTCTGTAAATCTCCATTCTGGGAGAGTGAGCAGGTGACAGATAACTATATATAGAAGGTTGATTCTTTTTATTCTTCTAACTCATAGGCAGAATCCCAAATATCCATTATTTGATTCCCAAATTTCTATGTTTTTTTGTCCTGTGCCTGATGCAGACATTTACCCTGGTGCAAAGCCCCTGTCAGACGCTGATGGGGTAGGATTTATACCCACAGAAAGCTCCTCTATAGGCAATCACAGTGCAATTAGTGCACGAGGCATTTGGAACTCAGAATGTGGTCTAATTTGAACCTCATTTTACAAGAGCAACATACAGAGTTCAAGTTTCCAGTTCATGAGGTGGAGTGCAGAGGAAAATATTTCTATGGGAAAGTGCAGAAAGGAAAAGGAAAAGGAAAGATCTGAAGATCTGTTGCAGAGTTTCTGTGGGACTCTCTTTTGCCCCACTGTATTTATAAAGTGCTGAGAATGCCATACAGCACAGTTTTCAGAGTGACAGGGAACCTATCACAAATTCACAAACCTTCGTGACTTCCCTGCATTATAATTGCCTGTGACTGAGCTACTCAAATCTAAGGAGAGCTGCAGTGCTTCACAGCTCCAAAAACGAAGCACAGCCAACATGCAGGATATAAGAGTACTGAGAGTCCAGATGCCCAAGCCCTCAGCTCAGGTCTCCGTGCCCCACTACTTCCACAGGAGCTGCTGCAGGCATTATTGAAAAACTATTTTAGCCCCATCAGGACTAACTCGGAGAGCTGATGAGCACAGACATTTGCTCAGCTTGCAGCATAAGGAAGGAGAATCAGGTGGACATTAATCATCTTTTTGCAGATGCGTCAAGCAAAATGAAGAAGTGCATTCAATCCCATGAAAAGGCTTATTTTTGAGCAGTTATTCTCTGAGACCTGATAGCCAAGTACTGTGCTCAAAGAACAAATGAAAGAGGAGGTGTCTCCTCTGGAGCTGCCTGCTTCCCAAAGATAAAGGAAGATGGAGTGCAGCACTCTCCCCATCCTGTACAAGAGGGTGAGAGTCATTGAGATAACTGTGAGAATTATTGTGGTGGGGGCATCTGGCTTGACGTAAAGGGAGAAGAAATGGAAGTATGCAATGGATTTCTGCATATATTTCAGTTTTCCCAGTCCTATGGAAAGAGGCCTCTCTGATAGCAATTGGAATGAACTCATGAATACCACATGTGAGCAGAAAGCAAATCCAAAGCTGCAAGCAGTCAGCTCACCCTGCTGCATGGTTAGCAAGGAGACGTGTTGCATACTCAAGATATAGGGCAGGGAAGGACATGTTCGTTTTACTGAACAGGCAGAGCATTCACCAGAATATTCTCGTGGTTTTGGAGACCTCAGCTTGCCCCAGGTAGCTCTATCTTCCAGACAGGTGGAGGTTTGGAAATGTCTGTTGTTGATCTGCAGTCAAGTATTTGCCATGAAAAACTGGTGCCAACCTATGACAGCTGCATGGTCAGTGATAATGTGCAGAGGGACAGCAATGGAAAGCCTGTGGTTCCTACACTGGCTGCTTTTATCCTGCAGCCTGAATTCGGACAGGGCCTCTAAATAAGCAGCAAATACCATGTATTAGAAAGGCAGAGTCATGCACTGAAACAGGGTCATACATCCCTTTCAGTCAGACAGCTTTAGCCAGCAGCAAGAAGAACTGCTGGGAGATGTCAAGTAGAGATTTGGGGTTTGTCACAAGGCATTTTTTGTTCAGAGATGGGAAACAAACAACAGCTTTCTTCCTGCTCAAAGAAAGGGTATAGGAACAAGGCAGTGTGGAGGTTCCTGTGTCCGAGATTTTTGAATGCTGCCTCTCTCAAAGCACTGAAGAAAGAGGGGAACATGCATGGTCTCATCAGATCATTATTACAAGTTACAGAAATATTTTCTGATTGCTAATAAAGACTGCTAGATTATCTTGCCTGCATTACTAGGCTATTAATCTTTATAATACTGTGAAATTTAATGTAGAAAGGTTTTTTTAAAGTACAAATGTTTACAAGGTCTTAGAAGAGCGTAGCACTATTAGCCAGCGTAAAGTTTAAAACAGTTGAAGCAAGTCAGCTTCAGTTTCTTCTTCAAATCATGATCCTCATTAGCATGTCCCTCGCACACTCTGATGCCTTAGAGGGTTTCTTTATATTTTGGGGAATATAGTTTAGCTGCATAGCTTAAAAATTGAAGGCTCTCAAAGGCCTGTGTTCAGATGTTAGCATTCTTCTGTATAGATAAAGAGGTAGCAAGACAAGACAGTCCCAGGCCTCCTGGACCTGCTTGGAAATGGGGGGCAAATCCTGAGTGGGCACAGGGAATAGAGGGGACTCTCGTTGGGTGCATTAGGGACATAGGTGTTAGGTGAACTTAGGTTGGATAGAATATGGGGGTGGTAGCTTCTGAAAGTTATAAATACAGAGAGATTGTTACTCTTTTCCTCTTTGGATCACAAGACTTTGCCAGTAAAGCTGTTCTTCCCTTCACCCTTATTAAATCTGTGTGTAGTTTTAATTATTTATTCTGCTTTCAGGCAACAACTCAAGCTCTGAGACACCCTTGCATTTTATGTTCCTCCCCTTACCCTTGTCTTTGGAGGTTCTGAGTACCAGTCACTCACTAAGCTAAAATTCCAAATCCCATCTTTAGGCATGCATATGGACAAACATTCATAGGAGAAGATCTCAGCTGAAACAACTGCAGAAAATTGCATATGACGTCCTACCCTCTCTCCTCCTCCTGGAAAACTGAGCCAAGACTTGTGGAGGACTGCCATCATATTTTCCTGATTCCAAGTTCATCCTTGGTGCTGTGTCTATGCCCGATTCCTCTGTGCTTTCAGTAGCTCATCATCTGCCTCTGATCTCCTCACTCCCAGCCTCTGTAGACACTTGGCACAGCCAAAATGGACAAGGATGGAGACTGCCAGAGCAGCAACACAAATTTTGCCCAGACTCTTGAGCATGGGTTTCCCTTTGCAAAGTATATGCTGGGTGTTGCAGGCAGTGGAGGTCCCTTCCAGGGTTTTGAATGCTGCTGAACTTTGATGCACAGTCCGAAATCAAACCAAAACCACCCGGGTCCATAATTTATGAGATTTCAGCAAAACACAGTGCAATACTCTTTGGGCAGGAAAAGGAGGTCAGTTTGGGGTTTGTTTGTTAATTTATTTATTTATCTTTTTTGTTTAAGGGTGCATTTATTTTATAACTGACTTGAGATTATTTTTAGTGGCTTAAAATAATTTGCCAGTAATAAGAAAATTAATTTCTCTCTCTGTTTTTCATAACAAGGAGATGCCAAACAAGTGTTTCCATGTTCAGAAGAGCCTCAGAGGTCCCTGCTGAATTGATTGACCATGGTTCAAATCAGTGTGCAGCACAGCCACTGAGGGAGAAAGAGAACAAGGAGTCAGGCCATCTGGAAGGTCCACGGGATGCCACTGGAGCACTCTACCGTGGCTCTGGGAGAACAAGCTGGGAAAGGCTGAAGTTGCGTTCTAATCTCTTATACGTGTAGGATCCATCTGCTCTGGAACTTCAGGGAAATCTATTGACAGGATCAGCCTCAGACATTGCAAATAAGACCTTTTTCAAAGGAAGACCATTTCTCCAGGGCAAGCTGGAGAAAACTTCAGCTTTTAAACTTGAAAAAATTTAAGGTGGGACTATGCAATGTACAATTTCAACTAGATTTAACTAACTATGACTGAGGGTCACAGGGCTTCCTATCCATCCTTCTCCCTTTGAGCCAGGCTTCAGCTGAGAGAACTAATTGGATGGACCTCTTGGGGCCCCTTCCAGCTGTTTCCTGAGATATATTTGTATTCTGCAAAGGGAAGACTCAAGCTGCTTGCTTTTATAACAGCTTCAACAGGAGAAATTTGCATTAAAAACAATGCAGGGGAAAAAAGACCTGGCATCTTAAAAGGTTTCTTCTAATTCTGGCAGGTTGATCAGTACATTCTCAGCCAGACAGGAACAGTTTCCTGCTGTGTGTTTTTTAATGAACTGACCACTTCCCTCTAAAAGAAGATAGTGAATTTCACTGTGTAAGCATCTTTTCAATCTACCTGAGAAACTTTGGATGTACCTTTAAAAGGTAAATATTCATAAAAGGTAAATATTCATTCTACTAATTCAGACAGGCCTTCTGAGCTCAAGAAGTTTTCATATAAACTTGTCCTTTGAATCACTATCATGTTTACCATATAATAGTAATTAAAACTCTTATAATAGTGATTTTGAATAAATATATTTCAGTGTGGTCTGTTCCTGCAGCTTGAAAAGGTGGCATTTTCATCTGACCAGCCTTACCTCAGCCAAAGAGAGTCGGACAACTCCATTATTGTCTTTGTCCAAGAGGTGGAACACTTCTGAAATGTAGAAGAGTGGGGAAAAGACTTGGATATAAACCACAGAGTTTGGCATGTAAAGAATCACAGTATGACAAAATGTAAAGGTCTGCTTTTTGCCATGATCTACAGGAAATCTAGATTGGTTCTGCAAGATAATACTACAGCTGTGCTTTCCTCTTACAAATTATTTCTATTTTGCTTCATGGGGTGGAATAGATCTACTGCAGCAAAAAGAGAGCTGGCAGCAGGACAACTATAAAATCTGATGTGGTAGTATCTAGTATGATCCAGGTACAAACCTGTAAATCAAGTTTGAGTGAGGACTGTAAATAATAAATTGTGCCATTTATAGGAGCTGGGACATGGGAGCCAGAGTACTGACCATAAGTTGCTGATGACTGTAAAGCAGAACAGAATGGCATGGCATGGCATGGCATGGCATGGCATGGCATGGCATGGTATGGCATGGTATGGTATGGTATGGTATGGTATGGAAACATGTCCTTGGCCATTCAGACAGACAGGCTTTTGCTATTTCTCTGCTGCCTTCTCCAACAAACACAATTTTGCTGGCACCCTGACATTTCCATTCAATTTACTACATTCACAGTTAAAAGACACGGAACAGTTAAGCCCAAAATTTTCAGGAATTCTCCTTGGCTGATGAGCAAAGGCACTTACTGAACAGGACCTCCAAGCGGATCATGCAGGCCACGAAGCCATCAAAGTCGATGGTCAGCTTGCTGCAGGCATAGCGCATGGCAATGCTGTGCTGCACCTGATCGTTCAGCGTGAAACCTGGAGGCAAGGAACGCACACGAATCACTGGCACAGCACGTTAATATGCTGCATTTGATGTGACTTATCCATGGGCTGCAGCAGCTGCAGGCAGGCCAGGTTGAAGGTCAGGACCATCACTCCCAGAAGGTCTGTTGGACTCCATCAGCCACCTCGGTAGGTCCTTTCCAAAGCTCATTGTGCTGGGTGAAGAGAAGCATAAAGTTCTCCCACAGCCTTTCATCAGACTGCATATTTCATATTGTTTCACTGCATAACCAGTCCTATGTTCCCCAGATAAACCCCTAATTAGCGAGTCTTGGCACTGCAGCTGAATAGCAGCGATTGCAGCAGAGCCAATTGCTCACATAACACATTGGGTTCTATTCAGGCCCATATTAGTGCTATTTCTGTCTCTGGATCATTCACATAAACTCCACTGAGCACAAGACAAAAAAAAAAACCAGTGCTCCTCTCTGCCCCTGAGCTGGCAAGCACTGCTACAAAAGTGAATAGTGCACATCAGAGAGGACATCGTTGGAACATGCCTTGATCAGGCTTGCACTTTCACTAGTGTAGAGAAAGATGGTGGGAGGAAATGGAGGAAAAAGAGAGTTTGGGCACAGCTCTGAAAGGGGACCATTAGATAAGGAAATAATGAGGCCAAAAATAGAGCAAGTAATAATCAGATGGATAAGCAATGGTCACAGCATGGACAAAAGTATCAGTGGTTCAAAATGGAATAGAGGATGGGGTTTGATGTATATAACAGCAAAAGGATGGAGCCTGTCAGGAAGGGAAAATGGCAGTGGCAATGCTGTGATCTAGGTGACAGGAAAGAAGAAAAGTCATTAAAAATCTCCACTGTTCTTCCAATATTTGTTGGTCTGGCAGTGTCCCCCAGCAACACACTCACCTGCCTCTCTGAGGGCGTTTCGCATCTCATGGGAGTCAATGGTGCCAGAGTAGTCACGGTCCACTTTCTTATAGATTTCCTGCAGTGGAGGGGAAGGAGGGAATGTGGAGAGGGCATTTCGGTCCATGCTGTGCAGCAGTGCGATGGTGTGGGCACAGGGAGGCAGGCTTGCACGGCTGGGTCACAGCAGCAGTGAAGACGTTAACACAAAGCTCACCAAGGATTAGAAGACAAAATGGACTAACCCGACGGCTCCTCTAGGGTTTAACCTTGGTTTGCTAGTTCACTCTGCTATCCTCCCTGCTCATGTAGCTAGATTAATGCCAGGTTAGTGCCAGGGCAATCGTGCCTACCTCTGCTGTGCCCACATCGTCTCTGCTGTGCAGACACAACCTCGGGTTTCTGATGGATGGGAGAGGGGCTGCCCCTACCAGCCCAAGATTCTACTCTTTGAAACATTAATGAGCAAGGGAAACATTTCAAGCAGCTACTGGCAAGCAAGGCAGACTGGGAAATGCATTCCCATGGGCTGGCAGCCTGCCTGCCTTCATATTGCATGGTGGCAGACAGGCCATTGAGGAAAATATCCTATCATTTGGCACGCAGTGCAAGAGACAAAGTTCATTTTGCTTAATATTTCAGACATGATGACAAATGCTTCTCACTGCCAGCAGGTTTATTATCCAGAATTAGCCACCTAGACCTGCAGATAATACTTGATTTGGGTGTCAGGGCTTGCTTTGCTGATAAGCCCTAGGACAGAGCTGAGGCTTCATGAAACGCCAGGGCAGATGGATGCCCTGTGCTGACCAACATCAAGTATGGTGGCAGCAGGCTTGTCTGAAAGGGATATTGTCACACAAAGAAGGTCCATATTTGACCTCCCTTTAGACTGCTTGGTTTTAGGTGAACTTCTTAGGAAATTAAATCCTCTGCCAGAAAAATATTCAGCATTTCTACAAGATGTAAAAAATACAAAGCCAGGTTTTTGTAGGTCCTAAAAATCTTTCTTATGTTTGCTTTTGCTTAACTACCAATGCAACTTATTGCAGCAGCAGAGACACACTCACATGAGCTTTAATAGAGCAGGCAGGAGGGAGAGCTGTCTTTGCCAACAATGAAAGAGTGTTAATCTGTCTTTCCATAACGTATTGCAAATTATGGAGAGTGACAGGGCCAAGGTGAAAGAGGATTTGCTTATATCCCTGTTGAATGAGAGGTGTTTCAGAGCCCTGAAACAAACTCCAGCCATGAGAAGGAAGGCTTCCCAGTATATCTCCCTGTGATGGTTTAACCCTATCTCAGTTCTGGATCTGTACTTTAGCACTGAGAAGGAAGGAGAAACAGCCAGAAATGTGATGTTACCAAATACTTTTGAATCTTCATCCAAAGTGTCTTGAATTCTATAAGTCCCAAGGTGCCAGTCCCATTGGTCTGGGCCACGTTAAGGCATGGTTTAAAGATCAAGATTCCTTTATCCTTAACAAAACTGGAGAACAATCAGTTCTGATAAAAATATATCACCCATCACAGTGTCATCTTAATGCCAGTCTAGTTCTAATTTGTATTGCATCCCCATCTCCCACAGGCGTGCCCACAGCTTTACATTTCCTTGGCTAAATGCATGCCAAGAATTTCTAGGCTATCTACACTCTCAAGGAATGATGTATGGAATTGCTAAATACATAAGCATGATTAGAACCATTTGCATTTTGTAGAGTTAATAGTAGATTAGAGTCCTTAGGGGAAAAAGGGACTGGCCTCGCAACAGGCAATTGTTAGAAACCAGAGGCAGGAATTACAAGTGAAGAGAGAGTCAGTGGAAGGCTACAGAGACTCCCCCCATGTCCTTCAGGGCCTTGAAGGGAGGGAGGAATGGCACGTACTTGTAGCCTTCCCACTGTGAACAGGCTCCCCAGCCTGTCCCTGCTGCTATGAGTTCAGTGATCTACAAGCAGTACCTGACTCAGAGAGGCAGCTGAGGATGTGCTTAAAACCTGCATCCTGCCAAGCATCTGAAACTATCCAGGTGCATCCAGGCAAAAGGTCTCTGCTTCTTCTCCCCGCTATTTTTAGGAAAAAGTCTAAGCAATGAGACATGCAGAGCAGGTGAGAGAAGCAGCTGAGGATTAAATGGTTCAAGTTTCTGCCACACTGAGCTGATAGAGCTGCTTGGCTGAATATTTTGCCTTCAGCCATATGCCTGGACAAGTGAAGTGTACAGTTAGCCCGTCTTCTCGGGAAGTTTTGCAAAGGAGGTCCAGAAACTTAAAAGGTGGTGAAATTGTATTCAAAGGATACATCTAAAAGGCTGATCATCTCCCTGCAAGTGTTGATGTTGAATCCATCACTTTTAACATCCTTTCCTGTACAAAAAGGAAGTCGAAGTCCAAGTCAGAAATACTTTTAGACAAATATATTTCTGCAGACAACCTTGGAGCCAACCTTGTCAGCCATCTTAAATGCTCTGCCATTTTTTCCCCTGTTTCCCTTTAGCTGATTAATATGACTTTCTTAGATTTTTTTGCATAGGGGGAGGAGATGCTCTTAGGTTTGGTGGTGGTAAGCCTCTATCTGTCTACAGAAGTCATGCAGCAGCATAATAATATCTCCTGTGGTGTTCCTCCCCAGAAAGTACAGGGGACATTGTGCCTCTGTGGAACATCTGCTGGCACTTGGAAAAGGAGAACCAGAGAGTATTTCTCCTCCTCTCCCCACCTCTCCCCTGCATTTTCAGAGGTTCAACAAGCCAGGAGAAACTCGGCCAGGAGCTGAAAACTCAGTTTTTCATTACCCTTAGCTGACAGAGGTAGGTTTTGCTAGCACAGGTGCCATTCCCAGCTCCGTCCAATGGGAACTACATAACGTTACTTACTCTTTGCTATAACCCGGTTTAGGATAGTTTGAAGTTCAATTGCAGTCACTTCACAGTCCTGGACAGAAAACAAAGCATACTTGAGGTATCAACACAAAAATTATTTAAAACAAGCTATATTCATTTGCTGTCAGACATCCAGAGACTATTTTCCTTCCGCGTCTAAGGCATGTAAACCATTAAGTTTTTTCTAACACTTCATATTTATTCCCAGATATCACAGGGAGGAGATCTTCAAAAACCATCAATACTTCCTAGACGTTCAAGTGTAAAATAAGGGGTTTGTTAGGTGCTATGGTAATATGACCCGGTAAATGGCAACTTTTTAACAGGCTTTACCGAGCAAAAAAGTTCAACAAAACATTTGAGGTGTTCCAGGCTTACAGAAGCTACAACCAAACAATACTAAAATTGCCCTCTCCAAACTCAGAAAGGTCTTTCTAGCTAACAAGATGTTTTCCCTCTCCAATGCCAGTGGCCACCTGCTCATTAAGAGAAAATGTGACTTGATAGCCACAGGCTAGCTCAGCAGGGCTTTGTAGACACTGTTTTTCGAATACAATAAACAGAGAAAAAGCTCAGCCAACATTTTTCCGATTCCTGGGGCTAAACAAAAAGGAAGGAATTGGCCAGCTAGGCAATTGTCAGAATTATACGATAACTGCACAGGTAATTCATTTCACCGTGGGATAATATTTTCACAGTCCTCACTTCTATCACCCCTATTTTCAAAGTTATTCCCTGCCCTGCATTACCAAGGGAAAAAAATCACATTTTCCACCAGTAAGAGGAACAATGTATAAAATCTTCTCTATTGTAAAATAAATTGAACTGAAGCTGTGAGTTAATAAAAGGGGAGAAATTCTTGGGTTTTTTGAAGACCAGTCAGTAAAAGGAATTGACAAGTCAGTATTTGCATAATCATAACAGAGAAGTCCCCATCTTTTTCATTCACTCTAATCCACTTACCTCTCCCGAGAGTTTTTGGAACAGAGCCTTGAATTCATCATCTATATCTTTGTTATCGACATGAGGCTAGAGGATGGAGATGACCGAAATGTGGTTAACAAGGTGGTACTAGAAAGGGAGCTGTGGACATCACAAAGACTCTGTACAGGGGCCTACTTACAGCAACAGAAAATGAGCACTTACTCTGCAGTGATGGCAAAACGGAGGCATTACTTAAATCATGACTAGCTAGGAGCCCCTTGGCTTCATTTGAGAGTAAATACTTCCTAAGGCTGATGAAAAAGTTTTCTTCTGCTACCAAGACAGTTCTGGAAAATAGCCGCAGTGAAAATGCTGCTGGGCTTGGCTACAGCAATTCAGCAGTCCCTTGGAAGTCTGCTTTTGCAGTTTCTCTCAAGCTTCAGGAAGACTTTGTTTCCATGGAAAGGATCATTCTGTGCCCTTCCCACCTTCTCCTACCTGTGCTAGAGGGAAGGACAATCTAATGTGTTTCAGCCCAGTCTGCAAGGGTGCAGTTTCTGTGCCACATGGCCCAGGTACACGAAAATGAATGTGAAACTAAGACATTGATATATGTAAAGAATCTCCACAAACAAAAAGTATTTCTCCTGAGCAGAAAACATTCTGTAATCCCAGCTCACATAAGAAACAAAAATATTGCTCCTGTTTTAACCCAAATTATAAAGGAAATGTCTGTTAGGGAAAAAAAGAGATCTGTAAGACATCTAACCTCATATGGTTTTGCAGACACCACATCACCCATAATCCTAAGGGGAAAAAAAAAAGACAAAAAAAAAAAGAAAGCAACCAGAAATTATGAGTCTACTTTAAAATCTTGCTTTAAAAATAATTAGCACACATTATTTAACTATAAGGTGTTAACAAGTGCACAGAACAAGCCTCTAAGTTTCCTGATTCCCATGGTCCCCATCCCATCTCTGCCTACCCTGACTCTTTGAAGATATTTCCCTTGGGAAATCCAGCCTTGTTGTTCTTGTCTTGCATCCAGCCCCCTGTTTTTTAATTCAATGGCTATTATTGATACAACCCTTTTAAAAACATCTCATTATCATCATACTCCCAAATCCTTCACTCTTTAATTATGGTAACTTCTACTTCACAGACCTGAGGGATCTAGTTACCATCTGCGTGCTTTGTGGAGGCCATTTGAAAAGCCATGACTCTCTGCCATGGATGTGTGTGTCATACACACACAAGAAAACAGGACGTAGAAATGGGACTATTTTGCTGGCAAAGAGAAAAGACGGGGCACAGAGTGTGAGTGCAACACCCGACCTTTTCCTTTATGTGTCTCACCAGCAGAAGAGGAGGCTTTAGAGAGGGTACCCACTGCGTTTTAGCCTGTTTCTCAGCAAAAACTCTCAGGCAGAACTCTCCATTTTTGTAAGGCTCAAAAGTGGATGGCACAATGAGATACTCTCCTCGAGGCAACTTCATGCGGCAGGAGACTTCACGCAGGTTGATATAGGGGTCAGACCGGGCTGCTGGTTGGTGCCTCGCGAAGAAAGCACGGCTTGCATGAATGTCTGTGTTGTTTTCCAGCTGTGGGAAATGTGTTTTTGTTAGAAACCATTTTGCAATTCCCTGGTAAGCCAGCCACCCTATTTCAAATTCAGCGCTTTAAAGCCATCTCAAGCTTTTCTTCGCATAAAATAACAAATCCGTGCGTGATGGCACAAAAGATAACCACCAGGGTTCTGTCATGGGAAACAAGCAGATAATTAGAAGGGGCATGGATCTTTCTCTATAAAAATTATCTTTTCACATGCCTCTTCATAATTGGCAATATAAAATAAACAGAAGTATCATGATGTATGCTCATGTCTGATCAAATTAGTACACTACAGGTCGTCCATGTATTGAGCATTTCTTGCTTTCATAGGCTGCTTGTGGACAAATTTAAATTTCAGAATATTTTTCAGCAATCTATGCTATGGAATAAATCTCCTAATTGTACAAGAATTGTAGTCTCTGATTTCTTTAACCAGACAGAAAAGAGTAGTAAACAGAACAAAGTAGTAGTCACAAGGGTGAGACTTTTGGGGCCCCATTAGATGATTTACCCAACTTCTATTAGTTTTGTAGAAAATAGTACTTAATTTGTCCTTAATACCAATATACTCTTAAGGAAGTGAAACATTGCATAGCTCATAAAATAAAACACTGACATAGGAAAAACCAGTAGTGTAAGAATAACATTTCTGCTATAAAATTCCTATTCATGACTTTTGCTCCACAAAGATGTCTTTCAAAAAGTGTGAGTCAATGACATAAGAAAAGTGCTGTGTGATTGATACAGGGTGGGAAGCATTGCATGGGATAAGGTTTCTGTCTGTCTAAGACCAGAATACACAAAGACATTATCAAATGTTGTATAATCGTTCCATTTTTCTGCTGTAAACTGTAGAAAAATATGCACGTTTTTTCCCTTTTTTCTTTTCTCTTTTGTTACAAGGATGAGATTGATTTTGGTATTTATTCAATAGCCACATCCTTTCCCCTCTCTCAATATTAAGCTAAGTGGAACTGCAAAGATTAAGAAGACAGATCTCTATCTTTTCCAATATATTAAGTTCATCTTCCCTTTTCATTTGCAAGGCTGCTAAAAGAACACAGTTAATTGCTACATAGCCACACATTCATTTACTGAGAGAGGAAAAGGGCTGAAAAGACAAGGAAAAATTGGCAGCATAGTCTGCTGGACCTCAGTAATGAGTATAGGCTATTCCTACTGCCAGACACCCCTGTGGTCTCTTTCTTCAGCAATGAAAAGTCTCTTTGCTTCAGTATTGACATCTGGAAGAATTAGTGAAGGTTGAGCAGGGTTTGTTCATTACTAGGAGCCCCAGCTCAGAGCGGTAAAAGGAATGGATCCACAGAGTTTGGTGTTTCTTCTAAGCAACATTGGCTACATTTTCTCAATTTTAGAGCACAGAGATCTTGTTCTGCCTTCACCTGAACTAAACAGACAAATTCTGGCCTCTGTTATACAAACTTAGTGGAAGGCAAATTTCAACAAGTATAAATGAGGCCAATATTGGGAGTCAGATAGCTGTAATAAATCTTTGTGTCCCAGTCCCTTTAAAATGGTTATTCAGAACTTGCAATATTGGTCCAGTGAGATGCCATTAGTCTTCTTGGTGGCTAAGCTCTCCAGTGCATTAGGAGGTGCCCATCTAAAGGCTGGAAGTCTTCAGCAGAGATTACATACCTCCTGAGGAATCTGAAAGGAAGGAAAAGAGACAATGTTAAAGGGCTGCTACACCTGCATCTAAAAACAGGGAAAAAACATTGAATAAAGCCTCCTTCAGACACCTTTTTTTTCATTTTCATTTACAACCACATAATATAGTACCACACATACATGAAGTTCTGTCTTGTCCTAGAGCTGTTCCAAAGGAAAACAAGAATCTTCATCCAGAGAAATCTATAGAATACTTAATTGTTCTTCTGATATGGTGTTGTGAACTACACTGTTGGTTGAAAATATTTATGTAAGCCTTTAAATGCTCAGTCAGGAAGGTTAACAAGTTAGCCCTGCTGTGCTAAATAAAACCAGAGAATTTATTACAGCAGACCTAAAATCTACTAGTCTACTGTTACTGGAATATGATGAAAATATAATGCTACCGTCACTAGAAATCAGCCTGATTTGGCCCTTTCTAAATTAACTAAATTGCTATGTTAACTTGTACCTCAAAACATAAGGTAGCCTTTTGGAAGGAATTATTTGTCAGGAGAACACAGTTTCCAGTGACAGCCAAAGAGACTATCCTCCCAAGACCTCAAAGGGCTTTTAAAAACCTCACCCATACAATGATTCTGGAGCCTGAACGGCCCTTTGAGACCACAAGAGTTGTTCCCTATAACCAACACACTTGAAAGACGGGAGCTGCTCACAGCTATTGTCAGTAGGCATTTTGAGCTACATGACTTACAAAACCCTTGCAGGGCAGGTAGAATTGAACATACATCTTCTCACGTTCTCCAGCAGAGAGATCTACTTTATCTCATCACCTATGCTGCTCTAATTGAACCTACTCAGCCATAGCATCAGCTGCAATGATGTAAAACCACAACAGTGCATGACCCAAAATTCTTGGCTCATAGCTGGGTGTCTACGTGAGGCGACTTAGCAGCCATGCTTTTCCAAAAAAATTTACATCTTAAGAGTCATTTAAGTGACTTAAGAGTCACCAAGTCTATCTTACAATGAATAGGATCACAGAGAATGCAGATGGGATGGATTACATGTAAAGCACAAAAGCCTCTCCAGCTTTGCACTCAGGCAGACATCCATAATGAGCAAGTTCAGGAAGCTGATAGATGGCGGTGACTGGCACCTTGGAAATGGCAGCTTCATGTGCTGGGTGAGAACTATGTATGCATGCAGACATCAGGCACTTGAGAAAACCTTTCCTAGGTTTGAACCATCCTGCACAACATCTATTAGCAAAAGTCAGCCATTCCTGTCTGCTCCAACCTGTGCTAGTTAATGATCTTCATCCAGTGAAATTTATACAACATTTAATTGCTTTTCTCCACATATAACATTAGGAATGATAATACTGGTTGGAAATTTTTACATTTGCTCCTCTCCCCTCACATCACAGAAATTAGAGGTTACATTGTAGATTTTTTTTTCCCTACATTATATTTTTAGAGACAGAAGCAACACTGGGAAAAATCAGGAATAAAAGCCCCAAAATTACTGAATCAGAACAATAACACTGTATAGACAATGAATCAAAAAGAAATTGAAATGCAAGGGACAAATAATAATAAAAAAAAAGTGACTACTGAGTACTAATGATAGGCTGCAATCAGAAACACTTATGTGGAATTGCCAGGCACCCTGAGTGTGCCCCCATTCAGATTTTGTAAGAGAAGACTCTCAATGAGACTGTTGCTAAATTACTGGCTCTAGTTTTACATTGTCATCCCGTTAAAGTGGGACAAAAACTGAGCCTAGATTTATTTGAATCATATTATGTGGGTCAGGAAGAAAGGAGAGAAGGAGCTGAATCATTTTGCAAAGTCCAGTTCTTATTGGAGTGCACTGCTGAATGTCAAGATGTAGCACATCGCTAACTTTTTTCCAGCATAACTGAACATGGAGTAAAGCTTTTAAAATCAGGAACAAACTTTACCTGGTATAGCGAATAACCGATACTAAGCAGACCCTCTCCCATTCTCTTCTGTCTCCTGCGATTCTTCTGCATCAAGCCCACCAGTATAGTACAGCATGGCTCATTCAAACTCCCTTCATGGTCATCATCTGGTTCATCCAACCGGATTTTAAACTGGGGATTGGTCCAGTATGTTGCTAAGAATTTCCAAGGTGAGATAAAAAGGAGAAGACTTTGCTGTCATTGTAGTCAAGATGGCTGTCACTAGACCTACAGGGAATATCTCTTGGAAGGACTTTTGTCTGGAGTTTTTCCAGCTCTTTCCACTGAGTTATATGGGTTTGTGTTTTCACAGCTATGCTGAGTATTAATTGGAGCCATGAGAAATCAAAGCACCAAGGTATTTCCTGGGAACTAATGACCAACAGGGAGGAGCTGATATCGTTAATTCCAGACAGTCATTTATCTCCAGGAAACGTCCTTGACTTAGGCTGTTATAGTTGCAAGAGGACCAAATGCCAGACAGCCTCTCCAGAGGTCTATCCTGAAATTGAATAGGAAACAACACTGCCACTGAACTGTGACACTTTCTTGGCCTACCCAACCCTTCAGAGGATTAGTCCAGCCAGTAGCAAAAACCATGTAAGCAGGAAAAGCAAACAGAGAAAAAAAAAGAATATAGCCACAAATTAACTGCTTAGTGAGCTGGTAATCCTCTGTGAAGAAATAAGTGTGAATTAGATCTTCATTTAGACTGCCAAGTTTTGCTTACTGTCTAAACCCCAAAGAAATTGCTGCACTTCCAAGCCCTTCCCACCAAAGACCCTTTCAGCTCACTAACACTTTTTTCCCAAATGTTTTGTTTGAGGTTTCATCAAATGCCATTTGGTTGGGTGTTCACCTTGGTAGTTCTGGCAGCCCCCAGCAGTTGAACCCCGTCTCCATTGTCCATTAAACATGGTCAGGTCCCATTTATTGACCTCGTTGCTTGTCAGTGTGTCAGGAGTTAAGTTGCAGATCTCAAGGCGGGTGAAGTGCCTTTGAAAATCTGAAAATGCCATCCTGGCACACAAAAAACCCAGGGTTAATCCATCAGCCTGCAACAGATAAAGCTACTGCAACTGAACACCTCTCTCAATAGGGCAGCAAACATTGGTATTACAGAGCTGCCCAAAGCCACAACAAAATTGAACTCTGAAACTTGGAACTAGCTTTTGGGAAACAAAATCACCCACTCCCTAAATGAGCTGTCTCTTCCGGAGACAGTCATTCTCTATGGCCGTTACACATTATGGGCTCAGTCATACCATTTTCTGTCATCCCCAGGTATGGGCAATCCCTAATGGATCATGCTTCAGAAGTGAATTCACTGAAACTGGTGAAACAATATGTGCGAGGAGATTCCATTTAAAGGGAGTAAGAGCTGGCGCTTGTGAAAGCGTCAATCTGTAGGAAAACAGTCTCAGCTTGGTATTTTGCTTTGGTCCTATCACTGATGTTTGTTTTTACCATTCCTAGGAGGTTTGCGTGAGTGACAGACCTTGATTGCTTCATGCTGCAAGCAGAGGTCTGTTCTCATTTCCCAGTGCCTTATGGCTCGCATAGCTGAGTGCACTGGAAGACAGTGGCCGTTTATCTTTCCAGTCTAGGATAGAGTGACATAGGTTCAGTACTGATCCATATAATCAGATAACTAGGATAGGATAGGCTTTCTATTCGATCTGAGTAAACAGACTCTCCCCAAGCCGGTAATCTGAACTTTTCCATTAGTGTGCTGCATTTAGGCAAAAAGACAAACCTCAAAATGTAGAGCAGCTGAGGTTCATTCTTGCCACCTCATTAATTTTATTACCATCTGGTCTCTGTATTTTGGATAAGCATCGAATTATGCAAGCTCTAATAAAAGGTAATATTTGAATAGGGAAGGAGATAAATAAGAGGCTAACAATGCACTCATGTCATTATTAACCCTCTTGGTGCTGGAAGTTTTCCTCCATCCATCTGAAATGACTGCTTAAAGCACACAAAGTGTCCAAAAGAGTAAGGTAATTGAAAAATTCTCACCAAAACTCCCCATCATCTACTTGCTTATCCAGAGCCTGTTTTATTTTGGGATCGACATAATTCCATTCAGGAGCACTGCAGACAAAGCACAAAAGAAAACTGTTCAGTTGTTGTATTTTATTCTACAATGAGGTCAGAGTTAGATTCCCTCTTAGGCTGATAAAGGAGTATATATTTCTTCAACAAACAGATCTTGTGCCCCTCCAAATGACAGTACACACTGCAACCTTACTACGCTGGTCTGGAGTCACACTGCAAACATATTTGCAACAAATAAGCCTCAAATCGAACCATTCCTGCCAGGTGTCAGAATGTACAAATATTGTAGATTGGCTGGATTAGGAAATTCACAGCCTGAAAGTCAGTCAGAGTTTCTCCATTGTAAGATCTATTGAGGTGCCTGTTATTCTCTCTAGAGAAATGATATAAGCTACATTGTTGGGGTTACGAAAGAACGAGAAAACAAAAAGGTGTAATTCGAAAATACACTGCAGAAAACAGCATTGCTCCTTTCCCATTCTGAGGTTAATGTGCTCAAGGTGGATTCTGCTCTGATCTGCTCCCATGTGACAGTGCAGTTCTGCTCCTGCTTCAGCAGGGTTGTCCCATGGTAAAACAGGTGTGACAAAATCAGGATATGGCATGTGTGTGTGCCTGAGGCACCTTGTCTTGGGGCTGAGCAAAGTAGCTCTGTTAAAAGTAAGACTAATTGTAATGTTTATCTCTATTTTCTATCCTCAATTATGATATATCAGCACCCAGGCTGCAGTCGGTCAGGACTGAAATCTCAAAGTGTAGCATGAAAAGATATATTGTGGCCCAAATAAAAGTAAAATTTATGTAATTCTAAATATAAAAATGAAAAAGGTGTTGTCATTGTAACAGTCCTGAGATTCCAAGACAGATGAAGCCCAGACAGTTTCTGAGAGATTTTCAAATTTCTGTGTCCTTAACTTAGTGAACTTCCCCATTTTTTCAAGGTTCTCAAGTAGGTACTAAATACTGGTCCGATTGAGAGCTGGGCAACCTTAGAGTTGAAGCAGAGGCACAATGATTTATCCTCACTGTAACTCCCGGGAGTAGGACTGGTTTGTATATTTTACTAAGCTCTCAGCACCATTGGTAGGATCAATTGGAAAAAGTTGTCTTGCAAAATGAGGCAGGCATGGCTTGCTTTGGGCTGCTCGCTATTAAAATAAGAGCTGTTGTCTCTTATTAGAAAGCTCCGCCTGCAGCAAGTAATAATGCCCACTGGACAGAATGGATCAATATCTAACCTTGGTAACAAATTAATAGTGTTTTATTCCAACTGATTTAGTATATCTCCTAAATGTGCTTTGTGATAGGATTAACTACATAGTCCCAATTTAATTTTTAATACTTTCCAAAATACACCAAAGAAAGAGAAGCAGGGGCATATAAAAACCTACTTATCGCTCCAAGCTCCAGTCCATTCTACTTCACCCCAGGGATTTCTAAGCCTCACTAGTTTCTCTGGCCGTCCTCGGTAATATACCTAAAAGATCCACAACAAACAGAGCCTGAGCACTTCCATTATTCCAATCATCACAGGGCAATTGCTTTTCAGGCAGGATAAAACATGATTTGTACTTGAGTGATGCAGTCCATTACAATTTACAATAGTTAAAAGACACCTAGATGCCTTCCACCCTTATTTTACATTATCCCGTGCCACCAAGTGAGCCATTAGCTGCAGCACTCGCCATTTCATATAATGACAGCAACCTGCAAAGAAAAACATCAGCTACAAAACAGCAGAATATCTACATCCTCAAAAGCAGGAGACATTGCACAACACGACAAGGTTGTTAAGAGGTTATCTGGCATGGACATCTCTGTAATGATTCCAGTTTCAAAGGAGCAGGAACATCTGGGGCTTACTGTGAAGGTGAGAATAACAGCATAGTGCATTAAAGTGGCTTTTACTCCTTTCCCATCAGCACTGACTGGCAAAGTATTTGCCCCCACCTCATGCAACACAAACATGAGGGGAATGGCTGCCTCCTCTTCTGCTTCTCCTTTCCATACCCTCCACTTTGGTAACGGACTGGCCCACCTTTACATTTTGTATCCCAGCCTGTTGGTATAACACAAGTAGCAGGTTGCACAGGGCACTCTATATAACTACCAGCAGAGAGCTTCTGACCTGGCTAAGTACTACACATAATTCTTTTTTCTGTAAGAAAGTGCATAAGTTAGGAACATTTTTACGGTTAGTCACAGAAAGACATCAGGAATTGAAGGCACTGCAGTATTCCAACTCCCAAATGGTTTGCATGATGGCCCTGAAGAGGCTGTCTCACCTCCTCTGCTCCAGTGACAGAGTAAGCGTGTCCTTTTACCAGCTTCAGACTTGTGATTGCTTCTATTTCAGCTGCAGCAGTTATCTGGGGCAATAAAAGTATGCACATTTATGACTATATATTGTGTATGAACTCAGCTTTCATGCACAAATTAATATGGGGGAAGATATCCAGAGTGGTATGCACAATGAATACCAATATTCTCGATGCAAAGTATATAAAATAAAGGTGAGATCCACAGCAAAACTCACCCCTACAGTTTCATGCCCCTTAATATGTACTCCTAGCATAGAAGAAATTCAAGAATGTATGATGAAATCTAAGTCAAATTCCCAACCCAGGTAACAGACCCAGTCACCTGCAAAGACATGTTCATATGAACTTATCTCTAGCCTGCCTCAGTCAAAATGTAGTATATCAAAATTTGAACTCTGGTAATTCTATATGCCACGAACCAGGATTTCAAACAAAGTAATAAAACAGGATATGAAAGGTGTGAAGTTTCCAATGTTCAGACATCATTTGTAACTTAGGAGTGTTTGTATTATAGGTGTCAATAATCTTTAGGACTGAAAACCAAGGCCAGAATCAGATTACAGGCTACAACAAAGTGTCTCAATGAGTTTGTTTCTGACAGTTGAGTTTTTGGAGCTGAAATACACAAAATTTGAAGAAGAAAAAATACCCAGAGAATAAAAATGGTGTTCAGGAAGACCAGTACAGAAAAGCCGTTCATGGCTCCAAGTATTGCCACACACCATCTTGTAAATAAGGAGTCATGTTTAGAGTTGGTTATTTAGAACCTCGTACAAAGTTTTTGTTACTGAAATCAATAATGGTCTCACACTAACCACAGTTTGTTTTTATATCAGACTTCCCTACCTATATCTAACACCCATATGGGCTTTTGTTACAGTATGGACCAGAGGTCTGAGAAGAGGAGCAAGGAGAGTAAAGCTTCACCAGTCTCTTACATCGATGGAGCAGCCAAGCAGTGACCCAGCTCTCAGAGCCTTCTGGATGATTTGGTACAGGTTCGAAGGAGCCCTCCGCAGCTCATAGGACTCAGAAATGCCTCCAGTAAAATCCTCAAAGCCCTCCATGGTGGACCCTCCTGCGAGAGCTTCGTAAGAGCCATTCAACCTGTAGGAGAGATGGTGAGCTACGCAAGGGGCCACCTCCACCTGTAAGCACAAGGCACCACAGAAAGAAGGGTCTATCGTTTATTATGTCTCAGTCTGGGAGATCATCAGTGTGACCTGGGGCACTAGAACTAAAGCGCCTTGAAACAGACAGTTGGCAACACCCTTTATGGACCTAGAGGGAACTGTAAATAATGGGTGTAACGGAGTTTGCATTTGAGTGACTAATGTTCCCATGCCCGGGCTATCAATGGCTGCACTTCCAGCAGCACAGATTCCTACTTAGCCACCGTACTTGGCATAGGCCTTCTCCAGCAGGGCACTCCAGAACTCGTTGCCTTCTTCTGAGTGTACAAAGACCAGCTTCCCATTCTTGGTGGGCAGCCTGTCGTCCACCACCACGTCCACCCACTCGCCGTACTGCCAGAACTGATGAAAAGAAGAAAGATAAGAATTATAAGGTCTAGTGTGCTCATAAAAGCTCCACACTACCATCTTCCTACCCCTTAACCTGTCATCAGTTCCCCCTGCGTGAGTCACTGTAAGGTCTCATTCACATGCTGAATTCCTCTCTGTAATAGAGACAAACTCCTCCCAGCCCTGTGGAGCATTGACAACTATATTAAATTTTGCTGATAGGTAGTATTATCAGCTACTTGTTGTACATAATATCAAAAACACTCACTGTGCTCCATGCAGAGTTTACATGGTGGAAAGTCTGGAAAGCTGAACTGGAGATAGGATATTCTAAACTATCTTAAGGTTCAACCTTTAAGGAAAAAAAAAAATTCCTCTGTAAAAATGCTGTGAGGAAAGGTCATCTAAAGGGGAAGCACTCAATAGTGCTAATCCTTTCTGAAAACATTGGGAAAAGTGTGAAACATTGCTAATGCTAAATTCTGGCCTCAAAGCTAGAAATATTTACCCCAGAATTTGATGCAGTACTGAAAGGAGAGAAGATAATTCACCATAACACTTTAAGGTGAGCTGGTAGAAGGGATAGGAACGTGCTCTTATAATTTCTGTCCTCACCAGTGCAGCTCGAGCTTAACACACTAATTCTTGATTATTTTGTTTATTCCAAACAAATAAAAAACAAACAAACAAACAAATCTGCTTCTAGCTAAATTTTCCTCTTTTATTTTCAATACTCTGATCATACAGGTACCTGGAAATGAAAGATTCCAGCATAATCCTTCTGGAAACTCTGATCTTTAGGAACAACACGGTGCAGAACATCTGGATTCAAAGTGAGAGATGCAATGGCAGCTAGAAGCCAGCAATCACCTAAAAACACGTATGTTACAAAGCAGAAAAGTTCGTTAAAAATTGGGGTTTGCCAAGTTGATTCCTACACCATTAAGCCATGCTCCCATCTAGACTAGAATACCAGCATTAAGAGCTATGCAAGGTCCTGCCAGACTCAGTCTTGTTTCAGCAATCCATTCTTCTTTTGTCATTTACCTCTTTTGCTCATTTTCCACTCAGCCAAACTACACAGGTGCTTTGGGGCCCTTGAGGCTGACAATGGTGATAATTTCAATGGTCTGGTTTGTTCTTTGCTATTTTGATTTTTTAATGAAGCTGTGAAAACAAGTGGTTTTATCAAAACTTGTTAATGCCCTCAGGAGAGGCACAGTCAGAGAGAGAAGCCATTTGGGGAACGTGGATTGCAAAGTCTGGTTTGACAGGAAATGACCTGTGGTACTTTAACTAGACTCAAACCACTATATATGGGAAAGACAAGGGCTTAGAAGATGTCTGAAAGAGGGGAAAAGCTCTGTGTTGATAGAAGGATGGTGAGGCTTCCATTCCTAGCTTTTGGACACTATCCAATGGGCATCAGGAACATTTCAGGGGCTACTCTTCTTGAACCAGCACACCAGGGCTGTTACTTAAGATTCACCCAGGAGTCTAATGGAAGCTGAAGTCTCCTGGGACCTTTGCAAGGAGTCGAGTCCTTTCTCTGGCCCACTCCTCATCCTGGAAAGGCTGGGCATGCCCAGCCCTTCCTGGAGTCTGTGTGTCTTGTAGCTGGAGCACTTTACTGGGCTGGTTACCTGTTTGTTGTGGATTGGAGGATGAGTAAGCAAAAGCCTCTATCACACCAAAGGTGGTGTCTCTGGGAAACTCAGTGACTCACGGGTTTCTTGCAGTGTTTGCACACTGCAAACAGCAGGTAGAGCTTTTGTGGTTCTGTATTATTCCTGAGGTGTGTAGAAAGCCTAAGAAAACACAACTGCTCTGAAGGTACTAACATTTTTCTGGTTCCCTGTGGATTATCTGTGCCAAGACGTAGTTTCTTTGTGCAGACGAGTATTCTGCAGAGAAGGAATTGGCGTAAGAGCTCTTGCTTCAAACGAAACAGGTTAATTGAGAAACCAAGGAAAGAGTTCAATGTGTAGCACGATTGAATATCCTTGAGTAGTAATTAACTCCTTGTATTGACCTGGGCTTTATGATTTAGTGCCATGATGAATACACAACTGTAAATTAAGATACGGGAACTTGCTGGGTGCTCTCTGTTGCCTGTACCCCAGTGGGAGGTACCCAGATGCTTCCTGTGAGATGAGCAAGAAGCAACCATTTTGAGTCAGGAAAGCACTGACTTGGGAAACACCTGTGAAGGAGTGTGCCCCTGGTGTGATGACCGGCAACCACCTTAGCTGGCTGATTGTATTATAGATCAAAGACCTTGACCTAGCCAGTGTGCCAGCCTGGGAGTTTCCAAAGAGGAGGAAAAACCGACTTTTAGTATGTGAGGTGCTGCTTGAGCTTTCCCCCAGGATTGCTCTGCCTTATCTTCGCTTCCACATTCGGGAAAGAGCCTTCAGGCTGGAAGGGGACAGAAAATGGCTGAATTACCTGCTTCTCCCCATCCACCTGCATTTCTTATGAGAAGAGGTTAAAAAAATTATACTGTTCATCCTACAAAAGTGAAGCTTAAGGAGGAAGTGTGCAGCAAGTTAAATGCTACTTTGCAGAAAAGCTGTTTGAAGCAAGAGCTCTCTATTGAAAGATAATATTTCCTTTGCAGAAGAGAAGATAAAACAAAAGGATTATGACTTTTTTAAAGTGGAAATGGGGAAAAGTGAATAAAGAGAGTCCGGAAGCCTCAGCCCCTAGAACAACTATGAGCAAAAACCTTCTCAAGCTCATCTTCAAACTAATTATTTTACTAACTATTTTTCATTCTGTGGGAGAGGGACCAACTTGCTGGCCCGGAAGTTTCCTCCCAGCCTTAGGTATCTATGTATAAAATAAGCAAAATTAGGACAGCACCAGGTGTGGGGAAAAAAGGCTCTAAGAACTTCCTCCACCAAGGAAACATAGATGCAGGAAAAAATGAGACTAAGAACACTAAGATCTGCTTTGTATTTATTTCTTAGAGGCTTTTCTTGTTACAGGTGTATGCCTTAAGCTCTTATAATTTCTGTTTTCCTTGGAGAAGAAAAAGAAATGATGGTGATGACTCTGAGGAATGGGTTTTCATGGGAAGAAGATGAAAAGCCTTATCAGGTTAGAACTGAAATCCTCATTTTCTCAACTGCCTCAAATTTTCTTGCTGCCCTGGCTGTTCCTGGTATGGTCTGAAGTGCAGAAGATTATTTCTGAGAGCAAGGCAAGGTGGAGGTCCACGGTGTCCCTGTTGTGTCCTCCCATCCCCCGCAGAGAAGGTCTGCAGCGGTGACAAGTTGATGCTCTCTCAGTGTGCAAAACTCTGAAGATTTTCCTCTTCCTGATCCAGGCCAGGATTTTACAGCCAGTGAAGGGGAAACTGCTTCAGGCTTTGCTGAGGATGGTGTATGTTTGATACACAATGAGGCAAAAGATTCAATGAAATGAGGGGGGATTCCTTAAATACGTTATTTACTTCCCTGACTCAGAACTAAACAATTTCAGCATCTCAACCCCATAAGATGGCAAATGTGGTGGGAAATCCTTTATGGCTGTCTTACAGCATGAATTAACTTCTTATTGCCTGGGAGAGTGAATGACATGGGTGCTTCTGCCTCTCCCAAACACACCATGCAGTCTAACCTTCCCTTGGAAACATTTAGGGACAAGTCTGCTTGAAGCATGCCTAGATAGAATTGTGTTGGAAGAACTTCAGTGGTGAATTTGGCCTTAAAAGTACCTATGCCTGCCTTCAGCAATGCAGAGTCCTGTTTCTAAACCTTACTTAGGGGCCTAATGTCTTTGAATAAGCTAGTGCCTGAACAAATATCAATGTGCCTTCCAAAAGGAAACAGCTGGGAATTGGATGCTGTGCAGTAACTTGATAAAAAAGAAGGTTTGAACTGGGTGTCTGAATATAGATTGGTTTGGAGGCATCTGTATATAGCAGTGATGCTTGACATTCAAGCTGCTGTGATATTTACTTTCAAGAAAAATAAAAGAGGATGTAGGACTCTGTTCATATTCAGGAGTTTCCATGATGTAGCCTAAACTGCACAGTTTGCCTCTTACCTTCTTGTATACCACAATTGGATCCTGGCCTTCTCAGCCCCACTGGATAATATATGACTAGTTCTAAAAATGTACAAATTGACAGTACATGCCTTTTTTCAAAGTTTAGCATCATTTGCTGGCAGCAAATTTCAGAGTTTTGTTTGTGGTTGTGCCCACAGTATAGTGCAACAGCCCAGGCTCCTTAGAAAAACATCTTAGGTAGGACCACTCAAACTTGTCCTAATTTAGCTGCAGGGTACAAGTAACCTTTAAAACTGCAAAGAAACTATTTTGTTCCCTTACTAAAAAGTGAATTTTTTAAGGGAGAGGAAAAAAGGCCTATTGGCCAATTCACTAAATTAATTATTTAAACTACATTTCCAATAGGCTTATAAAAATGACAGTATCAAAAAGCATTCCTGTATATGTTAAAAGTTATAGCCTTTTAGCCAACAAAAATTATTATTTTTTTAAAAAAGCCTTCTCAACATTAGCCCTGTGAGGCTAAATCACCTATGGGAACATTCTGCTTCTGCTCACTCTCATAGTTGGTAAATAAAAGTTGCAGACAAGTGCCAAGTACAGTGCTCCTGTCACTGCTCCCGCTGCATGTCCTAAAAAGAAGCCAGCTTGATTCCTGGGTCTGGATTCATTTGTAATGGTTGCAGAGGTTTTTTTATTAAGCATTTCTGACCTTGAGTTTGTGGTGGAAAGGGTAAACATGAAACCTAGCTTTGATTAGCTCCTCTGTGTGTGTCCATATATATATATACACACATAATCTTGGAGAATTACTCTGACTTAGTGCACTTGAAATAAAATCACTAGCTGCTCACAGATGTACTGAGATGGCTCATGTTCTCAGTGCTACACAGGCATCTCCTGGTTTACAGAGGTAATCGAATTGCTGCAGAGAATAACAAATCCTTGGTGACCTGGGAGCTGAGCAACTCCGTATTGATGATGTTTACCCAAGCATGTTGCACTTGCAGAGGCCATAAAATAAATGAGAAATTTGATTAGTTTCAGTCGCTACAGAGCTGTGCTTGGTTTATGTTTAGCTACCATCAAGGTGTCTAGATGCTCTGCATCTAGACTCTTCTCTGACCTAGAAATTGCGAGTTTCAGCCAAAAGTCTAAGCGTCTGATTCTAAGATCTAACTGGACAGTACAGAGGCATTTCTGTCCTAGCTGTATTCTAGCTTTTTGCTATTTCAGAGGTGCCTGATGTTCAGAAGGGATCCAAATACAATGGTATAGCTCTTGCTTCCCAGATTGTCAAGTAGCTCTGATCTCAGCTTTAGTGTCTGCTGGAAGCTCTTCTTCAGAGCTCATAGTACCTGGGGCATCATACCAGACACCAAGGAAGCACTGACCCACTAGCTTATGGCAGTGTGGGCTGTCTCTGCTTTGAGATTTCTAAAGGCTTCCTGAGGTTTTCTATGGAAATGAATTAGGCTCTGCAGCTGTGTACAGAAAGGCAGAGGAGAACCCAGTAAAGTAACAGCCTTTTGTCTCTTTGGGATCTCAGAGATGTCAGTAAATGTATTTTTCGACATCTATGAGATATACCTGCTAGAACTCAAATGTCCCTGAGCCAAGGGATTGAACATCAGAAGGGCCATACATTAACATCTAATAGCAAAATAAGTGAAAAAAACGCAGTAATATTAAGTACTGTCCCACTTACAGCTGCTTCAAAGGCTCCCTCAACAGATATGTGATCTATCTCAGAGCTGTCAGGCTTTGGTTTGCTCCCCAGTCTGCCTGTAATCTCCTCAAATCTGCCTGTAGGACAAGATGTGCACAAGGCAGGCATGAGGTGGACTCCTCAGCTGGCGTGAACTGGTGTATCTGCCTTGGCTTCAGGGGACTCCTCCAGCTGACAGCCCAGGCCAAAGGAGCTGCAGTGCCTGGAGTAGCCTCTGAGCATTCAGAACAAAAGGCAGCTCATGAATATAAATAGTGTGGATCTGGAAAGCTAATATTAAACTGAGGGGTTTTCAGTATGTTTTATATTATTTAAATTAAATTTATGCCACTTACTTCTTAAGAACTTCTGCAAACAGTCCTTGGGTTAACTTATTCAGATAGCTGCAAGAAAGCTTCACAAGTCACCTTTAATAACTAAGACTATGTGACTGCATTTCATGTTGTTACCAGGCTATCAAAAAGATACGGTTCAAAGAACATTTAAAATATTTCAAGTCTTTCAAGTTCCCATCAACCTTCCCAAGCTGATATTCATCTAACTTACGCTGTTGTCAAAGAAATAAGTTTAATGGAGTGAGACTAACTCTTGGTTTTCTTGTTCCTTTTGTTCATATAAACCCAGACCTGCAGTGTTATTTTTAAAAGAAAAGAAACATGCCAGAAAATACTATTAAAAATAGGCTCCATTTCCCTCAAGGACTTGTTAACCGGTCACATACATGGCTTATGTAAATACGTAGTCAGGGTCTGTTTCAATACAAGTGTTTTACATGAGGGTTTTAGTAACAAGGACTTTGATATTCAAGGTACTGGATCAAATACCAAAAAAGCTGAGTATGCCTCAGAGATGTAAAGCAAATACCTGAAGGCAAGAAGGGAAGTCCCATGCCTGAAGTTTATTTTTGTGAAGGGTCAGTCTATGTGGAAGCAATTGTAAGCAGCCTTGCAGAAACAAATTGGATTATTGTTTTTGTTTGGTTGGTTTGATTTTTTGGGTTTGATCTTTTTTTTTTTTGGTGGAAGTGGGGAGGGGGAGGTTGTGTATGAGAAAGCAAAGGACAGAAAAGCAAGTTCCTAATAAAACCAGATTCAGATTCTGGGGCTATTCTAGATTTGGAGCACCTTTCAGGACTAGCACTTGGGGTACTGCCCACCAAAAGCTGGCCTCAGAAAACCCAGAGCCATACACTACCCCCAGATTCACAGGAGGTTTTTTTGGTCCAGTTCTGCTGTTGCCACTATTTGATGAAATTTGGCACTTGTCTCTAAAAGCCCATTTAGCACAAAGAACTGGGACTCCACACAAACATTCAGCAGGTGACAGAAACAGAAAAGAGTTCAGATTATTTGTATTCAGTTTCTAGGCTAAACACAAATAGCACATTGACCTCTTCTAGTTTAAGAACAGATAACATTCTTCAGTCCTATAGCTTGTAAATTGTCAAGGAAAATGAGGGTTTACTTCAGGCATATTATATTTTAATATTTTTTCACGCTACTATAGAAATTTCCAAAATAAGAAATGACAAGAAGTGTCACTTTTATTACTTATTTGAACCATTCTCCTAAAATACTGTAAGTGATTTCCCCATACTCTGTTCCAGCATCCACCAAATAAATATCCTGGAGCAAGTATATGATTGGACATCTTATTTTTAGCATTTGGAGTATAAGCCCACACACCAGGGAATTTTTTAGCAATTGCTTTAATACTGCTGTGTTTACAAGACCAGCATTGGTATTATTTATTGCCAATGACTTGCAGAAATTGTTTGAATCTCATTTGCACAATGGATGGACTGAAGACCAGTGAGGTCGGGAGTACTGCAGTTAGCGGCAGAGGAGGGAGAAAAGCTGATTTCTCTGAGTCCAATCTATCAAATTCTCATTACAGGAGTTTCAACCTTTATCCCTCTATATGTAGTCAGGAGAGGTTGCTGCTGCTGTCTTCTGCAGCTGGATCTTATCAGTGAGGCAGGCAGTGAAGGTGGTTGCTGCAGCAGCTATTTGAAGGGGGAATCAAGTCCCTTTACAGCTCCCTTCTGGCCTCTTGCATAGCAGCTCTGTTTAGCCAACAGTAAGCATCAGAGAAAAATGTGTAAGAAAGTTTTTTATGATGCATCTCCAGGAGAGGATGAGTGCTGCCTGAGAGACATCTCCTCTGCATCAGGCCCTAATCTGGGGAGATGAGCAGCACTGCCATTTTCGTTTGCGCTTGCACAGCGTGGCTGGTGCCTGGTTGCTTCTGTCCCTGCTTGCAGCTCCATGCCAAGTGCTGTACAAGCAGAAGGAGCACATTTTGCTTGTTATGGATTGTATTATGAAGTCTATGTGCTCTGTTCATATTTTGTGATGTGGTGCTTGTTTCTAACTCATGCCTGGACCATCCTGCTTGCTATGAAATGGCATGTCTTAGACCCAGCCTCTACTAAACCCGTTCCTGCTCTGTTCCTTGGTTGTTATGTTTTGTGTGGAACTGAGGCTTGAATTTGCTCTGCCTCCCAAATAAAAGTCCTTAAGGACTAGGCTACATGGAAAAATTTCCCTGGTGCCCCTTGTCCCCTGAGTCTTTGGATCTGCTCTTGTTGGGATGGGCACAAAGCCCACTGTCTTGCCTCAGGGCAAGGGCTCTCTTGATGAGGTTGGTGTCCACCTCTGCCTTAAGATGTTAAAAGCAAGCCAGTCTTCTGCTCCACATAATTAGCTTCCCACCTCCAGGAGACAATTTGGTGTCTCCCAAGTTTGACATAGCTCTCACAAGTCCATATATACCCTTTCTTAGGCAGCAATACTGGTACGTGAGTCCCCCTCTGGGGTATCTGCCTCTCTCCACGCTATATGTGGGAGATAGCCAATAAAATGATCCGTGTATGAGGACTTTTTTGAAGTTTCATTTTTTCTTCTTCCAAAACAAAATTCAGAAGCGCTATACATACCCAGCCCTCCTTGGCAGACATCTGTTCTTGTAGCTCCTCCAATTATAAACTGAGGGTTGGCACATAACTCCTGAAAAGACACGATTTCAACAATTTCAAAGTTTTCATCACCCTTTTTGGTCTGAAAAGTTCCCTTTTCTCGTTCCTTGTTTCAATATTCAAAAAATACTAAACAATTTCAACATTTCTTAAAAAAATATATCCTTTCTCTTCTCTCTGATTTAACACAGTCCCAGGACAACGTTTCCTTATTAAAATGAGGACTGCATGTATTTTTTTGAGGCAAATCCTGAAGCCCTTTGCTACTTGAGACTGTCAGTGATATTCATGAGAACTTTTGATACTGTGGAGACAGGTGAGAATTCAACCTCAGCATTTACATCTTACTTTATCTTGCTGAGATTTTGGTTCAAGCAGTGCAAGTGAGTTTGTAACTGTTGCTGCTGCCTGTGCCACTGAAGCTCTGCTGAATTTCCTCTGCCAAAGGCATGGAGGATGTTCCCCAACCCTGACCCCGCTTCCTGGGAGGCCAACCACGCAACTGCTTTTATTAGCAACAACCGTCCTTTCTTCCTGGCCCTTTGGGGCCAGCCAAGTAGGTTACGGCAATGACTGTCACTCCTGTCCCAACTCTGAGCTCTCCAACAATTCATGGCCTATATTAGGAAGTTAATATTGTCTCTCTAGAGACAAAAGCCTTCTCTGTTTTTCTGAGCATCTTCCACAAGCTTGGGATGGCAGCAACGGGCAGTTTGTTGGAAGCCTATCTTGGCAAGCCGGGTTGAGGACAGTTTAGGAAACCACTGGCTCTCGCAGTGCGCAGCAGTTGTCAGCTTTGAGCATCCTTTGGAGAGACAGGGGCAACCCAGGAATTCTTGTGTGCATGTGCCTAATGAAGAGTCAGTTTTCACTCGCAATAGGTATCGCTTCAGCTACATCCTTTTTGTTTCTGTCCAGATGGGAATCTAGAGTAGGTTACCCACCACACAGAAAAGGTTTTGTGTAGTTTTTCTCTTCCCCTCCACAGTGTCAGTCAGCTGCATATGGTTTATTACTTCCCCTAGATTCCTGTCCTTTCTGGGCCACTCCCAAGTGCCACATACACCTTTTATACAGCTAAGTTTTCCACCTTTTCTCTTTCTATAAACCCATTGTTGAAATCAGAAGATTAAGTCTTTAGTGGCAGAGTGTCTAACACTCACTCTCCACAAACCAGCAGTCACAATGCGATAGAGGTTGATATTAGCAGTGGATATTTATTTTTCGGGGGCATTTCTCCAGCAGGGTTTCCTACAGATTATCCACTGGTTCTGTTTCAGATGCAGGCAGAGAAGTGAATGGTGATCCTGTCAGCCTGCAATCACAGGCAGAGTTTCCAGATGGAAACCTATTGTCCAGCTGAAAAAGTCCAAGAAATGAGCAGGGTGTGGCCTCCAACAGGAGTCATCCACAACACGTAATGGTAGATGAGATTCAGGTCCCTCCAAAGAGAGCAAAGTAGGGACCTTGTGTCACCTTGCAGTAGAGTGGGGCACTGCCCTCTACATAGGGATAAGCCAGTGGGACCCGGTACTTATGGGTTAAGTGTCCATAAACTGCTTGCTGAATGCCAGGAGAGCAGAGGGGTCCCATTTGGGCAGGTCTCTGGCAAGCAGGGCTGGGACATTTAACCCTGTTGGATCTCAGCCCTAAGTCATTCTTTACCTCCATATGTTTGTGGCTGTGTCTCTGACTGTAGCAGGGTGAGTGTTGTAGCCCAAGTCTTAATAAGTTTCCTAAGGCTGATCTTCTCCAAGAATAGGCAAAGTCAAGAGACACATCCATGGTACTTGTTGCTGTAACATCCAGGTGCCAGAGTATGACAAATGGGGTTTGTCTTATATCTTATGGACAAATGGGGTTGACAAGGTTATTAGACATGCAGTTATTAAATCAGCAATTTTCTGTTTCTCACTTTTCAGGTGACTTTTTCAGAAAAAATAATAAAAATCAAAGCCTTGAAATTTTTTGTTCTTCTCATTTTCCTTCCCCCACCAGAGGGATGTGAGTCATTTGGGCTTTTTTTCTATTCTTCTTCAGTTTTTAAGTATTTCTTGATGATGTAAGAAGGGGCAAAATGACAAAGGAGGAACAAAGTAAGGACAGAAAAAAATGAAGTGCAGAAAAATCTCTGAAGCCCTGATTTTCTGGTTTAAAAAAAAAAAATCATCATCTAGTCTGTCCTGATGAAAATTACTTTCTTAAAATCAAAGGCCATTTGTAGGATGTATTTGGGTAATAGCAATTCCAGTCAGTTGCTATGTAGCAGTTACAGGAAGCTTGAAGTGAGACAGAGAACTTTATTTAAGTATTAGCCTGATTTCCTGAGGTGCACGGTGGCAAGACCTTGGTGTGGGGACTGTTATGATTGATGGTTGTGGGGTACCCCACGTCTGTCTGAGTACATGTGGAGCTTTTGCATCCATCTCTGGATTGTCCCCTGGTCTTGTAGGTCCAAGGATGGGAGGGAAGAAGCAGGTTCCCATGGAACCCATAGGCTTAGAAGACTACATTTTTTTCCCCACCCCCTTTCCAATCTTGCTTCTGCCAACATGGAAGTAAATCAAGACAAAATTAAAGAGCAAAACATACAGAAATAGTGGATATTCAGGCTCATCACTGATTTAGCATGGATGTTCAGGTGGGCTTTGGCTAGATTTGAACTCAGTAAAACAGGCAGTTATAAAGCACTCTTACCGTGGGGCGCTTCCAGATTATCCCCTGAGTTTTGAAGGAATATGGTCCCAAGTCCTGGTAGCCCAGAGCAGAGGGACAGGCTGGGAACTCCTCATCCTTGAACAGGGTGCCAGTCTGCAGGCACTGCTGCTTCAGGGCTTCATAATCCTGCTTCAAATACTTGACGGCATTCCTGTTGGATCCGAGCCCATCTGCTGCTGCTGCTCTTTCTTGGCACAGCCTCACCGCGACCCTGGACATGCCTGCCCACCCTCCCAGTGTGTGCTGCAGCTCTGTCTTTGCCTCCTGGGCAAGAGCAGGTGAGTGTAGGCAGGTAGTTGGCTCGGGTGGAGCCAAGGACTGCCCTAAGCACACCAGCAGCCCTTGAAGGGAGGAGGCATCAGAAGTGCAAATATGTGACTGAGAGACAGGGGAGAGAGCTGGCAGGAGCCACAGCCAGCATGACTGTGGGCGCTGTCTGCTGCTACTCCCATTTTATTTACTTCTTTTTTTTTTTCTGTCCCTTTTTAAAATACCCTTTTAACAAGGAGCAAGGGAAAACAATGGGTTTGGAAACACGCCTGTTTAAAAATGGAAAGTGATTGTGTGTGTTGTGTGCTGAAAGTCAGGTTTGAGGATCAGTGCTTTAAAAATGCAGGTGAAGATGGTTTAAAACTCCTTTCGACCTTCCAAGATTGGGTTCTATGCTGTTGGAGGATTGCACAGCTACAAAACCTGGAACTGCATGGAATGTTAAAGCCAGGAAAAAGTTGAACTCACTTTTGGCTTAAGTGATGGTTTTTCTTTCAAAAAGACCCCTCTCTTTGGTACTCTCAAAGCAGTATGAATTTATAATATAATATATTAGCAATAAAAAGTGTGAACCTGACAGAGTTAAAGTTGGCCACTTGGCAATATGATCTGCAGAGGGCAAGGATACAATCCAGGAGCATGACCTAGGCCAAAAATGGAAAACTCTTTCACTAGATAAGAGGCAATCTGTTCATCTCCAGTGTAAGTCTTTATCTTCCTCATCCAGATTTTGTCTCAGCTAGTGAGAACTTACTAATCATATTTACAGTCTTTTGGGGCTATTTCTTGCATATAAAACATTTACAAGCAGAAAACAAAGAAAACCTTGGATGCGAAAGGCTACGTAAAACCTGAAACAATTGTGGTTCTAGTTGTCATAGTAGAAAATCTCCAAGTTTCTACCCTGGAAACCCCATTTTGTACTGACACAGGGGTGCACACCTCTCTGAAAAGGTGGCTGCAAATGTCTGTATCTTCAAGAACGGAAGAAAGCAATATTTTCCATGTAGCACAGATGCTCTCTGCTGTCTTCCTGTGTAATGGCCAGGATTCCTCAGTAAAGCCCACTGCATTTACAGCTAAAAGCTGGGTAAACAGTAACTTTGTTTGCCAAAGAGTATGTTTGATGACTACCCTTCAGTAAATTTAGACAGAAGGTGTGGGGAAGGGAAGAGAACATTTTTAAGGTCTGGAACCTGTTGAGATAAGAAGTCCAAACACAGGCTAGCCAGGTTGCTTGTCTGCAAATATTTGAAGAGAGGGAATGCAAAGGAGGAAGTGAAATTACTTGGTCACTTCCAGGTGGGGACAGGTAGTGAAGGCTGGGATGAGGGACTTCATATATCAGTTACCCCAAAACTAAACTAATACTGTTGATATTGAATAAAGGAAAAGGATGGCCAGCATTTTATCCCTGCTGTATTTCAATACTTCTAGACATGCTGAACTAGAGAGAGAAATGTTTTTTCCTTTCCAGAGTGAGGGGTTTTTTCCTGATAAATAGACCCATCCAGGAGTACCCATTTTCTTTGCTGTAAGCACAAGCTTTGGCAAGATTGTTCATGGAAAAGCTTAGTGCTCCAGTAACTGGAAAAGGCCATTTTGATCAGGAATCTTTTAGTTTTCCATGTATTTTTTAGACATATACTGTGTGCTCTCTAGCTCCAGTGGGCACAGCAGGGGCATGCATCACCAGAGTGTTACAGTGCAAGACAGAGAAGATGTAGAAGAACCTCTGCTATGAAGACAGGCTGAGATAACTGGGGTTGTTCAGACTGGGAGACCTTCAGCACCTTCCAATCCATAAAAAGGGCCTACAAGAAAGCTGGAGAGGGACTTTTTACAAGTGTATGTAGTGATAGGACAAGGTGGAATGGCTTTTAATTGACAGAGGGGAGCTCTAGATTAAATATTAGTTATAAATTCTTCACTATAAGGGTGGTGAGGCACTGGCATAAGTTGGCCAGAGAAATTATGGATGCCCCATTCTTGGTATTGTTCAAGGCCAGGTCACATGGGCCTTTGAGCAACCTGTTTTAGTTGAATGTGTCTCTGCCCATGGCAGGGGAGCTGGAACAAAATGATCTTTAAGGTCCCTTCCAGCCTACACAATTCGATGATTCTATGAAATACAATCAGATTTTAATCACAAATTTCAGTAAGTGTGTCATAGGAATTTTTCTGTCCTATATCTCACATTTAGAATGTGGCTGAAGACAATAATCTTGTCTGGGGAGACTTGGACCAGGTAACCCCCCAGCATGTCCACCACAACCCTCTTCTCCTAGTGATCTGTAGTACAGCACTTCAAATCCATTTTCCAAGATTGATTGGCAGCAGCATGGTTTATTTTGTGTAGAAAATGACACACAGGCACCATCTAGAGGGTATAAAAAAGAGGAAGAGATGATGGCTGTAGTTGACTACAGCAACAGCTGTAGTTATAGGGAGAAAAGTTTTCAGAAACTCTGAGAGTTTCTGACTCCCAGAAGCTGCTGCTCAAGTGGCATTGACCACCAGGGAAACAGGAACTGGAAAAAAAAATAGTTATAACAACTAATCTGATTTTTGTTGCTTCTGGGATTTGCATATTTTTTCTAGAAGATAGCAAGAGGGTGAGAAAAAATAGGAAAGAGCCAAATAAATCAGAGAGATGCATCATCTAAGTTTCAAACAAGCGTCTGCAAATTCCCTGCAGTCAAGACAGTTCTGTATCTTCACAGAGGAAAGAGGAAATCTTTAGAAGAAAATAACTGTCAATTACCTAGCAGTTCTAGATACATTTCTGATATAGGGCATTAGAGAGATATGAAATGACTCTTTACTAATGAGGATTAAGGCTGCTTAGCTGTATTGTAGATCCTACAGCATGAAAATGGATTAGTTTGATTTAAAGAGCTTGACTTCTCCTATTCTAGATGTATGGGCTCCTACCCATCCTATTACTGTGAAATGGAGTGACTACTAATAGGTAGACTACTGGGAGCTATGGAAGATCCTAAATATTTGGCTATAAGATTATTGGTTTAGGGATTGTAATATTTTATCAAAGTGTTGGGGGAGAGAAGGATTGCTACAAGCTGAAGCCTAGTGAGTTCCCTTTAGGGAAACACATCTGAAATTAGCTGTGATCCTGCTCGTTTGTTTTATGAAAGCCAGGAAATTGTTAGTGCCTGAAGAGGAGGAAGATGACACACTGAAACGGCAATGCCTGTACACCAGATGCGAAACTCCACAACTAAACTGGACTGACCCAGGAGTGACAGTTCAGCACTGCAGGAAGTTCTCAGGATGACCCATGTCTTTCTGACACCTCTCAGTGCTTTGGCTGGGGCTGCAGCCATTCTTGTGGCATTCAGGAAACATCAGTACCCTCCCAGTTTCCAGCTCAGCAAGCAATTCCCTTCCTTGTAAAGCATCACCACTGCTACTGCAAGCCTCCTCCCCTGAGAAACCATCCTCAGCCCATGAGGACAGGACAATTCCTGGGAAGAAGAGCAGATGCCCAGCAAGGAAATGGTCCCATTTCTTCCTTCCTGAGCTGTTTGTCAGCTGCTTTCCTTTATTCCCCAGTATCTGAGTATAGTGGAAGGCAGATGACCAAGGGGGAGGACGAGTAGTGGAAGGCAGAGCAGCTCTGAGCTACTCACAACTGCCGAGTGTGGGCATAGAGAAGGAGAAGCCCATCCTGCCTGAAACTCCATGCTGAGAGTGGCAGGTAGATGCTCCTTATCAGTAACCAGCATGAGCTGCTGCAATAACAGCTGAAAACACTTTACCTGCTAAATGTGAGAGTTAGTGACTTCTTTGAAAAGCTGCAATTGTGCAGGGGGATTAAGAAAAAGTCATATTTCTTTTTCCTTCAGAAGTTGCCTGGTTTTAGGGAGATATGAGTGGGTAACTTCCTGGGACTGCTGTTTTACCTAAGGGCATTATACCAGTCTCACAGTCATATGACATCACCCCTTTCTTTAAAGAAAATAGGTGTATTTGTGTGAGCATGCAGAAGATCAAGGAAATGGCTCGTGTAGTGCCCAAAAGAACTTCCCTCCCTCTACCTGTGGGCTCGTCCGCATCTGCTGCTAGGCTGGAAGTAGGTGACTTGCTGATTTAACATGCTGCAGAGGACTTTGTGAGTAGGCTGTTCAGATGGCAGCTGGGACAACCAACTTCCCATATAATACAAGAAATTCTGTATTACACCAACATATCTTTGTCTGTCATTAAACCTGGGACAGTACAGCCCCTGTGTGTTTGGAACCAGTTTAAAAAGCCATGATGGCTTCCCTGCATTTCCCCAGGTACCTGTCCCACTGCCTAACTGAATCCTTACTGGTTCAATTTTCTTTTGGTTTTACTCCTGTCTGTTCCTTTCCTTTTCTGTTTGGTTCAGTCTCAACCTCCATTGCATTGCAGAGACTCTAAAAAAACTCTGGTAGTGCTGACTGAACACAGCGGCCACATAATGTGCTTGTACACGCTTGATCTTCTTGATCGTTGTCCAAGCAGAGGCTGTCAGCACACTCCCAGCAGACCCCAGAGCGGTCTGTGAATATCGTCCATGGGAAGCAGGGGAGACAAATAAAAAAACCAATGTAATTATATTACAAACTCCAACCCAGTTTAAACTTCTACATCTGGTGGAAAATGATTAGAGCAGAGGAGATCACAGACCAGAACTGGTTTTGTGGGCCACTGCTTTGAAATGACACTGCTCCTTTTTCACACTGACTCTTGAGAAAACATAGAAGTCAGATCTGTGGCAGCAGTACAGATTTGAACCACTGCGTGGAGCCAAACACATGCTTTTTGAGCAGCTCTACAGCTCCCAGATCTGCGATGTCAGGATGCAACATGGCTCTGGCTCATTGGAAGTTACCCTCCTAGGAAGTGAGGTGCTGTTGTTTCCTAGACTCCTGGTTCGGTAAAAGGCCTTGCTTGTGAGACAGTTCAGCAGTGCTTAATGACCCTAAAAAGTTGAGTAAAACCATCCTCCAGTGTCATACTGTGTCCTGCTCAAGCTTCAGCATCAGCCATGCTGGAGACCTTGGCTAATGAAGTATCAGTAATTGAGTGCACACAGCAGTACCAGCTCTGTTCAGAGCAGCACATAACATTACTTGATTTGCTTTCAGTTCTCCATGTGTGAGGGATTTGACACATGCCTCAATAAGCCACAAAAAAAACCATTATTCTCTTTGTTAAAACCCATGAGAAAGAGGAGACACCTTCAAAGCACAGTGAGGTTGGTCTATGCCTGGACAGATTTGGATAACCAGGTGATATTAGGGCTGCTTCCTTGCATGGCCATGATCTACATGGACATAACTGTCTGGTTGTGTTCATACCACTCACATCTAACTTCAGAAAGATTTTTGTGGGCTTCCTCTACTATACTGGGAATTGAATGGATAATGCTTAGCTTTTTTCTTGTTTAATAGCAATGACCTCATGAACTGAGTTTAGGACACATGCTGTGTTTAGGAAAAGGGATCATAAGTGATTAAATTTCAAAACTACCAAGCAAACAGTGTTTCTGAGTGGATTAGATCACCATGTCTCAGAAATGAAGAAAAAGGTCTAATTTATAATTTTCAAGGAAAACTTCCCACCAAATCTCAGCAAGTGATACGGCAGGCTAATTTATATTTCCTTAGGCACTTTTCAAATGATGTTCATTTTGGTCAGATAGGATGGATCCAAACCAGTTTTGTGCATCCAGGGCTTGGGATTCAATGTGCAAAAAGAGGTGCCTGTTCTTCCAAGGTAGCTGTGCAGCCAGCATGGGCAGTGGGTGCAGCACAAGGGGCTCTCAGCATCTGTGTGCTGCCCAGGGAACACTGCCTGGAGGCCAGCACGTCCTGAGTCAGACTTAAAATATGAAGCAAATGGTATGAACCCTCCCTTGGTGGGTTGCAGTCCTACGCGGGTGCCAGCAGCAGCATTTCAGCCATTCTTTGTAGTAAGTGACTGCCAAAACGGAGACACTCCTTTTCCCTGCATTGCATGGTGGGGGTGCGTGTCTGGGGAGAACTCGTGGTTTGGGCTGTACAGGGAGTGTAGACGGTCCTATGCCAGCACTGACAGCAAGACGTGCTTCGGTCACCACCAGCAAATCAAGCTGTAAGTGACCCCTGTTACACTCATTGCTCAGAGTTGCAACAGGCTGACAATACACAGAACACACGTACCATAGTCATATTAGGTTTTTCCCTTCCTTTGTCTTTTTTTCTAAACTCGGAGGGGGCTAGTTCTGTTTTTTTACACAGGAAATATCAGCGCTATTAAATTGATGAGCACATGTGGCGATACGAGAGCCAGAGCTGGCATAGGTGTGAAGCTGAGGAGGCGCCCGGATGCGACTCAGAGATGCTCTCTATGGGTCCACGGGGAGGGGAATTTTATTCACCCTTGACTCCTGGCGCACTGGGACTCGAGCAAACCGGGGGATGCCGCGGGGCTGAGCAGTGGCGTGGCACCCGCTGGAGGTGGGGGGGATGACAGGCAGTGCCGGGNGCGCGGGGCGGCACGACCGCGCCGTCCCCTACCTGGGACAGCATTTCGGGGCGCTGCGGCAGGAGTGCCTGGAGGAGGGGCGGCTCTTCCAGGACCCCTCCTTCCCTGCCAGCCCCGCCGCCCTCGGCTACCGAGAGCTGGGACCCCGCTCCCCCAAGACGCAGGGCGTCGTCTGGCGCAGACCCACGGTAGGGTGGCGGAGACGGGGGGGTCCCGGTAGCATCATTCCGCGGCACGGCCGTGTCACCCGAGTTCTCTCCCTCCTCCCCGTAAATTTGGTTTGACTTAATTGTGCGGAGGCGGCGGGCCGGGGTGCGGCTGCCGAGAGCCGGGCTCAGACCCGCTCCCGCAGGCTCCCTGGGCTGCGCAGCCCTGGTGTGCCCGTTTTGTCAAGCTGCGGATGCTCAGATCACCGGAGGCTTCCCTTTGCCGCGGGTACAGGCTGGCAGGGTGACGTGCTCTGTCTGGAAAACAAAGCAAGCAGAAAAGCCGTTTTCCTCTCCATCCTGAACTCTCCGTGTGGACAAACCACTTACCTTGGGTAGCGCTCGGGGCTGTCGCTTCGGATAACTCTTTCCCTCAGCAGAGCGTTGAGCTGAGCACCGTGTGGTTTCCTGCCGAAGGAGCCCTGTCAGCCACGGGAGCCATGGGGTCAGGTGGACTCCAGAGTGCCTAGACGTTTCTGAAAGACCTTGAGGTAGTCAGTGGCAGGGAGGTAATAGCGGAGTGGTGTGTGCACGTGTGTTGCAAAAGCAGTAGATCTCCTGGCACATACTCTGATGTGAGATGGCTGCCCACGAGCTTTGGTCACCAGCTCTCATTCTCACTGCGTTTGGTGTGTCTGGTGCCTGCACTCAGTCCTGGCCTGCTGCATCTCTGTGGTGGTCATCACTTGTGGTCAATGGCTTGTTTGATTTGCTGCAAGTGAAGCCTTCTTGTTCCCTCCCTTGCCTGCAGCTACATGTAACTCAAGGCTTGTTTTGTCCCCAGGAGCTGTGTTCCAGCCCCCAGTTCATAGCAGGTGGAGCCACTCGCACTGACATCTGCCAAGGGGCCTTAGGTAAGGTGGAAACAGAAAGCTGAGTTTTCCGTGCAGGTGCTGCCCCAGGGCACCGTGGTTTATATTATGCTGTAACTCATTCTGTAAATACATCGGTTTGCATCCTACCACCTCTCTGCAAATCAAATCAGACCTTTCTCACCTTTCCTTGGCATTTGCAGGTAGGCGCCGTGTGTGTTTGGCCACTGAGCACAGCCCTTCTGCATGAACCGGGCAGGGATGACACAGGCAGGTTTCCTGATGGCTTTTGTGATCATGACCAGTTCTTTTCATGTTCACATCCGTGTGCCTAAGAGCAGGCTGACTAATTTCTGCGTTCAACAGTCTGCTTAGATGAGCAATATCATGTGTAGTGGTGTTTCTTTCCACAATGGGAGAGAGTGCTGCCGAGCAGGAGAGACCCCCTGAAATCTGGAAAGATGCAATACAGAGAAAACAAGAGGGATTCCCTACTGGTTGCCAGCTCTCAAATAAAAAAATAAAAAAAAAAACAGGGTGTTTTGGGATGTTCTCTGTGGATCCCAGGAGAGGCGGGCCAGCCTGTGAGCCCTCTGCTTCTGCCATGGCTCCTTCTCAGTTTGTGCAAGGCTGTCTGAAAGTGCTCTGGAAGCTGGGGGGAAGCTGCAGGAGACAGTGGGAAGCAAGTGGCTTAGCTTGGCTGTGTGTGCACAGCTATCCTGGTCTGGAAGCCTCTCTCCTGCCTTGCCTGCCAGAAAGGCTTTTAGACAAGTGTCCACCCAGAAGGCAGCATGGAGGTTTGCAAGGAGGATATCTTCAGAGATAAGAGAAGATACAAAGTGAAGTGAAAGCATTAGGCTTCTCTTTATTCTATAGCTGTAGTGAGAAGGGTTTAGATTAGAGAGATAGCACGGTTGAGGGAAGGCTCTTGTTGTCGGGAAACATGACTGTTTTGTGCTGTGTTGTGCTTTTGCAGTGGTGTTGGCAAAGAAACAAGGTTCTGTTTGTTTGCTTTCAAGCAGCATATTAGCCACATTGCAGCTTCTTGGTTTCTAGTCCCCTTGCTGCTATTTATGTTCTCATGTCCCAGAAATATAACAGACAGGGAAGCTTATATTTTGTGCTTATGTTTTTGTTCAGAAGTTTTTTAGGTTATTGCTTTGACAACTAGATACAATTTGTGTAAAAAGCCCCGACAGTAAAAGTACTTAGATTACTAACTTAGTTCTCCTTATGCCCCAGTAGCATCTGTGGCATGGGTTAGGCTCTGTTTTGTCATGGATTGTTGGCATGTCACTAGCTTCCTTCCTATGCTCTCTCCTCCCAATATCATCTCTCCCACCATGACTGCTTTGGCATAAAGTATGTCCTAGTGCTTAACACACGTGCCAAACATCTGTCATCTCTTTTTATTGTAAAATGTTACATCTAAAGTGTTCTTCTACTTGAAATGAGAATTTACTGTAATGCCATTTTAACATCTGGCATTTTGTAGAGTTGCTGGTTTCTGAAGGCACTCAGTTGCTTTTTGCCTTCTGCAGGCTTCCAGCTTTTCTATCCAGATGCTGTGGCAGCAAGAGCATGAGAATGAAAGATTTGTAACTTCATTTTCAAGTTGTGAAGTTGCTGTTGCTAATGCCAAACCCTGTTTTAAACTGATAAAAGCATTTGTTGCCTTAACGGTCTTTGGACCAGTCAGATGTTCTCATGAGGTTGTATTGTATCACCAAAGGATATGAACTGACTCACAGCTGGTATTATTTTACCTCCTCAAACTATATTTGAATTGGAGGTTGTTAGTGTTCTTGTTTGTCTTAGTGTTTTCACCATGACTAAGTGCTGTGATGACTCTCCCCGCTATTTTACCATGAATCTGGACAGAATTTTGGTATTGTGTGACAGTCCTTTGTTGATTAAAAATTATTATTATATTGATCTTATCTCTGTCTAGCCATGGAGTTATTAAAAGCCTTTATGAAATCTCCACTTTTCACACAATGAGGCTAGCAGAAGTGCTGTGCAAATGCTTTTTTCTCTTTTTTGCCAGTGCCTCATCCGACACCAGCGTTTATATCAAGGCATTTGCTTCAGCTTCCATTTACTTGCATTTTGTGTGCGGAAATTGATGTCCCATGGCATTTTAGGATGTTCCAGGGAAGATTGCACTGGAAGATGTCAAGTGCTTCTGGAAAACTGTACTTCTTATTATGCTGCCTTTTTTTTCCCATAGGAAGGTTTTGTAGCCTTGTTTATTCCCCAAAAAGCTTGATCACAAAGCAAGAGACCTGTACCCATGTGGAGCTCCATTGCTGTTGCTAAGCCCTTTAGAACATCTGGGAGTACCGCAGGGGCAGATGGGGCATCCAAAACACATGTACCAATCACTGCTGCAACAGGCTTCTTGCCAGGGACTGTGTAACCAAACAGTTCAGCTAATGAGAAGAGATTCCTTTTAGCCCATGAGTTTTTGGTCTAAATAAATTTGTTTCACTGTTTTTGACCTGGACTATAATGATACTGTGAGCCATATAAAGCATAGCTGATCATCAGTGCCGAAAAGGTTTGGGGTTGTGTTTGGCTTTTTGTTTGTTATTTAGGAGAAACTTTTAAAAGCAAGTATTTGGAGTTAGTTTTGCAGCATCGGATCTGAAGTCAGTGATGTTTTTCTGGCTCCAAATGACAGCACATGGGATGTGATGACTCATTACAGCAGAGGGGAGGATCCAAAGCCAGACAAACTTTATTCACCCTTAACTGCCTTTTTTGGAGAGGATGTCACCATGGTATCACAACACTGGAGCATAAACAGCACACTGTCTCTCATCTGCTGTTTAGATGCAGGTGTCTCCTCTTTACATAAAACTCTGTGAAAATATAACTAATTGAATAGGATGAATTTAGGGAACTTCAATCCATGGTTTTCTCATCCTGACAACCACTGAGTAGTCAGTGGGTTGCCACAATCTTGTGTTTCTAACCAGAAAACCTCCTGGAATCACACCGTGTTAACCTAAATACATTCACTAGCTGTTAATGTATAGCTATGAATGTTTTAAAATAATGACTAGTCTGTAATTGGCAGAATGTATATTAAAACATATATTTTTCCTTTGACCCATATTCTTATGTGGGCTGTGCAGTGACCAGAGGAGCTGCCTTTCACTTACAGCCCTTCAGGCACTTCATGGGTGTGTTTTGCCTATCTTTCTTTCCAGAATGGCCAATTTCAAGCCATTAAGGCTATTTATGCTTGCCTTGAAGTTACATTTTTTCTAAAGTTCTAGTTACAGCTGGAGATTTGGTAAATGCAGAGTGTATAGAAGTAAGAAGTAAAATATTGAAAGCAGCAAAAAAGCATCAAGAAACCAGTACTTCTTGTTAATATAAATGTGTTATAAATAAACTCTCAACCTAATAATATTCCCTTTTCTGATAACCTTGTTCTATCTGTTGTTCACTTACAAAAATTCTCTATGTTTAACTTAGTCTTGCTAACACTCTTTGCACATTCTTTTTTTAAGTAAGTAACCTGTTAGCCTCCTCTTGGACTTTCCTTCTGTATCAAAGGAAAGTCACTTTTGAGGAACTTACAGAAGTTCTGATAGTTTAGACTATTTGGTAAAGACCCTGCTCATTCTTACTTAGTGCAGGCTAAAACTCCAGATCTCTTTTCATCCATGCTACTTTTTGTGAGGGCTATTCAGAAAGGGAGAGATAATATCTTGACTGTTGAACACTTTTAAATGTGAAAACCAAAGGATATATACTGCATCTGTTTTAAACCTCAAGGAGACCTTCACCAGAGTTGTCCAAGTTAAGATCTATGGTTGTCTGACTCCAAATTGTCCTTAGAAACCAGTATGAAGTTCAACCAAGAGATTTTACAAGAGTCTGCTATTTCAGTCGGCCATAATAGAACAGCTAGAAAGTAAAGGAAATTCTTTATAAACTCTGCTTATAGGCATAGAGATCCTCTGGGGGAAGTTCCTCCTTAAATTTCTGTGCTTCTTACCTGCAGGGGAAATATGACTCAAAGATGTGTTATAGCATTAAAGGGTGTATGCTCTTAATCTAGATGTCTGATCAGCTTCTTGACCCAGGCTTCCTGACCTACTGTGGCCATGTTGAATTGCTCATTTATTCTTTTTGTGCTGCTCTCTACCTGCCCAGCCTCTGCCTTGTGTATGGAATAGAAATGCTAATATTTCTTGGGAAGAGTAGTGGGTCAGCTGCCCTCTGAGCCAGATTTGCTACTAATTTAAATCAGCACAGTTTTCCTGAGGTCAGTAACACATGTATGTTTGTATCCATCTCCTTCTTCTACATTGTGTCCAACGTAAGATATTTCAACGACCCACTGCTCTCTTGACCCATAAGAGTCCTGTTATGTGACTTCCTTTAACTCAGCAAAGCAACAGAAGGACCTTTTTGTCTGAGTTAATAAGTTGACTTGCTGTGAGATGAGTGGCAGTGGGAGTAAATCAAGTTAAGGAGGAAGGAGGCAGTATGATATTAATTCAGAGGGAGTACAATATTAATTCTGCCTGACCCCACAGGAGTCCCAGTCAAACTATCAGGGCTGTTCTCTAGCAAGGAGTTATCCCTTGGACTTGAAGAATGACAGAATCACAGAATGGTTAGGGTTGGAGGGGAACACAGTGATCATCTGGAATCTCCCTGCTCAAGCAGAATCCCCTAGAGCATGTTACTTAGGATTGTGTCCTGAGAACACGAGAACCCCAAGTCTTTCAGAAACTACCTATTTTGGAAGCTTAACCAAAAAAATCCAAACTAAAACCTATAAAAATAACTTTGTGCGGACAGGCTATGTATGGGAGAGCACAGATCTAAGCTGAACAGAAGTCCTGTCATTCCTTTTTGACCAAAGGGTTTGTATGCAGAGCCCTTTAGTGTCCAGTATAAGGCATGGTTCAACGTTTGTTCAGTGTTCAAGGACCATCTGGACAATGCTTTTCACCATATGATTTAGTTTTAAATAGTCCTGTGAGGAGCAGGGAGTTGGACCTGAGGATCCTTATAGGTTCTCTTCAACTTGAGTTACTCTGTGAGCATTGCTGTGAAGGGTAGCTGTTAAATCCTTTGCATAACTGGAGGAGAGAGGATCCATAATTGTAGACTAGACCATCTCAAAATGCCTCTTAATATCTCCTGATCCCAGTTTCTTTCCCAGCAGGTACCTTTGCAGTGTGTGGTGGTACCTCTGGATGCACTATAGCACCAGAGGATGCAGGGAAGAGGGTATCAGCACCTAGAAAGACTTTAAGAGGAGTTTGTTTGCAGGGTGAGATGAGTGTGCTGTCTCAGAGGAGGGAGGAGAACATCCTCATTGCTTCATAATCTGTCACAGGAGAATAGCAAGGTGACTTTCCTGTTTGAAGTCTTCTCTACCATAATGACTTTTCCATTGCAGTACAAGCAGCCAGAGGCAGGGCTGAAGGGAAAGGTTTTGAAATTGGTCACATCTTCCCTCCTTCATGAGCTGTGAAAAGGGCCATGGGACATTCATAGAGCTGCTGCTGGGGATCAGCTGTGAAAAGCGAGGAGCATCCAGGAGTGAGCTGCAGGTTGCCCGTTGTTGTCAGCAGTGGTGGATTTGGGCCTGAGGGTGGACCTTGAGGGCTGCCTTAGAGTTAACTGGCCCTGGAACTTTCTCCCCTTTGGATCCCAGCTTCTCACCTGTAAGCTTTTGGGCCTTTTTGTGTGGGAGAGAGGTGCTGCTTTGCTGGCCTCTGGCTTCCTGGCAGCTGCAGCTGGTTCATGCTTCTTGAACTTGCAGTCCTCCAGTATCATCATTAATCCTCCAGCATCAACCTCTTCAGATCACCTGGGCCTGTGAATCTCCGATTGCCTTGCTAATGGGCTTGCAGGAGGCCCACGGCTGAGCAGAAAGGTAACTGCTCTGTTAAAGTAACACTGGGTTCTGAAAACAATTACAGAAAATAGAAGTGTAGTGTTTATAGAGCTGTGGTCTCTTCCTCCCTCTGCATGGGCGGGAGATAGTGTGGAAAAACACTGGCCAGGCAGCCTGTGCCCTGGAGCTGTGGCATGCAGGCTTGGTGTATGTTGGCTCTGCCCCAGGCTGGATGAAGAGCTGTGTGGGACTGGGAAACAGAGCCTGCCTTCAGGCCTTTCCTGACTCTCTGGTGACTAGGGCCAGAGACAAAATGTGGGACTAAACAGAGAGGCCTTGATCAAGAGCCTCCAGAGATGTGTAAGGTGAAAGGAGCTCCTGTTTGGAAGGAGACTGGCAATAGACCTTAAAAGGAGCTTGTCCACAGGACAAGTCTCTGGATGTCAAGGCAAAAGACGGTTATTAAACATAGAGGAGGGAAAGGAATGCAGCCTATGCTTGAGAAAACATTGCCCTTTTGAGGAGAAACTGTGCCCCTGAGTATCTGCATGTGCCCACAGGTTCGTCACCTTTTCCCTCATGCTGCTTCCTAACATGCAGGGACTCTCAGAATGGATAATAACTGTGATGGCAGATCAGAAAAAGTCTGCTTTGACTTTTCTTAATGACTTCAGTCTGAGGAAACACTTGGCTGCAGCAGGAGGATATTTGTGTTCCTACATTTGACCTTAGAAGTAAGGTGACGAGAGGGATCAGCCTATCCCACCTGAGGGTATTACTGGTTATAATGCACAATCCCCATGCAGTACAAAAACTAAAGTTTGAATAATGAACACTGATTTTTTTTCTTCCTCTCCTTTTACAGGGGACTGTTGGCTTTTGGCTGCCATTGCTTCTCTCACCCTGAATGAAGAAGTTCTGGCCCGTGTTGTCCCCAAAGACCAGAGCTTCCAGGAAAAATATGCAGGAATTTTCCATTTCCAGGTGTGTGCAAAATGGTCTTCTGCCCCCCAGTGCTGTTGGCCAGGAGCTGGTGTGGCTGGCTATGTCCCTGTGTATGGTGTTTTCTGGAACAGTTTTGTGGGACATCAAAGAACCTGAGAGAAAAAAAGGGAGACATCTAAGAGGGGTTATGGTAGCGGAAGGAGCAAGACCATTAACCAAAGACCACTAACCAAAGGGGCTGCCTTTGTGGTCCTTCATCCACCAGCGGAGCCGGCTGAGTACATGTCCCTGAACAGGGTGGATGAAGCTGGCTGTGAGGGGGATTGCTTTTTCTCTGGTCCTGGTGACCAGAGTGCGCAGCATGAGATTGTGAAGAAGGTGCTTTGTGCTCTCTTTCCAGTTCTGGCAGTATGGGGAGTGGGTGGACGTGGTGGTGGACGACAGGCTGCCCACCAAGAATGGGGAGCTGCTCTTTGTGCACTCGGCGGAGGGCAGCGAGTTCTGGAGCGCGCTGCTGGAGAAGGCCTATGCCAAGTGAGTCGCTGAAATCACTGCTTCCCAGTAGCATCCTCAACTGTATAGATACTATGCATTTATACTGTCAGCTTAATTAATCGCTTTTACATCTTCTACAGCATCCAACAATGGTTCCTCTAGTACAGCTTTGTTGACAGGTGCTTAAGACAGGTAGCCAAGAAAAGTAGCTCTTGCCTCTTATGGCAAGACTGTTCCTAGAGTGCTCTCCTGTCACTAAAGCCTGAGAAACTCTGTTTCATGCACCTGTGAGGGCTTGCAGCTGCAGTGCTTCAGTGTGCAAAGCGTATCAGTTCATGTGCCCAGGTCTGTGTGTTCAAGACAAAGATGCTCATATTTAATTTTCCATTTTTGGGTTGTCCAGAGAGGAATTCTACCCTCTAACATTACTATTTTGAATTGACTTAAGAGATTTAGGTCAGCTGAAAATCAGACCCGTAATTATTAAAGGGATTGTGGAGCTAGAGAGGCAAATTATTCGGTCTTATTTTTTTTTATATATTATTTTTTCTTCAGATAGTGTTCAAGATTTTTGTCATTGATATGAATGAACCTACAACTGTATACATGATTGTATAATATTTTATACTGAGCTTTCCAAGTACATTTCTTTGCTAAGAAGCAAAGCTGAATGGAGGGCACATTTGTAGTGCTGTTGCAAGCAGAAATGTTGTCACAGTTGGCACATTGAGTGCCCCTCCTCAAGAGAAGAGAACAGGGAACCCAATGGTTGTGTGTGTGAGAGAAGAAGAAAACAAGGAGCATGATGGTTGTGTGTCTCCCCCATTTTGTACAGGTTGAATGGATCATATGAGTCTCTTTCTGGTGGCACCACCACCGAAGGCTTCGAGGACTTCACTGGTGGAATTGCAGAATGGTATGAGTTACAGAAGGCACCACCCAACCTCTTCAAAATCATTCAGAAGGCACTCCAGAAAGGCTCTCTCCTTGGCTGCTCCATTGATGTGAGTTGGCAGACTTACTGCTGGACTCTTGCTGTGCAGCTGTGGGACCATCCACAGGAACTGCACACAGGATGCCTGTGGTTCTCTGCTCTACCTTGTGCCTGGAGGCTTTGACCCATGAATGTGGCCCAGGCACATGCTTTTCATGGGGGTTAGGTTGAAATGTAGACTCTTTTATTTCATGGATAAAAGCTCTTTGCCTCTTTCGGGTTTCCTCCTTGAGACCTGAGTAGATTTGGATGGACAGAAAGCTGCTGCTGATGGTTCCTGCAGGTGCTTAGATGCAGCCTCTATCCTTGCTGTAGCCTTACTGTCACTTCTGTGCAGAGGGCACACTACCCTCTCACCTCAGTTCTGCATAACAGGCAGCACTGTACCTTAAACACACAACAAGATGTGAGATATATGTGAGTTGCACCTAAAATGTTCCCAAGAAATCTGGTCTCTGTTCCTGAAGCTGAGATGCTCAGACTGTTCCCAGGTCTTTAAAAGGATTTATGAGAAAACATGTCAAAAGCTTGACTTGCATGAGAAGGAAAAGAAGAGCCTTGGCCCTGCCTGCAAGGACCCAGCTCGCTTTTAGCCTTACTGAAATGAGTCTAAGTATTGTTATTGTGGTAATCACTCTCCTCACAAATGAGATTAAATCTTAGTTATGTCTAAAGGGAAGGTAAATTTACAAGAACTTTATTAATAATATAAATGTAAATCCTTCCTCCCATTTTTCAAGTCAAATCAGAGTCCCAGGGAACGGAAGCTTCACAGCAGGAGTAGTACTTGGTTAATGTCAGTGTTTGACTCCATGGTACTTTCAAGGCCTGTTTTACTTGTTTGCATTTAGATAAGAATCTGACATCTGGATTTTTGCCCCAGAATACAAATCTCTCGTTAGAGGTGGGGGAGAGTAAATATATTGTGTTGTTGATAAATGCTAGGAATTTCTGCTCAACCTCTGAAAAAAATCTTGTAAAATTTTTTCTTCAGTGAGAGAAACAGGGACACAGATTAAGCATCACAGGAGAATGTGCTGCAGGGCAGTAATAGGGCATGAATTGACAGCAGGAATCCTGCCTGCTCAATCCCATCCTCTGTTTTCTTAAGCTGCCAATATGCTTGTTTAGAGATCACACACTTTCTGAAAGGGTGGGAAGGCAATGACAGCTGTATGTTTCGCAGGTGACTAAACATTCACTGTCTAGCAAGAAGGAATTTCTGCTGCAGTGTTTATAGGCCAGACTGCCCAAGTATTCTAATGGCCTTGAAAAAGTGAGAGGGTGATGTCCCTTCAGGTACAAATGGCATCCAAAGTTCAGCCTGTTCCCTTGCTGACCTGCATGACAAGTCCTAGGATGGCAGTGTTGAGGAAAGGAAGGGGAATCTCCCACCCTGCTGTGGAGCTGAAAGGGGTGTTTTAACCCCAAAGCGAAGTGCTGGGACTTGCTGGACCTGGATGTCATCCCTGTTGATGCCTAGGTGGTCTCAGGCCTGTCACTCCCTATTTTCTTCCTGGTCACCTTGAGAATATGGAGTTTATTGTGGCGATGCTCCGCACCGAGTATTTTGGAGCCAAGAGGGAATTTCTCTACAGTGAGCCTTCTGGTGTGCATCCCCTGCCATGAGCATAGCCCCTGTTGCCCCAACACCACCACATGTACTCCTGCTCCCTCTCCCCACTCTGTCATGCTCTTGTTGCCTCTGTGCAGCAACTAAACCACCCATGCACAGGGGCAACAAGAGCATGACAGTGAGATTAAAGCTCCGTTGGAGGGGGGAAACTTTGCTTCATTGGATCCTCTGCACATGAGAAGCCATGATCACCAATGTTCTTTGCTCCTCCAGATCACCAGTGCAGCAGAGACAGAGGCAGTCACTTCCCAGAAGCTGGTGAAGGGACATGCGTATTCGGTCACCGGGGCAGAGGAGGTAGGTGTGTCACCCTAGAAGGACGAGATGCAGCAGGATTTGTGTGTGGCAGCCACAAACCCATCTTCAACACTGCAAATTTTGGAGTGTCACTCATTTTGCTGAATCGGGTTTGAGTCTCTTCCTTCTGGAGGAATGCTGAATTAGTTGATGTGTTTTGGACAAATGCAACTGTGCCGTCTTGGTGATAAAAATTTTTTCCATAAACATTGCTTTTTCCCAGTGAGCAGAGTGGTGGGCACCTCTGTGCAGAGGGCACACTACCCTCTGCTGGGGACCAGCCCTTTCACCTCAGTTCTGCATGACAGGCAGCACTGTACCTTAAACACACAACAAGATGCGAGTTAGATATTTTTATTGTTTGGTACATATTATCGTCCTTTAAGTGCCTGCCAAACAGTGCTTTTCAGCAGGGTATGGTATTTGAATGCAAGGGGTCTGCAAGTGGATAATTGGTGAGGGTAAGACAAGTGAAAACAAAGGTAGCAGATTGTAGTGTCCTTTCACATATCTAGTGAGTTTTTGGAGTTACTTCACCAATAATTGGTTCTGAAATAATTTCTGAAACTTGAGTGAGCTGTAGAGAGCAGATGACATGCTGGGCTGAGGTGGACACTGCTAATGGGCACATTTGAGGGTGTGTGTTTGATCTTCCCACAGTAAAAGCAGGGGTAGTTTGCTGACTTTAATTCACAAACAGGCATGACTTAGCCAGGCTGTTCTTTTGGAGATATGCAGACTTTGTAAGTCTTGGGGCGTCATCTCTGGGCTCTGTGTTTCTACTGCTCTGCAGTTTTCTTGGCTTCAGGCTCTAGAGGCACACCAGCTCCTTCTTGAAATGAGTGTGTTCCCCAGAAAGAGTGAGTGTATCCACTGAAGCTTGCACAGCTGTGTTTGGCCTGGCCTTTGTGTGTGCAGAGACCAGCAGGTGACGAGCCACGGCTCAGCGCAGTGTGGGGAGGCTGACACTGCTGCTATTGAAGGGCATTAGTGTGGTCAGAGGGGTTGTGGCCAACCTCAGTATCCCATCTCTTGTAACAGGCTCATCTTATATATATATATATATCAGAGGTCATTGTTTAGCACCACAAAACAGACATTTTGGTTATCATGAGCTTTGATTTGTGTATGCTATAAAACATCTTTGAACAAGGTTGAGTGCATGAAGCTCATTCAGAATAGGTTTGACTCATGTCTTTTGGACCAGGTGTGTGATGTGTGTGTGTATGCACTGTCGTGTGGAACACTGAGATACTTGCTCTGTCATGTTTTTTGATTACTGTGGAAGATGTGGAAGGGAGCACAGTGCTGTATTCCCAGGTAGCTCTCCATTCACTTCTGATCACATCAGGTGAACTTCCGAGGGACAGTGCAGAAGCTGATCAGAATCCGAAATCCCTGGGGGGAAGTGGAGTGGACTGGGAAATGGAACGACAAGTGAGTCAATGGCTGCTGTTGTGTATCTTTTTCCTACCTCAAATTCCTCTGTAAGTCACATCTGGATGTGATGTTCAGAGTGAGCTGTTTCAGAGAGAAGTGTCTGATCACTGTCATCTTCCTCATGGGCATGATGTGACGACTTTCATGCAAACACTTGATTTCATGTAAGATGCAGTGATTTGGTTGGTGATTCCTACAAACATCACTGTAGTTTCTGCTAATTTAACTGCCTCTATTCAGTGGTGATCTTCTGAAAACTTACTTTCTAAGACAACTTTAAAAATCCATTTCTGTTGTTAGCAATAAAAGCTGGAGTTTACTCACTTCTGTGGCTGGGCAGTTTTTATTTTCCAATATAAAGCTCTGCCTCAGTGAAGGCATTAGCAATTTCTGAAAATAAAACTCTGCTTCTCATCCTTATCTTGGATATTTCAAAAGTGAGATATCTTATGTGCCACATCCGTCTATTTTTAATTCTGTAGTGGTTTGAGAGTTCTGAAACAGCTATCAGTTAGATCTTGTGGAGTATTGCACTTGTGGAGACTTCAATTGTGCCAGAACATTCAAATTAGTGTTTAACCTTTACCATATGCTGTATTTGATGCTGAGTTCTCTTTCAGCTGCCCAAACTGGAGTGGTGTTGACCCTGAGGTGCGGGAGCGGCTGACCAGGAGACATGAAGATGGGGAATTTTGGTAAGTACCACTCTGTAGGTTTCCGTTTTGGCAGAAGGGAATGTCACCTGCTCTGCTTTTTTGCACACAAAGTAACCTCTCCACGTATGCTCTCCAAGATAAGTGTGCAAGATCACCTCAAATCCCAGGGCTAAATCACAGTGAGAGAGGGGCAAGTTGGTTTTATGGAAAACCTGTCCATCCTGAGGAGACATTGCCAGTGGCATTGCCTCCCACAGGATGGCGTTCAACGACTTCTTGAGGCATTACTCCCGCCTGGAGATCTGCAACCTGACTCCAGACACCCTGGCAAGTGACAGGTACAAGAAGTGGAGCCTGCTGAAGCTGGATGGGAACTGGAGGCGAGGAGCCACTGCAGGGGGCTGCAGGAATTACCCAAGTAAGAAGAACTGAAGAAACATTTTACTTGTCCACTTGTACTTTCTGTCAGAGCTTCTGGGAGATGGTTTGGGGTGGCTTATGGAGAAGGAGAATTACCTGGGATATCTAGGACTAAAAGGTTCAGGTATTCAGCTCCTTGATGAGATGTGGTTGTAAAGGTGGGGGAGGGGGAGAGGGAGTACATTAGTTTTTCCTTCTCACAGCTGATTTTGGAAGTCAGAGCCACGTCTGTCCTAGCTGACGCTGTGTGCATGAACATAGTTACTTTCAAAGAAGCCTCTGAGCAGTTTGCATAAATCCACTTCCCAGACACTTTCTGGACGAATCCGCAGTATTTAATCAAACTGGAAGAAGAAGATGAGGATCCCGATGACCCTGAGAGGGGCTGCACTTTCCTCATTGGGCTGATTCAGAAGCACCGGCGGAAGCAGAGGAAGATGGGAGAGGACATGCACACCATTGGCTTTGCAATTTATGAGGCAAGTAAGGCTGTACAGGTGCATGGGAGGAAAAGGAAAACTGAATCTATAAACGGGTAATGCAGTTCTCAGACTGAGCTTTCCATCAACACTTAGACAGGTTGGGTTGGACACCAGCTGCAGCAAGGAAAATTCTGCTTAGATGTTTACGGAATTTCCTCCACAAAAATAACAGTCAAGCACAGGAACAGGAACCCAGAAAGGCGATGGAATCTCTGACCCTGAAGATAAGCTGGAACGGGTCCTGAGCAAAGCCATTAACTTTGATATCAGCCTTGTTTTGAGTAAGGAATTGGACCAGATGACCTACAGAGGCCACTTCCCACCTATAGTATTCTGTACTTCTAGATGAAAGAGCAGAAAAACTATTTTAAAAATAGGAAGTGCAGAAATCCAGTCTCCTTTGTCAGGTTGTGGTGAACAGCAGCAGCATGGGAGCAGCCATGGTAGAGATGTGACCATAGATGGAACACCTGTGGAACACCTTCTGCTGAGTGAAGGGTCAGAGATGTGTCTATGGTAGCTCCTGATGCAGGACAGAGCTGCAAAGCTGCTTAACTGGCAGTAAAAATAGGAATGATGGTCTTGTCTGTGGGTTGCTCTGTCACCAAATACAATACATACAACTGCTTGTTTTCTCAGTATCCCAGCTTTGGAAAGCTTGTCAAAGGATCTGGTCCCCATAGAATAATAAGGTTTAAAGCAAAGTTAAGTCCTCTGAAGCTGTAAAGAAACAGAAAGTTGCATTATTACCTTGATCAACCCCTGCCTCCTGATGGTGGAGATGTCACAGAGGCAGGAAGATGAAGGAGGAGATGGGAAGAAATAGTATAGAAATTGAGCCTACAAAAAAATATCACAGTGGGTTGCAGGGAGGAGATTCAGCAGGAAGGCACGACCAGCCTGTCTGTGTCTGTGCCAGGCTGTGGCTGCACTGTCACAGGTGAGCCTCACCTGCCTCTGGGATGGAGCTGGGAGCTGAGTCAACACTCGGCATTGGATGATGTGGGCTCAACATTCACTTTCCCATCCAGCCAAGTCTTTTTTTTTTTTTCCAAGTGTGGATGTACCTGCTAACTAGAAGAAGTAGCCCTGGAGCTGCTATTCAACAAGCAAATAACTCTCCTTTTCTCCTTGCAGGTGCCCCCTGAGGTATGTAACGTGTTGGTGGTCAAGGTGCAGAGTTGGGGCTGAGTGGCTTTGTGGGAAGAAATGGTTCAGAGGATCCTCCTTCCCTGCAGGACAACAAGACTGTGCAGAGTCTAAAGTTAGAGGTCATTTATTTTGGAAGGGGCCTTGAGCCATGTTGCATTTTAAAAGTGTCTTGGATTGAGTTAAGAGCACTCTGTACTGTAGAAACCCACCAAAGCATCTCTTCCGTGGTTCTTCTCCCAGCCCAGACCCACACCTGCTCCCCCAGAGCACAGCTTCTTTTCCCAGCTTTGTACAAGAGTTCATGTTTGACACATGAGTAATATTCTGATGAGGTGTTTGTATTCATTGCCTTAAGCACCACCTTTATTAGTTTTTCTCTGTTTCTACCTGCAAGTAGCTAACAGTACACCCTGGGAATCAGAGAGGATGGCAATGCCTGTGCAGTACAAGGAGGGCTGTAGGCACCTCTGAGCTGTTGCTTCTTAGAGGAACGACTGAAGTTGAGCAAAACATCAGGGTAACACCATTCCTTGGTTTGCTGTACCTGTGAGGGTGCAAGCAAAGCAGTTGGGGCACCCCGTATTTCCTGAGGCAAGACTCAAAACAGCTGCTTTTGTGTAAAATATGGTTTCATCAGGAAAAAAAATGGTGCTCCCCGTAATTAAATTTCTTATTTACCTTTTTAATGCCATAGCAGTACTGTGTGAGCCACTTAGCTCTCACCCTAGTCGTGAAAAATCTCACTTCCTTGAAAAAAGAGATGCTAGCTACAGTCCAGTCACTTTTCCTTCCCCTAAAATGCAGAATTTTATCTCCCACAACAGCAGTAGGTCTGACAGGTTTTGCATTCTTAAAAATGTGGGAGGACAGGAGGGAGAAGGTTTCTGAAGCATGCACATTCCAGATGTTGGCTTCTAGAGCTGAAATAGCCCACCTGTAAGACCCTGCACAGCAATGTTTATCTGGAAGATCAAAGAACCATAGAATGGTTTGGGTGGAAATGGACCTTAAAGATCATCTTGTTCCAACCCCCCTACCATGGGCAAGGACACCTTTCACTAGATATTACACTCCAAATATCTGATTTCCTTCTTGGAACCCTCCATAAGGCAGCCTGACCTCAGAGGCAGATCTAAGCTGCAGTCTCCAGGTGGCACCAGCTCTGAGAACTAGAGGGGCATGGTTCATATGCTATCTCAATTTAAAAAGAAAAAGCTGGCAGAAGAATTTGGCAAATGTCTTCAGACACTGGTCATTATCTGCAAACCAAAAGCATGACCCGTATGATTTATCACAATGATCTTCAAAATACATTTCCAGCTGCATTTCAAGGAGTGCTGTGGTGGGATGCACCTACCCTCTTTCTCTTGTCTTTCAGTTCTATGGAACAGACATCTTTTATTCTTTTTGGTTTTTCCCCTTCATACATAACTAGTTGACATATCTATTATGTTTTTCATTTGTAAATGCAAATGCACGCAGACTGTAGATTTTTTCCTCTTCCTTTGCTTTCCTTAAGTTTTCTGGCCAGACAAATATTCATCTGAGCAAAAACTTTTTCCTGACCAACAAAGCAAGAGAAAAATCAAACACCTTTATCAACCTCCGAGAAGTGCTGAACCGGTTCAAGCTCCCTGCAGGAGAATATATCATCGTGCCTTCGACCTTCGAACCCAACAAGAACGGGGACTTCTGTCTGCGGGTCTTCTCTGAAAAAAATGCAAACTCCACGTATGTAGTTCTGTGTAACCGTGTAAGAGCAATATGAGCACAAGAGCAGTCTCTCTGGTCCCTCTCGCAGGCATGGAAGGATAGAACAGCCCAGGGATCGGGTACCTCTGCTTCCTGGGAGGGGTGGAGGGGATCCACAATGGCCCTGTTTGGATAAGGTCACAGCAGTTCCTCTTTTTCCCCATTTTCCTCATGGGCAACTTAGGAAAGTTGGAGTAAACTCAGCAGGAGGGAATGGTGAAGAAAACAATAATATCCCTTGCTGAGCAGACATTTGTAATTATGGGGCCTTGGGCATGGGTAAGTATGTGGAAAGAAGGAAGTTCCATGGGCTGGGCAGGTTGGGCTGTCTGCCTGGGAGACAGGAATACCTGTGCTTTCAGCTGCCTGGGAACACATTGATCACCAAAACTGATCTCACGTCATTGAGATCAGGCTGGAAAAAATTCAAGGTACTTGCTCAACCAAAGGATATCTTTTGATAAAATGGGTTTTAGTGGATCTAATTCAAACCACACTGTAAAACCATGAAAAAATTTCAATATCACACCTTAAAGAGCAGCTGGGCTAAAGCCTTAGGAAAGGATGTGGGATCTTTGTATTAAGTTCCCTGATCCAAAGCAAGCAAAAACCTTACTCTATCCTCTCTCTATCCAGTAATATTTTGCTGCATGTTTCTGCAGCAGTGAGAAACTGAGATGTCTGTTGTGTGAAGACACATTCAGCTTTGAATGGATCCTTAGCAGTGCTCATGTGGATGTGGTGCTCCCACAGCACCTGGGGGACAGTATGAAACTTGTAAGAATTACTTCAGGGCTCTCATGTTTCGCTGTTTTAAAGGAAAAAAAAAAAAAAGAAAACAAAGTGACTAAATAAAGTTTGATTTGCATCCAAGATCTTGGTCCTGAGCTAAGGTCTGTAGGCAGTGACATGGAGTGACACAGAGAGTTATGCTACCCCAAATCCTGTTGGTGGCTCTGCAGAACATTGCACAGTTTGTAATGTGTTATCATATATGCCAAAATACTGCTTTTCCTGTGATATGTAGTGTTTGTGACTGATTAATCCAGTAACTTTTGAACACTCATTTATATTTTAAAGAATCTCTCTTTAACTGAAGCTTGAAGCAAAAGTATCATAAAAGTGACTTGTTTTGATTTTAATATTGATTTCCTTATTTTTCTAGGGTGATAGATGATGAAATTGAGGCCAATTTTGAAGAGGTATATCCACTTTACTGTTTCAAATTGAGATAATTTTGTCATGAATAAGTGGGGTTGGAGTGCCTGTGCCCTGTGCAGGACAACGTTTTTCTACAGGCATTATCAAGAAGTTTGGGAAAAGATAAAAGATCTTTCAATATCCATAGGTGAATGTCCAGCAAGTGGAAATATCATGCGCAATATCGCGGAAAAATGCGTTGTCCTTTATCCGGTTTGAACTTCCTAGGCAGAGATCAAGTACCCTCTGAAGAGCTAACTGGAGCCACAGGAAATTCCCTTTGTTCTCTAGGAATCCAAGAGTGCAGCTTTCAGCAGTAGGGGTGTTTTTGCATGTGATGTTTCCATGAGTAACTAGAGGTTCACCATATGTTTAGTCTTGCTGGAACTGGAGATAATTTGCCTACTAATACATGTACCCCATGTGTGATTTTGTTTTTTCAGCATTTGCAATGCCAGCAAATGATTAAAATCGTAGAAAAACACCCTGTACCTTCAACTTTGCCATTTAAATTGTGTTTCCTCGCCCCTAGTAAAATACATTAAGTCTCTCAGGCAGAAAATTTCCCCTTTTCCAAATTCTCTATTTCTTTCTTTTAGACTGAGATCAGTGAAGATGACATTGAACCCAGCTTTAAAAGGCTCTTTGGACAGTTAGCAGGAAGTGTGAGTATTTTTCTGGTAATATCTTAATGTCATTATGGGTGAGTGGGTAACAGAAATGCCTCCCCCAGGACAGAGTTTAGTTCTTGTGCTGAGTCAGATCTCAAGTGTGTGCATAATCATGCATGCCAAAATCTGTGTAGTTATCCATCTTCTTATACAATGGATTTGTGAGTGCTCTTCGTGAACAATCTTCGCTCTTTTTGAACTGCAGGCTCAACTTTTATCTCTGCAGGGCCCTAATTCTGTCCTTGGCACAAGGTGCAGGCTCAGGGGTCCCTGCAGGGCTGAGATGTGCCTTCTCCCCAGCCTGCTCTCTGTGCCTGAGGGCTTGGGCACACTTTGCACTGGGTGTGCTGATGTCTGAGAATTGGTGGTGCTCCTGGGAAAGGGAGGTGAGGAGAGTTTAATGCTTCCATTTCCATCCAAGGGAAATTAACTCAAAGGGATGTTTGAGCTTGGCCAACTTGCCCAAAGGAGTCAGAGGCTGCAGATGGTGTCTGCAGCTCACAGTGAAAAATTTTCTTCTTTTCCACAGGATGCCGAGATCTCTGCCTTCGAACTGCGCGTCATCTTGAACAGAATCATGGCTAAACGTAAGCACCTTCCCCCAACAGCAGCTTCAGTTGGCCACCAGCAGGTTTCCATCTTTGCTGTGGCAGCACAGAATGCACCGCTGGCCTGGGCAGAGTTAAAGCCCTGGGCTCTGCCCCAGACCTGCCCTTGGCTCTCCATATGGCCACAGCCCCGTGCTCTCTCTGCTGCTTCAGGCCAGAGGGTATGTTTCACAAGATGTGTGCCTTGGCAGGGTACAAACAAGTGCTTTGGTGGGTGTCTTTTATCCCAGCATCTGCCACTGGGAACTGGCAGCCAGGAAGATGGATGATTTGATTAGTGCTTGATAATAATCAAGAGAGGTATTGCTACTACTTTACTACTGAACAACTCTTGAGTGGTTCAAACAGTAGCCCAGCCACTGGTCTGAGGTGTCCCTAAAGAGGAGGAGAAACTTTGAAGCTCTGGACTTCTTTTTCTATGAAGTGATTGCTAGCTTGGCTTTACATTAGCTTCCCTTCCATTGAGCAGTGCTCGAGAAATAAGTGCTTGGAGAAATAACTATCTCTTTAATTTCTGAAATGAAATCTTTCCAGATGGTCAGGACTGCATTGTATGTCTGTGTGCACCAGCCAGTTAGCAATGGGGTATTGCTGGTTACCAAGCTTGATTTGTTGTTCAGCCTTTGCACAAAGCTACCTACTGCTAACCTCCATAAGTTAAAAGTCCATAGAAAAAGACAAAACCCATAGAAGTCCACCCTTGTCTCTGCAGGCAGACAGTAAGGGCAGGAGAGCTTTTATCTCTGTCTGTTGCTTCTGTAGCACACCTACAGACTAGACTAACTAGGCTGTTTGCTTGGGGAAACTTCTCAGCTGAATTCCACCCAAAGCCTCTTTGTCAGCTCCAAAGGAAGCCACCAATCTTACGGAAGCAAGTAAAGGCTGCCGTGTCTACAGGAATTAGAGAGCTCACAAGCTATTTAGGAAAATGCTGTGGTACAGCAAGCAATGATAATCCTGTATTTTGCTCTTTCTTTACAGGCCAAGATATTAAAACTGATGGCTTTAGTATTGAGACATGCAAAATAATGGTTGACCTGTTAGATGTATCCTTTAAGGCTGTTCCTAGATGATATTCCTCTGCCTGTGCTGAAGTAGGTGAGCTTCTTTTGCTCCCTGGCGGGTTCATTCTGATGTACTAATGACTCCTGAGATGGAGAAGCTGGTTTTACCCTGGTGCCCTTGAAAAAGCAGGCTGTTGTCCCAGGCATTGGGGAAAATCCATTATCAGACATTACGATCTGCTTTGAAGTCTTCCCAGCTCTTGCATGTTCTGGTTTAACTGGAGACAAGTGATGTTTATGCTGGGAAAAGGCACCTGGCTCTCAGGATGGTGTGGATAGCCTTGTCTGTAGAGTTGCACATGCACATCTGGGTGCAATTCACCTCTCTGTTATCTGGCTGCAATTCATAAGAGCATTATAAAGCCACGAGGACTTAGCAAATGGAAAATGAGGGAAATGAATACAGTGTTTTGTTTTAACATGCGATACAGGAAGCAGAGGATATGCAGGACTTTAAGAGCTTTTACTCCTAAGCATGCAGGCAAAACTGTAGGATGAAGGATCAAGTCTAAGAATAGTTGTGTTTGGCTTCTCTGTACAAAGGGAGTTGAATTGCAGAGTTAGAAAAAGGGAAAATTACCAACACAGGGTAATGCTCCGCTATAATTTGGTGTAAACTATGGCAGTCCATAGGGACTCCTTAGCAGATTTTGGGAGCCATGCCATGACTAGGTCCTTTTTTAGCTGTTTGCACAAGAACTTAAGTTCTCCAAATAGCAGGCTTGCTTGTGGCTTTTCCTGTTTATAATCCAGACTTAGGTCTCATGCTCCAATAACTGCAGGTGTTGAACCAACTACACAGAACAAAATGGCATCATCTTGGCTGGTTTATACTTCTAGTGAAAATATAAAAGAGCTGGAAAGGTAGGGGAGAAGGTGCTTGTGAACAGGTCACAGTTCAAAGGAGTCAGTCACCTTACTGACTTAGAAAGACAACTCGGACAACAATTCAACAGGATGTGTCCTGCAGAAAGGACGAGTCCTTCAGAGAAGACTTGCATCCTTCTTTTACTTGTAATTTTTTTTTTAAGTCAAAAATGCCCATGTAAATAAACTCAGCACAGGGAGAGAAATCCCCTTTTTCTTCACTCCAAAGAAATTCCCTTAACTCAGAGAAGAATGATGGGAGTGGTAAACTGGGACTGAAGGAATTCCACACCCTCTGGACAAAGATTCAGAAATACCAGGTAAGATGCAGTGTTTTTGGGAGAACACACAATCACACGTAGAGGTAGCTGTAGTCTGATTTGCCTCATACAATGTGCAGTCACATTTCCAAAAGCAGGGACAGTGTGCCCTCAGCCCCTCAGGTTTTTGTCCCTTGGAGTCCAGGGCTGTGAATTCTTGTCATTCAGGTGCTGAGGTGAAAGGTTAAAGCAGAGGCTGCCTCTCCTCCTGACTTACTCTGGGAAGGGCTTCTGTTTTAACTCTCATCCAAATATTTAACTTTTCTACTTAACAGTGCCTGTTTGGTGTCAGTCTTTCTGCTTTGGTAGTAATAGTAGCATTTTGTATGGGTCTTCGAGGAATTCTCCAGAGTAAATGACTCATTTTCTAAAGCTGCTTTTAGATGAACCCAACACAAGTAATCAGATACTTCAGACCAGTATTGCAAATTCCCCCAAGTTACACACAGGCTAAATTTCAACATGTTTAATTTCTGACAAAAGCCAAACCACGCTCTGAATTATTGTCAAGGTTTGACTTTGGGTTTTGTATTTTGCAGAAAATTTACAGGGAAATTGATGTGGATCGATCTGGTACCATGAACTCGTATGAGATGAGGAGGGCACTGGAAACAGCAGGTATTTATATTGATTATATTGATATAATCCTCTTCATAGGATTATATCTCTTTCAAGCTGGGTTGATAGATGCTCACTACTCTCCTGTGTGTCACTTGTAAGCTGAAAAATCCTGTGTTCCCACACCTGAAGGTCTTCATGTGATGTAGATGCTCACCCTGGGCTCTTGTCTTGCCACACAGGTGCACTAAAAGCATCTCAAAGGAGTGACGGGTTTGCAGTTATTTTCATTAGTGACTACTTTTTGGAGAAGCACAAATGTTGCACAAATGTGCAACAACGTGGTTTTGCAGCAGCACACTTGTTATTGCCTTTCAGTGAGTCTCTCTCTGGGAATTACATGGGTTTAGCATAAGCTGGCAGAAGGGGGATACTGTGACCTAGGGAATGGAATTGGCTTGACCAAGGAAGGAGTGATGCTCACAGGAGTCTTAAGAGTCAGTTTGCTACTGCAAACACTGAAAAGCCAATCCGAGTTATGACAGTGCAGGGGGTATCACAGAGCCATATGAGCTCAAATCAAATTAACTTCTGGGACCATCCTGATATCCACTTTTGAGCAATCTGGAGCTTTCTCCTTCTCTGCTTAAAATGAGGCTGCATTTCTTTTGTACCAATATTTAAATACTCTTTGGAAATATGCCATTTGCCCTCAGAAAGCTACTGCTTCCATCTTGGGTCTCAATGGGGCCAGGTCTGGCAGCCACCTCGTCACCCAGGAAAGGACCATGAGCTGGAGCAATTGGCCATGTCCACTGGGAAACAGGAGTAGAAATGTGGGAGCACACACAGCATGAAGAGCATGTGTGACCTGGTCACAGCTCTAAATCACTCCAAGTATAGAAGAGGTTGTGGAGAGTTTCCAAACTGAAGTAAATACTCTTAAAATTTGAGAATTTAAGCAAAAGTAGGTAATTGATTTCTGATAGTGTGTAAGGTTGGGGATTCTTTTGCTGCTTGGAGGATTTTGGAATTTTTTCTTTCTCTTAAGTCTTTCACATTGTTATTTTCAGGGTTCAAATTGAACAGCCAGTTACATGAGATCATAGTGGCTCGTTTTGCTGATGAAGACCTCATCATTGACTTCGATAACTTTGTCCGGTGCTTGATTCGCCTCGAAACCTTGTTCAGTGAGTACACACTTAATAATAACTACACAGACTCTGTCACCTTGTGTTTGCAACAGGATAACTGTCCAGAAGTGCAGGATAAGATTTTCAGACAAATTCAAAACTGAGATGTACATCTGGCAACACAGTTTGCATGCTCCTCCTAGATCTAGGAATCACCCTTTTAGGCCAGGCTTCTGAACCATAGCCAGTCTTCCATGCAAATAACTACATGTTAATTAAAAAATACTAGACAGCTATTAAAAATGGTCAGTCTTGTTCTTGCACAATGACGTTAGAGCGGCCCTTTCTGGTTTGGGGTATAGGCCATTGTCAAGTTTTAGATTCTGAGACTAAATTCCTTTTTGATTCTAAAGCACAAGGACAGGGATGGCTTTCCAATTAGTTCCAATATTCATGCTTGTCTGTCATCTCTCTTCCACCACAGAAATGTTTAAAAAACTGGATACTGAGAAAACTGGAACAATAGAATTGAACCTTGTTAATGTAAGTTCATTAAGCTCGAAAACATTTGTTTTCATCTTTTGGGGGAAGGGAGAGGAGGGGGACGTAGAGTCTGTTCCGCTCTATTCCGAGTGATTAGGGCTGGATATACGTATTCACATAATATGCTGGATTTATCTAGCTTGTGTATTTGTAAGCAGCTCTAAGAAAGGTTCCCTTTAAAAAAATGTACCTACATCACAACATATTCTCTAAAACCCAGACAAAGTCACTTGCACTAGAAGCCCCTTTAGCCCCATACTGGCAGTAATTTTGGATGATATTTAGGCTTCCTTCCCACTTTTTCTGTCAACAAGGTGCAGGTGCAGCAGTGACTCATGGTCTTGTCCATGCCTGCTTCTTTCTGCACCATGTGGGCACTGTAGAAGGACTAAGTTTGGAGAAAAGTAGCCTCCTACATGTGTCTGACTGGCTTTTGACCTGAACATAACTCATTTCTGGACCTAAAGGAGCAATGTCCAAATCATCCCAAAACTCTTTTGACCTAGATGAGATATAAATTTAAATCACTCAGGAAAGATCCCAAAATACTTCTTTAACAACAGGCTGACTTTATTCTAGAAGTAGGAATGTGCATTCTCACTTCAGGTCTTTTTACTAAATTTAATCTTGGGCCATTTCCCTCTCTCTTATTTCAGTGGCTGTGTGTTACTGTCATTTGAGCCACTGGCATCAGCTTGAGACCTCAGAGCGAGCATGAGCAGGTGAAGATAATCAAGCTACATGAATGTGCCTTAACCCACACATAGCAAATTTTGCACGCACTTGCAAGAAGGGAAGCATTCTACTTCAACAGAAGAATTTGCAACCTCATTTTTATGGGTCTGACAGTCTTTATCTACTATTATATATCCTCTGGACAAAGGCTGTAATTTAGTGTGAATCCGCAGTGCAACTTTGGAAAAAACTGCTTTGCTAACATTTTTGTGTTCAAGGTGTTTTACAGAACTCCTGGAAGAAAGCTCATTATAGCTTGACAGTCTGGTTTACTAAGTGCTTTTGGAACAACAACAACTCCACACTGCCTCTCTGAAATTAGAAATGGGACAATATTGCATATCTTACCCAAACACCTGTACTCAGAGACAGGGGTCCCTTGTATGCTTTCTGTCAAGTCCCAGCATAATTCTAGTTAAATAGTCTTTGAAGAATTTGAATAGCAAGTAAATATTTTACCAAACTGAAGGACAAGCCTATCCCTCCTGACCATTGGATGTGCCTGGAGCAGGAGGCTGTTGGCAACAAGGCTCTTCCATGAGAAAGCCCATCCTCTCAGGTGGAATCTTGAGTTCCTGCATATTTATCTTCCTTTGTACAAGAAAGTATTTAAATAAAAAGAGTAGAAATAAAGTTTGTAAGACTGTTATTTCTGCTGCCACTAAGCACTTGCTTTTTTTCTTATAGATCACCACAGCACAGATGTAGAGCTTTTGCTTTTAGGAACAGAGCTTGCTTTTTAAAAGGGACAAACAACCAGTCAGCTCCAGAATGCTGTGTGACAGTTAATGAAATGTTAGACAGTCTGATACTTTAATGCTTGAAAAAAATCTAAAGATTTTTAAGATAGGTAATAGATACTATATACACCCCATACCTTGCCTATTAATATCATGAGCAGATTACTGCTGACATAAGTTTGCCCTCCTGAGGAATTGTATCCTCCTTACAAACCATTTCTTGTCCTTACAGGCACCTTTTCAGAAAGCAGGAAGGTTTTACCTAGGAGGAAAACATGTGTCTGCAGGTAGAGGCACTTCACAAATACGCTTAAAGAATCCTCTGTTAAATAGTGTTCATTATCAAATTATCCTCAAAAAGAGAGATATAAAGGATAGTTCCATAGGAAAGGCTTTATTTGGAAATACTCATAATCAAGTCTTTTTCTTAAGTATGTCCCCTTAGCTTTTAAGGTTAACAAAGATTATGTGCAACTAACAGATTCAGCTTAATTTTAAATGCAAAAATGTATCTTGATGGGGGAAGAGGGGTTCAGTTTAATACAGAAGCTAGTTGACAGTGTAATGTAGAAGGACACTGTGTTGTTGGACTGGTAATATTTTCAGATGGTCTAATAAAAACTGCCATTAAAATACCCAAAGTTAAAGTGTAAGAGGAGACAAAAGTTTAATGGTATCACAGTGGAGTAAAAACAAGTAAGTTGTCAAGGACTACAGAAAGTTTCTACACTTAGTCTTCAAAGTACAAAATACAATAAATACATAAGGCTCTTTGTAAAAAGAGGAATCTAAAACTACATTGTCTGTTACAACACACAGTATTTTGAATACATATAGTTTCTAAGATGCTACAGCTTTTCAAAAAGTTATTGCTTAATGGATTGTTCATGGGGTTGTTACTGTTCAGATGCACTTCAGTTTAGCTTCTTTAACATTCTGCTTCCAGCAATAAGCAGTTGGGTGCTGCGCACATACTTCTAATTTCTCCCATCTGTAAAAAGCCTTGGGATAAATTTGGACAAAGACAAGTTGTCTGTTTCATGATGATTCCTTCAATGGTAAATTGAAAAGGTCCTTGTATTTAATGCAGAAAAAAAGGGAAATTCTCTTCTGCCATGTTTGAAGAAATCCAAGTGGGTACTTGAACATAATGGCTTGCTTCGGCCAAAGGCAGCAGAATTTCATTTGCTTGTTGTAAGCATTATTTCATCTTGTACAATGCCCTCATCCATTTGCTAATGCATCAATCCTTCATTTGTTTTCAGAGCACATTCTTCATAGCTTTCAAATTACATTGTCATTGAAATAAGTCTCATGATATTGGAACCAACACAAAATGATTTTTTTTTCATAAGTCATCCATGATTAGTACTTCAAGAATCTGGCTTCTGTACTGTTTCATGCCAAGCTTCTTTGTCTAGGTTTAATCCTTGGATACAGCTGAGGGTAAAAGAGAAATAAGGTTTTAAATTTTATTGCTTTAAAAGGTTACATTTTTTAAAAAAAAAAAAAAGGAAAAAATTTCTCTTTGGTGCTACAATGCTAATGTAATCTGTAGTAACAAAAAAAGCATGATTATAGAACACATTCAAGGCACTAACAAATACAAATATAGCATTCTTAGGCAAGCTTAAAAAACACCAACCACATCACTTCAAAAGGAAGGTATTGACCAGCACACCATTCAGTACCTTCGGCCCTACACAGGTGGGTGGGCCAGGAAAAGCATGTGGCTTTCTAAGTTGAGACTTAGAGACTTTTCTGTTAAAGTGAACTGTAGGATTGTTCCCTGTTTTATAAATGAGACTAAGGAGGTATTAAAGTATGGGTTGCTCTCTCTCTCTCTCTGCCTATTAACTTTTACATACATATGGCTTTGGGAAAGCTGGAAACATCTGCCTGCAGAAGGACCATGGAAATATAGGAGCTGTGCTTTAGTTAGTGGAGAGTGGGTGGCCAGTTCAACTCATTTAGCTGCCCAACCATAAATTGGTACCTGCCAGCCTGTGGCCCTTGAGCCACATACTGTTCCCACATTCTGGCCACACACACAGAGGGTGCACAGGGTGACCATTGACAGGACACAGCTTGAGACAGCACACAACAGTGCTGATACACTTGGGGAGCTCTTGGCTCTCACTTGCAGGGGCTTTTGGAACTACTGTTCTGAAAAGCATGGCTACAGGTGTGGGAAAATAGAATGGGATACTTTATATGATTGGGAGAAGGGCATGAATCCTCCATGCTCTAAATGGTAATGCATGTCTATGTTACATCTTGAGTTCTTCCATCTAACGTTCTCCTTAAAGGTGCCCTCTTCTCCCTTCAACCAGACTGGCTTTCTTCATTTTTCATAGTCAACTAATGATTAAGAGAAGGCTAACAACTTCACCCACAAGGTCTGTCTCAGCTTGCTATGATTTCACCACTAGCAGAGATGAAAGTAGTCAGTTTCAGTACTATAACACCTGACAGTGTTCAAAAGACTCTGTTTGACAGTTATTACATTATTAGCATAAGGAGCTAAGGCATCACTAAGAAGGGTAGACTACTGATGCAGATAATTTAATCCTTGTTTTTATTCAGTACACATAACTACAAAAGGATAAAACAACTATGAAAAAATACACCTTAAGAATATATTAAAATACCATTTTCCTCTGTGCTGAACATCATAGCCTGGATTTCAGCATCTATATTAACAGTCCAGTAATTGCTTTTGAGAGTAACCACAGAATATTTCATTAGCAGTACTAGAACAACTGAACAGACACAAGAGTGTAACAGTTAACACTGTGCTTGTGTAGTTTTCCCCAAAGATTCTGTTCAGATTGTGTTGTGCTGAGTTGTGGTCCCCTGATTAAGCTGTGTTGCCTTGTGCTTTCTGTTTTCACAGAAGCACAGATGCTCCTTGTGTTCTTACACACCTGTGCTCAAGCTGAGTGCACAAGCTTAAGAACAAGTAAACACGTGCACAATTCAGCCTGGAGCAGGCAAAAAATAAAAAAGCTGCTACTTTAACCTTACTGTGTAGGCCTGATGGCTGCTCTCAATTTAGAAATGTTTATTTTGGAGAGGAAAACGCTGAGCAGAAATGCTACATTAGAGCATTTTACAGTACATTGTGGGTAGACCTGACCTGAAAGTGACACAGAAATAAAATGTGATTTTGCATTAGATTCAGTTGCTTTACAAAATCTAACCAGTTTAAGAGTCAGGATTATCTGCATGAGGAAGGAGGTTCAGCCTCTTTCAAGCATCATAGAGCAATCAGCTAAAAGTTGCAGTGGTTAATCTTGAAGAACCTTTTATCTCCAGCAGCAGGGCAACTGGATATGCAGAAAAAAAGCTTAATGGAATGTGTCCATCTGCCATAGTTTTCTAGCAACTCAGCCATGGGGAGAAACATGGGGACATAATTCAAAGTATCTTATTTGTACACAGTTGTTTTTAATAAAAGGGGCAGTACAGAAGGTGATGAGAAAAAGAGAAGTCATTCATTTAAATATTCCTGTTAAATATTACTTAAAAAGCATAGGAGAAAAAGATCTGCCTTTACTTGGCAGTGTCATTTCTTTTTCAACACTAGGAAAAAGATGGCCTAGAATTTTGCAATGTTTATCTCTGTGAAACCATCCTCAGATCACAAGGTGCACTGTGTATACCCAGACAGGGAAGGACTCATAACTCACTCACTTTTCATGCAAGCTTCAGTTCTTACAGCCATACATACCAGTAAATCACTTTGAAAGAGGGGAAACCAGTTCTATTCTGTGATTCTTTGTGAACATTCTCAGTTGGAAGGGATCCACAAGGATCACTGAGTCCAACTCCTGGCCTTGCACAGGCCAGCCCCAAAAACTCACACCGCGTGCTGAGAACATGCTTGACAAAGCCTTATGCACAGATCATGTTTGAATAAAAAGGGTTCTGACCATGTTAGAGGAAAAAAACAAGGTTAGTATCAGAGCCTGCTGTGTATAACAGGATGGTAAGATATGTTGTTCTTTTATGCACTCATTAATATAATCTGAGTTAGGTATCTTAAACAGAGGGTGTTAACCCATTCTGCTCCTCAGATGAATAAATGGAGAATATCAACTCCTTCCTCCTGACTTTTAAAATTGCACCTAGCCTAGGTGCAAGAGGTACAATGAGCATACAGTGCTGTGTATATTCCTCCATGTATTGGGCTGGGGGTCTTTTGACTCTGGAGGTATCAAGGACTCACCCCTAGCAGGTTGCGGGGAACGTAGCCTTCCTTGTCATTCAGCCGTGCCCACCACCACTCAATCTCATCTTCATCCTCCCGGCGCAGGATTGTCATGCAGTCTCCTTCTTTCATCGAGAGTTCATCGTCATTCTGAGCTTCATAATCCCAGAGTCCATAAATCACTCCTTTGTTCATTATCCCCATTTTCTCCTGCACTCCTGCAACAATGAAAACACAGAGAGGCTAAATTAAAATATAATAATTTTAAAGAATTAAAAAAAAAGTAAATAAAAACAGCAGATAGAAAGACTGCTTTGCTCTTACTGGAGAGCAGTCCAGGGAAAAAACAACTAAACTTTAATTCCTATTATACTTGGCACTTTGTTGCCATCAGCCTACTCAGTCAGTCTTGGAAGAGGTGGCGGTTATATTAGTCCTGACACACAACAGATTCCTTCCTTACATGGGTTCAAAACATACGAGATAAATGGGGAGACCAGCACTGACAGATAAAAGGTTATGTTTGTGTGTTCACACTTTCTATACCTAAGTGATGAGGAAAGCAACACTTGTTTTTACTCTTAGTCCCTCAGTAATTCCTTTGTGTAAGAGGCAGATAGCAATTCCTGCTTAGGTTGGCCACCGTGGTCATTTTGATGGTTGTGGTGTCACTTGCCACCCACGTCACTTTATTTCAGAACTTTACAACAAGGTGCATCTCAGACTGGCACCTGAATGATTTGCCTGCTACCTTCCAGCTGCTTTTGCTTAACTCAAACACTTCTCGCCAGTTCTTAATTTCTGACATTATTTGGATTACTTTTTTGGAACACTGACTTCAGAAACACAGTTCTGTTAAATTACTTCTGGACCAAGATGTTTTGGAGTAAACACATATGTCCTGCAGATGGTTACTTAAAACTTGCTCATTTTACAGCTGTAGCCAAAAATCACATACATTTGTACACATTCCTCAACTTCTAAGCAGCAAACTGGAAAAGGTATCTTCATCAACTGTTATCCAGATTTTCTTTTAGGTAATTATTTTATTTTAAAATAGTGAATCCTACTCAGCTTTTTACCTACATCTGCCAAAAGAAGCATCTGCTCCAATCAAGTTCTTTATTTCTGCATACCAGATCATCACATGAAATTAAAATTAGTTCCACTGCATGATAAGCTCTGCTCAGAGAAACTCTTCCCTTGCTTTACATTTGGTTCTGCAAAAACTGTGCTCTGCAGCCATGTGGAAGGTAAGACTGAGCACTGAACATCAAAGCAGACGAACAGAACAGTCACACAAGGGATCTGGTCTCCTAAGGAGGTGTTAAGAGTCTCACAAGGAGCACAGGGCAAACATGCTCTTCAAGACAGCACAGGCATTACATCTTAGAAAGTGAAAAATTCCAAACCTAAACAGCATCAGTCTTGTCACTTAATCAGTGCTGAAAAGATTAGTGGTTTTATTTGAACCTACCTGAACTTGATGCTATTCAATATTGGGCATAATTTACAACAAACAGGGATTAGCTGAATCAATTTATTACAGCAAACTTTCTCACCTAACAAATTAATTTAGAGGGCCAAGTTTTAATGTGGTATCTGTTCTGGAAACAAGATAGATATACATTCCCAAACTTCTTTTACAGCAAGAAATACATTTAGCTAGTAAATTAATTTTTTACCATAACTATAGGCAACCAGAACCAGTCTTAGCAATAGGATTAATTCCTAATTGAACAACATGGAACTTTGATAGTTGAACAGCCAACCTATCAAGAGATACCTTAGTTTCAGTGGTTTCCATTTGGAAAAACTGGCTCAAGCCTTTCACGTCCTTTCAGAACCCATTGAAAAGTATCTCAAAAAAATCCCAACCCAAAAATCCCCAGAGTATTAAGTGAAATCACCAGATGGTGGGTACAGCCACAAACAAAAAGAATGCAATTCTTCATGCTGTATATAATGAAATCATGGACCTCCTTTCCACAGGATGTTGTGGGCAGTTTACTTGAATTTAAGAATTAGACAAATTCCTGAAAGAAATCCTTCAAGGGCTGTTCAACACAAAGATAGCATCTCTTAACTCATAACAGAGTCAATACCAGTACAAAACACTGGAAAAGTAGGATTATTATTTTACCTAGCCCTACAATCTTCCTTGGATATTTACTCCCAATGACCACCCTTGAAATCTAGATATAAAACTAAATGGAATCTTGCTTTGCCCACATATTTTGATGCTAGTTTGAAAGGCTTCCTCCCTTCACAGTGAAAACTGTATATCTGGCACCAAGAGATACAGCTTTCAAGCTTATCGAGGACAGCTGGACTGACTGTTTTGAAATATGCTGGCTGAGCAGCTTATAGAAACTCAGATCCTGCCTGTTCCACAAAACCAGAAAGGCAGTATTACAGATTTTTGCACTGTGTTACACTGCTGTTACTCTAACCTCTTACAGAGAGATGACACACCAGCTGGTAGGTGCCTCGGGGACAAGAACTACATACAAAACAGAGAAAAGTAATTTAAAACCCCATTACACACAAAACATGCAGTAAAGTAATTTAAAACCTCATTGACTAATACTCATCACACCCTAGGGGGAATTCATTCTCTCCATTAAAAGATAGTATGTCTGTAGTCTTATTATTTGAATAAAATATAAATTTAATACGGGATTTCTTTCTAAATGCAAGTGAAGAGAAAAAGCCAGAAAGGTAAAGTCAAATTCATTGCTCGCTAATCTCCATGAAGGCTGAAACTTGGCAATACCTTTCTTGGTTCTAAAGTGCACATTAGTGTCCTTAAATGAGGAGCATTTCCTAAGTAACAAGTATGAATTGCCTACTGATAGATTTGTACCATTTGTTTTTATGTAAAAGAAGTACTTACGTGGCAAGATTCACCTAATTGCCACCTGGGACCAGTCTATCTGTCAACACACAGGCTTAACTCAAAGTTTTTCACGTAGGCAAACCTTTTGTTACTCAGATCCCCTCCATAGGTTAAATGTTATGAAGTTAGCTTTGATGGAACTTGTTCTGGTGACAGGAAGATGGCTTAAACCTCTCTCTTTCCAAGGGGAACCCAAAGCACGGGCACACAACCTAAGTGTGCAACTTATCCCTCCTCATGCAAAAATGTACCGGAAAGAGCCAGGTGAGCCCCTAGCACACTCCAAAGCTCGGTGAGGGCACCTACCATACAGGAACTGGGAGCACTGTGTGTAGCCCTCCTCCATCTCCTCACACTTGTCCGCAGCCGTCTGCATGTCGCTGTAGGTCATGGCAAACACCGCCGCGCCCGACTCCACCAGGAACTTGCACACCTGCACGTTATTGCAAGATGCTGCACAGTGTAACGGGGTCCTGCAAGGCAAGAGGGATAAGATGACACTTTACTTACACTGCTCATGGCAGAGCTCACACGCCCCTGGGAGCAAACCACTTCCATGCGTGACCTGCAGCAATCAGCGCTGCAGCACTGAGGGCTTCCCACCAAAGCACTTAACCCAGGATGTCAAGAGCAATTGCTTTTCACAGATAACAGGAGCTACCAAGAGCTGCTTCAGCCCTAAAGCTAGGGTTCTATATGGATTTCTAGTTATATTACCTTTCTAGAAATACATTAACATTTTAAGAATGTTTACTAGAAGGGAATAAGAATTTAAAAATTAATCAATATTAAAACACCCACTCAGAAATCTTCCCGGCATTGCGCCTCTTACAATCTAGACAATTGCTTCAAGATTTAACTTTGTGACAAGGTGCAGATAACTGGGATAACTACAGAGATTGAGGGACCACAAGCATCTTTATTTCACTCTTAGGCCTCAGACGCTTTTATTATTAGCAGAAATACTAGCAACACCACTGTCCCCTGCACCGGCCTTTTGTAAATAATCTCCTTAACTACCTGTAAGAAGGATTTGTAACCCATTATCAATTGCAAGCCTAGTTTGCAGGCTGTGGTTTTCAATATTGTTTTGAAGTTGTCTGAAAGTCGGACAAAAAACTGAGGAGAGTTTGCAGGGTTAGATACTGCCCAGAGCACATACAGGCTCTCTTATGGATGAGGCATTGAGAATTTCAGCATAAGGCTTGTTATGCATAAGCTGTCTTGAATACCTCAAAGAAACAGCAGTTTCCTGTCAACTGTATCTACCCTACTGGGCCTCAGGCAGGGTTTTTTTCATATATAGGGAATATTAGCATCATTTCCCTATTTTCCTCTCTGCACAGTCTCATATGATGCCCAAACAGAGAACTGCTGTCGCTCTACTGCAGAAAAGACCTTGCTAGCTCTACAGGAGAAAAGCAGCCCCAAAGCCTGGCTCTATCGTGGAGAGCATCTGTAAGGAACCACTTAAATCCTTACCATCCATCACTGTCAGCGGCATTCACGTTCACCCCAAACTGCACCAGGAACTTCACAATTTCCGTGTGCCCAGCACACACAGCGTTGTGCAGCGCCGTAATCCCTTCATCATTGGGCATGCTAGGATCTTCAACCTATTAAGCCAGAAAGGAACCATTCACATCCTAGTGAAAACTCTAGGATAAACATCTCCTCATATATAAAAATGAGTTGTCCTGTTCTGAAATACGAATGAGACATTTCTAGGAAGGATATGAGCAATAGACAGAAGACTGCAACAACAGCCAATTTTAAAACAAGACTCATATATATATGTTTGCAGTGTCCTTTTAAAAGTGAAAACCTAGACTGGTTCAGAGAAACAGTATCTTGATAACCTAGAAAAAGTACTTCTAACAAATTTCTGATATTTACCTACTTAACTGTAAGCAAAGTTCATATGGATTTTGCTTATCAAATTATCTGGTAACATGCCAGATGAGGACGAAACACTATATAAGAAATGAGAAAAAAGTTGTCCTGCAAATTTGTAGTCTTGATGCTAAATGCCCACTCTGAATTTAACACACTTAAAATGAGCCTCCAGGTATGATCACTTAAAATCTATTATCTCCTCAAGGACAGGTCTAGGTTGTGCACTGTTCTTTTAGCTTCTCCAGTCCAGGAAAGCTGCAACTTCCTAGTTTGAACCAGGATTGCTATTCTTTGTCTTAACAAGCTAGCAATTGTACCTCATAAATTATTCTCTGCACAAGGTCAAACTCCCCCTCCAAAGATGAATCCAGAAGCAATGCAAGGGGATTGAATTTCACTCTCATTCCATGCCCAATTCTCTCAGAGCCAGTCTTACGCAAATTCGTCCTCTTCCCCTGTAAAAAGGTAACACAAGTTACAGGCATTTTTTTCCTGGAAAGAATGAGAATACAAAACTGCCTATTTGGGAATGAGAACAGAAGTTATTAAACAGTGGTTTAAGTGATAAGAAATTTGTACAATTTTCTACCAATCCTATAATATGTTATGAATATATTAGGTTAGGCATGTTACAGAAGACCTCTGCATTTATCCCTGGACAAGGTCACTTTTCAGCTTTAATACAGAAGTCACCTTGATCAAACATCAACAAACTAATAAATCTCCCAAATCTCTGAAGATCAAGAAAAAATGCAGTATTTTGTTTTGTTCAGACTACTTTAGCATTAACTCTCGCAGCTGTTACACAAACCACGTAGTACACTCCCTTAATACACTACTTTAAGCATTGATGTTAAGTTGCTAATATTTTTTGCAAGTTCAGCAAAGTTAGCAGGAGTAAATGGTTTTGCAAAGAATATAGAACCAAGCATAGAAATGCTTCAGATGTTCCCATAGGTCCTGGAAACCAAGTATTTCTATAGCTGAGTCTGTACTCTTTCCTTTAGAGAACATGCAGGCATTAGCTCAGCGCTCACCCCAGCTGGCTGTGCAGCAGCAATAAACACTATTCACAAGGGTATGTAAATGTCTGACAGATGTCCAGGCCAACATGAATAGAAGTGACTCATATTTCGCAAGGGCAAACACATGAAGATAAGATATGTAAGAAGAGACCTAGAAAATACTCTTCTTCAGCCTGTTGCTGTATACGTAATACCAAAAGTACAGGCTTTTTAAAGAAAGAGCCTGTCAGCACAATCTAAGAATTTAAATATGAAATCAAGAAGTTGGGCCATTTTCTCCTCATCGTTGCAGGATTATTAGAAAGCAAACCAGAAATGAGTTCTTTCAATTTAGGAAATCCTACCACTCAAGTTTCCTTGTAAAAGGGAACAAGAACAAAATCTTTAAAGCACGAAAACATGCCATATCTATTCTATGCAGAAATTACAAGGTTAAAAATCACATTTAAAGCTTTTAGCTCCCTGCACTGAAGTGATAGAGGAAAAAAACCACTTTCATCCATCAAGTTATTAAACTGTATTCATGATAGGCTTTTAAAGACAGTCTTAGATAAACTAAAACCTTTAAGTATTTCTGTTCTACAGCACTGAGATAACATACCACATGCACATATACCAACGTCCAAAATAAACAAGATGGTAAAAATGCTGCCCACCATTAGCCCCAAGAGACTCCATTTTGATACAGCTTGAGAAAAGGCTGATGTTAAATCAGGTCTCAAAGAAATTCAGAAAATATTCAGTAGAAGAAATGCAAACAGCTGATGTCTTCAAATACATTTTTAAACCAGAAAGTAAAGAAGTCTGTTCCTCCATATTTTTCAAGCAAGGCACCCAGATAAACAAATGCAGTCCAGGACTAAGATAATTAGCTTCTAGCTCATATCAGAAATAATGGGAAGTGCTTGTGAAATCTAACTGTACCTTAAGGGGGGAAAAAAAAAAAAAAGAAAATCAGCCTTAATTTCTCTTTAAAATGAAGTAAAATTTGGATGCACTAGGCAGATTTCTATACTAAATGTTCTTTATAGCTCTGAAGAGTTTTACACTATTTGTCTATCAGATTCTGTTTGAAACTTTTCATTACGTCTTTAATTCTAGGGACAGAGACTTTTCATTTCTGTTATTCAGTCTGGAGATAAGAACATCACACAAATAGAACAGATACCCAGAGAGAGACTTCTAGACCGTTGGTGTGACTGTTCTCCCACATCTGCTTAAGCCCTACAACACAACGCACAGAGTTCATGGCAGCTCTTGAGATGACTTACTGACATGGCACCCAAGTTGTAAGCTAACTAATACTTACAGGAGGCAAGGAAAACTGTCCAGTAACTTCAGGAGGCCTCATATTGAATGAGTCCTCTCCCAGACTCTCTGGTTCTCCTGATGGATAGGGAGGAGGTGGGTATGGGGGATATTCTTCCATGTATACCTCCAGTGGCAGTGAAGCTTCTAGGCTTGGTTCTTCTGTTTTTGGCTGTGTAAGTTCATCACTATCCGATACAGCCTCAGGTACAGTGTCCAAAGCTACAGGGGGAAGAACAGCTTCACTCTGATCTGATGGTGTGTTTTCTGTTTCCTCAGCTATAGCTGGTTCTGGCACAGAAGCAGCTGTTTCCTTTTCTGACTCCGTGCTTAGATAAGGATTTGGGATTTCTGTTGGGCTTTCAGGACTGGCAGCTGATACTGTCTGTTTGGTGGGATGTGATGGAGCCGAGATAGTCTCCATTGCAGCCAGAGTGGTCCTCTGATACAGCAGCTTCTGAATGTTGGGGCCATTAGGTCCCTCTGGCTCGGTGATAGAGCTGCGTTTCTTCAGTGGTCTGGGTGCATTGGACAGCTTTTTCCGCAGCGCTTCCAGATCGGCATCGCTCTGGTTGCGGTATGGATTGGATAAGAAAGGCAGCAACTTGGTGGGGCTGAGAGGACGGGGTATGCGCTCTGTCTCGTGGTTCTCATGAGCAGAGGCTGTTGTTTCCATCTCGGGCTCTGGACTGCCTGGTTTGCCTTGGAGGTTTGAGTAGACGTTCTCCGTCTGCGGCAGCTGGTTCTGTATAGCGGCTCCTGCCATCACAGGCTTGCCATACACTGTGGAGCAGTTCAGAGACGGGAAGAGATGAAAAGCAAGTTTGAGTATTTGATCAACAAGAAAAGAAAGACAAAGAAGAAAGGCGAATCAGGTTGTGAATTCTTTATGTAGGGCAGAGAAGTAGAATAATACAATCAACTGAACAGAATTAATCTGGTAGCCAGATTTACCATTAGTTACCTTGCAAACGCAAGACAGAACCTGCACTTTTTGTTAACACTCGCAGCGTGGAAGATCCGCTTAAGATTCTTACAGCTGCACTCACCCACTTAATTCCCCTGAAGAACAGCTTTGTACCCACAGATCAGGTGGGAAGTACACCTGAGGTTTCTCAGGCAGAAAAGAGGTAGAAAGCCACACGCTTACCGCTTGGGAAGTGCGGTCCTCTGGTCTGCGCCCTGGTCAAAGCACTCTGCACTGCCTGCTGGAAGTTCTTCCCAGGAGTCTGCTGTTGTGTGTACATGCTATAAATTGAACTTGCAGCCACAGTTTGAGGCTTTCGAAATGGTGGCTGTGAAGTCTCTTTGGACGGCTGAGGAGTAAAAGGTCTCACCGCCGCTGCTGGGGGGCTCTCCTGTTTGGAGGAAGGAAGAATTTGATCCTGGCCAGAGGAAGAACCTGCAGGAGGTACTGAAATTCTTTGCTGTATCTGCTGAGAAGGATGAGAAGACTGCTGTGCCACTGGTTTTTGCTTGTTCCCCATAGCAACAACAGCCAAAGGCAGCTTCTGCAGGTTTCCATCCAGCTTTGTATCAGAAGTTTGCAGATGACTGGCTTGACCAAAGTAAGGCAAGTTTATCTGTTTTGGTTTAGTAGGGACAGGTGGTGGCACCTTGGCTACATTTTTATTGGTTGTCTGAAAGACAAAAAATTTCATTATGAAAAAGAGTAAAATATGGTCAAGGAGTTCTGCCGTGAAAGAACAGAGAGCCTCAAAGAACGACACAGTATCTAGTATTTCTACTCTTGCTGCAATTTTGTTTACGACATCATTGGAAACAGAAAGAGACTGCTTGAAACATCTTATCTCCATTGTTGTTTATATAACATTTTGAACCCATTCTCTCCAGTTCTTTCTGTAACAGCTATGCTTAAAACACTAAGTAATGTCAAGGCACGGTAATTTCCCTAGAGATATCAGGGACACTTAGTAGCATCTGTAGGCAAGAGGTTGTTTTCCAAAGCACTTGTCATCCTCCAGTCCTGTTACTTCACTCCTACCTGATCGAATTGTGCCCTTGTGCCAAAATTTAGGTCAGAAGTCTTACTGTAATCAAACATTTGAAGTTGTTTCACTGTTTAATGCAACAAGTATGTAAATGATCTCTTTTCAGAGAGCTTTCTGACAGCAGTATTTGAAACGCTGTGTAATCTCTGCTGGATGGAACTCCCAAGTTTCCTGCACACCTGTGCTTCTCGCAGGAGATCTTCACTGCTCTGGTTTTTCCTCAGAGTTCCAAGCCCAGCAGACTGGTCCACGGAATCGAACATGGAGAAAGGACGCACTTTCTTCTCTTTGTCTCGTAAAAACGTTTCTCCTTCAGCTGTTGTTAAAGAGAGAGAAGATGACTTTCAAAAGGGACAGGAGAGTTGCAGGAATGAGAACTGAGACCGTGTATGCAAGAGATGCTTTTTGCATCCATCCTACCCCTGCACGACAGACCCTTGGGCCTGACAAATGCTTTATCATGCCAATTAAAAAGGAGCATGTAAGAAAGCATCAGCATCTACTTCACCACCTGAAGTCAGTGGTGGGTTTGGCTTCTTTTTAAAAAAAAGCCTGAAAGACAATACTAAAGCTTTTTTTTTTTCTATCCTTTCAAATGAATTTACAATATTTACTGAATTAGAAGAGACAGATATCATTAGATTTCCCATATTTTATGATTAGCCAAGCACCTAAGAACATACCTTGTCCTTCATTAGTCACAATTCCCTTTCCTAAAGTCAAGGTTGATCCCTGACTAATATGATTGTCTGCATTTGAATTACTCCAGTCAGCGGCAGATGCAGAAGGTTTTGCACTGGGGACTACAGAACCTAGGAGAGAACAAGTACAACAGATTAAGTTAAAATAACAGTTTTTATTAAGTATTATAGGTAGGGGGTTTTTTGTAGGAGTCAGGTCTAGATTGTGTAAAAGTATCACGTACAGGTTAACTACTACCACCACAGTATTTTCATCCTATCACTACATATTTTCATTTGTTTGTTTGCTTGTTTTAAAGAGATTGCAAACCGAAATTCAGAAACAACTATCAAAGCAGCAGCAAAATTACTTGTCCTCGCACACACCTGCAACCTAGAGCATTCAAAAAGAAACTTCTCTAGATTGCCTTCTTGCTAGTTGGGAAGAAACTTTGTTTGAATATTTGCAGTAAGTTGAAAGAGACATGATGTTAAGAAAGTATGAAAAACATATTGTGCAAAGAAAAACAATTTTTTAAAATGTATCACTGGCATAGACAGATCATCTATCTGAAATAGCAGAAAAATCATCTGTGTGTTTAATGTGCACATGTAATGCCTTAAAGCAGATCTTTACATTCATTGGAGTAAACATGAAGATCTGCAAAAATCATGAAGAAAATACTTGCAGCTTGCTATTAAATACTTCACCAAGTGCTCTCTACTAAATTCTAAATAACCTAATAAGTAATGCTAAATTCAAACAGTAATAAGCAGAAGAAAAGTTTCATTCCAACACAGTACTGCAAAGTCTGTCTAGGAAAGCAGTCATTTTATCCAAATGTTAAAACGTAAAAAGTGATGTTTTAGTTCAAATAGGTCACCGCTACACATTCCTCTAGCAAAAATTCAAGTTTTGTATGGTCTAGAGCTAAAATTGCACTCCAGTAAAATAAACAGAACTATGCTACAAGCTCAGTCTTCCTTTTGAGAAAATCAGAGCTTCTCTCAGGTGAAAAGTGAGTCTTCTCCCAAGATAGCACAGAAGTAATATTTTTAACAACTCTAAGAGAATTATTTGATTTATAGCATTGAATTGTATAACCTCAGTGCATACAAGACATATTCACTTGTGCAACAAAAAAAAAAAATGCAAATAGCAAGATTGACATCTCAAGAAACGCTTTGCTCCAAAAAAAAAAAAAAAGCCAAAACACCAAAACAGAGCTGTTAGGTAAAACAGAACATGTCTAATAGATATTAATTGTAAGCTATTACCTGCAGCAGCTTTAGCTTGTGAACTGTTCCCAGCTCTCATGTTGGGCAGAGTTTGTGTTTTTAGTGGACCATCAGGTACCTGCAAAGCCTGTGTTCCATCTGAAAATGCTGGTTTTACCATAAGTTCAGGTCTGGAAGCAATACGTGGCATAGTAGAGGACTGGATATAAGGACCTACTGCTGCCACTCGACTTGGAGCAGAAGCCACTGGCTGTGGTAAATTCCCATCTGAAGAAACCTTTGGGGGGGTGGGGGGGGAAGAAAAAAATAAAGAATTTTATGTTGTAGTGTCCATCCAGCAATTTGAAACAGGAGTCATAAAGGATAAAACAAGTAGCAAATGATTCTCTGATATTAAAATGCTTTTTTGAAAAAGCTTTAAGAATTATAAACCTGAGGTAGTAACAGCAAAAAAAAAAAAAAGCCCTAAAAAGAAATTCACAACAGCATAAGATGATTTCTTGTCTGTAAAGAATAAGTAGGTTAACACTAATGTACCACGAAAGGGACTTTAATAATACAAGACTTCCTCTACATATGGATAAAGACAATAACTCTAGCATCTGAACAGCCTTCCCCACAAGCAAGTTTTTACTTCAGACTGTACAGGCAACAAATAAAATTAATGTTTTTGTTACTCCATATCCCACACTTACTGGTACATTCTCTTTCTGTTGCAGAGCTGCCTTTTTCTTCCACAGACGCTCTCGCAGCTCATTAACACGCTTATCCATGACTGCCACCTCCAAGTTGCGCTTGTTCAAACACTCCCTCTGTTGCTGCAGCTTGGCATTCTGCTCCTGGTTCAGTTTGTTCCTCAACTGAATAAATTCACAAGGCAGTGGGGGAGGAGGGGAAAACAACAAAAATAAAAAACAAATTAACTTTCAAAACAGGGGACAGGAACCGCTTACAAAGAGAAAAGCCTTTTAAAAAGTCAAGTCATGTTTTCTCTCCAAAGAAAGCGTTGGTTAGTCTCCAAATTTGCCAAAAGGAAAGGTATATACACTGTGTGCTCCTTCCTCTTTTTACCTTGAGCTAAGCAAAACTAACCCTCCACCCTCGGCGCACGGGCAGCTACACAGGTCTGCCAGGAACAGCAGCAATGGGATTTCTTCCCAACAAGGTAGCAACCAACCCAACCAACTTTTAAGCCCTTAAGAGTTGTGGGTCACCAGCTGACTTCCCATTACCTGCAGCTCCTTGTACAGGCGGTCGAGCTCAGCTACAGCCGACTGGTTGTCATGGTAACCATCGATTCGGCCGTTCTTCAGCATCTCCAGTTGCCTGGTGAGTTCCTCTACTTTGGACACGGCCAGCACCAGCTCGCGCTGCTTTTGCTGGAACAGGCTGTTCATCTGTTCAATCTCCTCCACTGGAAAGGACAAGAGAGCACAATAGCTGCCCTGAGAAACGGCTGAGCGTGGGCTGCTTCCAAGGCAGTGGTTAAGGGGACAGAGAGCGCCCCGCCGGCCTCCAGAGCGGGGCTGCACGGAGCCAAACCAGCTCTTCCTCCCAGCATTTGCAAAAGAAAACTCACTAGCACGATTATGTAAATTTGGTCTACTTAGAGCACCGATGAGGAGGGGAAAAGAGCATTTTTTTTAAACTTTCTGAAGTATGGAAACAAACAAAACCACTACACCAGACTGAATTCCTCTGCAGAAGCCTAAATTCACTGAATGCTGAATTCAGCAGGAAGACACTCAATTCAACCACAAGGCATATGGAGACACTCAGCCACAAGGCATATTTATGATATTTAAAACTCTGCATTTAAGTCATAAGAACTCAGTGACAAAACACTCAAGCTGTTTTATTAAACAAAGACTCAGAAGGCTTTCTAGGGTCTATTACAAACATCTGTCATCAACTGTTCTGACTGCCAAAACTGTTCTATTATAGAACAAAGTTTAAGAAATCTGTAAGAATTCAAACAAGCACTAAGGCTAGACCTGCTGGAGTTGGTGCAGGAAAACAGATTCACATGCTTAACAATACAAGGTCTTGTATTACTCTACCATCCTTCTATGCCTTTAAATTGATGTTTATTTTCTGCAACAGAAGCCCAACAGAGAATGGATTCTCCCCAGAGAAAACCACACTTGCTTTATCTCTAAACCACAATGTTTCCTACTAAAACAACATATTTATAATTTACCTTAACAAACCAATATATTTTCATTTGAGTCAGGCTGGAAATAACAAGTTCTGCAATATGTATATTGAGAGAATGCCTAAGTCTGAAATAAATATTTAATGTTGCATCAGCATGCTGAACTACAAGCACCCAACTAGTACTGTAGCAAGCCAGACCATGGTTAGATTCACATAATTAAAAAAGAAATATGCTGCCAATTTGGCCATTAAATTACCTCTTGCATAAAAGGCAACATGGGTATCAGGCTAGACTTTGTTATAGGCCAAGAAAATAACACTCTAAATCTGTAAGGTATTTACATCAAGGATGGAAAAAGTTACTGTGGTACACAAAGGTATTCAAGTAAGGAACAAAACCTACACTGTAATTAAAGAGCAGACATGCTAGGCTCAAAATATAAGGTGCTCTTACAGGACGTTTTAAAATACAGTAAGAAAATACATTTTGTTCTAGGCCACTCGTGAGTTTTCTTAGTAAATACAAAATGTGACATTGTTAAGATTAACATTTCCTGGAATGCTGTAAATAACTCCTCTGAATCACTGAAATCACCAGAAATGTTAGAGATCCAAGAATTGCGTTTCATGAAAAATCATAGGTTACCTTCCCCGAGCAACAACTCACCTAATTTCCCATTACTGAGTCTTTTTTGCTCCACATGGCCTTTCAGTGCTCTCACTTTCTTAAGTTTGGCTTCTTGATTCTCGGCAATTTCCTTTAATCGCTTCAGTTTTTCCTGTTCAGCAGCTTGCTGTTGCTGTCTCTGATCTTGCTGCTTCAGGAATTTCAGACGTTGTTCCTGCAGTCAAGACACAGATTTATTTTTTTTTCTTTTAATAAACTTATGGCAAGATGCTGACAAACAATCACCACAGCAGTTCCTATCAGCTATAGCCCAGTATCCTGACCTCCCAGAGTGTCAAGGGAAGCCTGTGAGAACAGAGCAAACACAAGCTGATTAACAAACTGAACACAAGTAAGGGTTCTCCAGGAATAACTATCCCACAGTAAAAGAACCTATTGAAACAGAGGTGGTGTCCATGTTTAACAGCCCCCAGTAACTTTGTCGTCCCTGAAATTGCTCAAAACTTCTTGAGGCCTAAGAAAAATTTCAGCATTTGTGTTCCATGACACTTACCAATTTCATTTAATCACGAATTGGCTCTTAAGTTGCACAAGCTGATGACTTTTAATGACTATTTCCTCTATACCTTCTCCATGCTGATTGTACTTTACAGATCTCCATAATGTGTCACATTTTACACAAGCATAAGTCACGCTGGAGAATATTAGAATTCTTTATACAGAAGCTATGCCATAAGTGATTGGTATTTTTCATCACTATTCATACCTTTACCAGTTCTGCTAAAACCTCCTCGAGAAAGGGGCTGACTGCACACCAAAGCTCTGAAAATATATACTGTCTCCTGATAATGATCCCCACAACAAAGATAATTCAGGACATGGGAAAACCTTCACAGTGACCTGGCCTCCATTTATACAACATATCATCTTAGTGGAGAGGATCCTTTTGCCTCTCCAATAGTATAAAATTATGTGTTATTAGTTTCCATATATATATATATATATATATATATACACATCTAGTTTAGACCTAAAAGAAACCATTAGACCACTAGTTTACCTATAGAGAATTCCTCTAAATCACTGATCATTATTCATGGCTTTCACTTCTGGAGATGTGTTTTTCCAGGATAGTATAACTATTAAGACTGCCACTGCTTACTAATATTAGAACTACACACTTCCTCAAAAAAAAAGAAGTCTCCCTATTTTACAAATATGACTGGTTTCTTGTGCACTGCACTTTGAATAAAAAAGGCAGAGCAAAAAGTGAGCTCGCCTTCCGGAGAAAACCAGGCAGCACCTACAGTGTATGCACTACTTTAGAGTCACTCCCACACAGGAAAGTGTCAAAAAAAGATATTGCAGCTCATGTCTAAAAGGAAAGTGTATTTTTCCTCCCTCAGGATCTATTTTTAATATTGCATCTGATTTCAAAAGGCAGGAAAGAGACAACGGAAAGTCTCTCTGAAGAGGCGTCTATGAAAGCAGTTTATTCCTGAGAGGGACATGAAATGAAAAATTCAACCACTGGGATACTCTTCTTCAAACCACAGGCAGAAGACACTTACTTGATGGGTAGCTATCTAGACTCAAAACTTTGTTTTTCAATCTGGTACAACTCCCTTTTACATGAAATATATACAATGTTCTTATTCCTTGTTTCATATATATAGTGACTGTGTTATTTATAAGACCAAGGTGAATTGCCATCACCTGTGAATGAAACACTTATGACAGTTTAGGCTTCTCCTGTAATTAATACATCGCAGTTGGAACTAAGGGCAACATTCCGCCTTGGCAAATTAAACAAGGCAGAATGGGTATTAACTGTGCTGCTACATTTCAGGTGAAAACTCCAATCATTTGGTTGATTGAACAATTTCTTACATTATAGACACACCTTCTTCACACAGGTTCTTACCACAAAGCAGAAATAACGTTTTATTGGCTATTTGACAGGCCAGAACACCATTTAACAGATGCTGCAGAACCATTAGAAAGCTATGGTTTAAAGCACTTCCCTGAGGTAAAATTACTGAAGGCCAAGGGAACTGAACAAGATCTGAAGACTGGGACAGCTGATGTCAAAAGGAGAGGGAGGTGGTGAATATGACAGAGAGGAAGAGGAGTGACACCAGATTCCTCAAAGCAGCCTTCTTCTCCAGTAAGGCACATTCTGAAATGCATGGGAACTCATCTACCCAGACAGAAGTGCTCACAGGACATGCTCACATTTAACAATTCTCTGCCAAAAGCAGCATTTTTGTGTTAACAGTTTCCAGAGTAGTGTGTACCAACAACGCTTAAGTCAAATATGAACTCTATGCCACTATTCTGCAGATATATTCAGAGTATTTTTTCCTCTAAACGATTCAGGAGTACCCTGTGTGCTCTCATTAGCTTTTCTGTTATTATTCTGCAAGTATTTCATAAATCACTGTCCTAGTTACTTTTATCACATACGTGCCATCTTTTCCTGACAGTTGCCCCAGGAAACCAAGCACACTGAACTCTATCAGGAGAAGGCAAGATATCATTACAGGACAGCATTATATCCTGAGAGAAAAGCCGTGTTCAGTGATCAAACTGGTGAATTGCTGGTCACCACACAGCGCACAAAAAGAGCGGACAGAGCCACCAGGATGAACAATGATATATAATGATCTAGGATGATACACAATGATATATGTGCTCTATCCTTTTAGTAAGCTACATGGTCACTTCTATCACTGGCATTATTTTAATATTTTACTACTGGATATTTGCACAGACTGACTTTCAAATTCAAAAACAGGCAGCCAAATAAAAAGCTCTGTTTATAAGAGGCCCAAGTCCCCAACCCTCTCTCTACAGTCTATGACTCTTAATAATTTTGTTCCTGGCTACAAACATCTAATTCCAAACTCACCTTGTTAGCCAGCATTTGCTGTTGAGCCTCAATTTGTTGCTGCTGGCGTGATGCCATTTCCTGAAGTTCAGCCAGTGTCATATCCATCCTTGGAGCACTCACCTGTCAAAGAAAACATGCCAAGTGTCAACTTTTTAATTTGACTAGCACGTAACTCAATACAGTTACTGCAGGAAAGTTGATAAGTCTTAAAAATAACATCAACAAACAATGATAAAATTATTATAATAAAATAATTAGAGAGAAATGGCATCCTAACATGGTAAAAGAATAAATACTCGACAGCTTATACACACGTGTAGCCCAGTTCAGCAAGTCACACAGGCGATATCTCTTGGAACATTAGTATTCCTAGCAAAATCCCAACAGCATTTTTAAGAGGCATTTCATAGCCCTTTATAACTAAGCTCAGCATGAATCAGCTTTGACTGACTGGGCTCAGAATGCTCAGCACATGGCAGGAAGATCTGTGGTCGTAGGTGTATCACTGTAATTCAAAGCACTTCAACGTAAGTCAAAGAAAATGGAAAGTTTAAATATAGTTGGGCAAGGGGGAAACACCACTCTAAGACAGAACTATTATTAGTTATCTATTCATATGTTTTCCAATATTCAATCTCATATTCATAATTATATCTTTTAGAACAAGAATAAATGTCAGACACGGAATTCAACACCCAAAAAACTAAGTGGTCTCATCTTTAAATCTGGAACTACAAATTTATGACAAACTGTGAGAAAAAAAAGCATTAAATTCACCTAACACAAGAGAAAACATTTGATGGGAGGAGAGAAGGGAAAGTATGCTGAATTTGCCACTCTGAGATGACTTGTAGAAGAACAGATACGGCAATCAACAGATCTCAGTGACATCTTAAAAACAGAAAGCCAAGATGATAACTACTAGAGGCTTTGTGTCTATTTTAGAGCAGTCATTAGCAACCTCTCTGAAATAGTCTCTTAGTTTCCATGGCAGGATTTGCACCAGTATCTCCAAAGAGGGGAAGCCTCCATTTTCACTACACTGGCCACCGTATCACTTACTCCATTCTCTATTCTTCGATCACCAGGCACTTTCACACCATTTCTTTTGAAGGCTGGATCTTGAGATCTTTGTCCAGTCCCTAGATAAAAATTGTGAAAAATGGTAAGGTATTTCAAGATTTTTCTTATCTTTTTGGACATATCATTCAACAGAAAAGAGAATGAGTACAATCCTTATGCTTTGGAATCTGAACACCTGTTCTTCTCACATGTTTACCACTAAGATAAATTTAAATGATGACACAACACATTTTTCAAAAAGGTTGCTGTTCAATGACAACTTTAATATTAAAGTATAGTTCTGTTCAAGCAAACAGACCATCAAAAATAGCTTAACCAGCAGTAGGCTATTTCAGTATTTATCCTGCAGTGAACAGGCAGTCAGCTCCTAGTAAGTATGTACTGTAGATACACAGTCCAAGAGCATAATTTTTTTCTTTTCCTGGAAATCATTGTGTCAGTAAAGATGCTACTTAACTAGAATCCTACTTTAATGTTTCCATCAAATTATACACAAATGGTGTCCAGATGCCAAATATCAACACTCATTCATATCCCTGTAGGACATACATGTCCTACAGGATGAAGCCATGTTTGTAACCCTCTTTCTCATTTGAAACCTATTTAGAGACCATATTTCTGAAAGACTAACTGCAGAGTTAGCTCAAATTAACTTAAATATATTGCTCAGCAATGCAATGGCCAATACATTGAAAATAATCCTAAAACTGCAAACACCCTGGTTTTGAAAAAATACATCTTGACAACTAAACTTCCCTGTAAGTTCCTTAGTAGGTAGGAATAGCTTTAGCTTTTCATGCACTCATTCTATCACCAGTACACATTTCAAACATCAAGATATGCTTAGCATTTAAAATATGCTGGATAACAAGGCACTTAACACAAATGCAGTATTTCCAACACTGAGGAAGATTACCAAGGACGAAAAGAGAAGAATCCAGTAGACTGTTTTAGAGCTTTAAGTCTTAAAGAAATGAATGTTGGATGCACAGAAAACCCTTGAAAAGCAGAAAGTAATTTCCTTTATAGGTTCCACATTTAAATTTACAGTGCACAGGTATCGCATTATCAGAAAACTTGACTTGCCATTCCTCAAACTAATATAAAAGCGTAGATTGTAGTAAAAGATCTTCAAAGCTTGTCCTAAGTATGCTATGTTTATCACCCTGGTAAAGTATTATCCAGGTGAGACATCCAGATCCCAAACTATAGATTACATTACTGGACAACAGTTTAATTACTATATGTTTTGCTGATAACTGGTTCTAGAAAACCTGCAGAAATTTCTCTTTGGATTTAATATTCCCAGATCTGGCGAGGGAAATGAAGTCTTTATGAAAATTTGCCAGTTTTCTGTTGCAAGCCTTCTCAGTTCATAAGAAAACAATGGTCAGACAAAAAGGACTGCAATGTTGCACTGACTATGAACATTAATAAATAACACATACGAGCTGTCTCCTTATAAGTCTAGAAGGATGAAATGGAACTTGAACAAATGAACCAGCTGAGATGAACACGTACCTGCTTCCCGGCAGGGAGAGCGTTCATGCCGAAGGAAGAAACGAACCTCCCCTCTCTGCATCCCAAAGCGCTGCAAAACATCCAGCATCCGTTCGTTCTCGGCCACGGGACGTTCTGGAAAGGTACAAACACAAGTGACTACGAGCTTGGGCTCATACCAAAACAGAAATATCTGTCCATCGTCTTTCACTTGAACACCTGTTATTACACAGCTGCAGTGTGTGTACATGAGCCTTGCCCTCACCCAGGGCACCTCTACTTTGCCCTTGAGAAGCTTCTGAGACTAAACCAGTATCTCTGAAAAGCAGCCCTTTGAATGTCCCTGCCTGAAGGGAAAAGCTGAGGCACCATCGAAGCCTGAGGGGAAACAAACAGGGAATTTAGAGCTTTCAGCTCAAGTGCCTTTGTTTTGTATTTGCAAATTATCTTACTCATTCACCACCGCAGGAAATGTGCTGGCACACCTTTTGCTCCACTTCTGAGGTACTCCAGACAAACATTCCTCAGTCATTCCCACCCCTTCCTCAAGGGCAGTGAGGATTCCTACAGGGACTCATTTACTTCCTAATTCCAACAAGAATTAACAGATGCAAAGAGAAACTCTCAGGGAAGAGGAATTCTTCCTCTGACTTCCTAAGGATTACAACCAAACACTGGATGGCAGCCCTCGTGCTCAGGCTCTGACAGCAGCACTCAGCATCCCAAAGAGGCTCCAACAGTGCCCCATCCTCAGCATGGCAGTGCAGCTCCTGTCACTTCAAGTGTTCTCTACAGCTCCTGTCAGACACAGATCTAGCTCATTCTCTTGGACAGCAAATTTCATGAAGTTCAGATTAGATGCATTTTGAAAGCCCTATTTCTGATAAATCTTGAAAAGCTGAACTACTTTGGATTCACAGCTCAAAGTAAAAAAACACGATTAGACACTGAAAAGCGAGTCCAATAAGAACTTGCCATTTTCTTTCAGACAACTGAGATGAAAAAGTTACATGCACAAGTTCCACTGAATATCCTTTCCTGCTCTTATTCTCAAGTCCAGGATTCAGTCTATATCTGATTTTTAAGCCTTGACTCATAGCCTTCTGATAGTACAAAAATCCAGTGAGTCTACACCTACCAACTTCATTAACCCCTGCTCCTATCTTTTTGTATTACTTTTGTTCCAAAACTTACACATTTCAGATAGGATTTAATCAGAATTATGGGACTCTAATTCTTTACATAAAAGTAATTTGTTTTGTTATTCTACACATTTTACTGTATTTTTTTCTGTCTATTTTAAATGTGATGGTGATGCTGTGGCCAATATGTCACAGTAGTGAACTTTACTGTTTTAGTCAAGATACTGTCACAACATCTTCTAAGGGCACTGGGGTTCACAATCAGGTTGCACTCATTTGTGCTGGATGCCAAACAAACAGAAGATATTATTTCTCAGGCCAGGAACACGACAAGTAGAAAAAGAATGAAATTAAATACCACCATTTTTGCACTAGTTTCAATTTTCTTGACATGGCTTTTGTTGCACGTTTCCTTTCATTATTTAAGCAAGGGGGGGGCTGGGAATCAGAGAGCAGTTCATTCATATTCAATGGAGTTTCTCAAAGTCACTATCTTAATATGAAATCTCTTCAGCAGGAAAAATTGTTGGCATTAAGTATAAATGTTTTCAGTTGATAAAAACAAAGGAGGTACTAGCATGTTCTCAGCACGTGAAAGGCTCTTTAACATAAAAGTGTTTCTTTAAACGAAAATGCTGCAGCTGTGCTCAAGCAATCTAGGAAGGAAAATTTCTGGAGTCACTGTCAAAAGAGATTAGCTTTACAGAATAAGCAAGTAGGTCACTGTTACAGAAAAAGCCGTCTCTCGGCGGTTACTTGTCTAGACAGCTCCTCATCTGCTAAACCTTAATTCAAGAAAAAAGAAAAAGACAAAAAACAACAAAAAAAAGTCAACAGCACCACTGTCAGATTTCCATCTTAAAGGATATACAGCAGGCTTATGAGGCAGATTTCCAGCAGCTCGGCAATACTTCAACTGCAACTCTATAACCAAGGGAGATGTCCTTTACTCAAGGATGCTGTCAATACCACTTACTGACTTCAAAGGAAGGTCAAAGAGATTTTTCAAATACTAAACAAACCTACATTTGGAAAGCTCAAGACAAAAGAACAATTATTTTTTTTTATTCCCTATCAAAGAAGAAAAAAATCTTCATACATGCACTCACCTTTCAACTTCGCATAGTGGCCAAAGTAGATGTTGAATGGAAGTCTGATAATAATAGAAAGGTCAAGAAATTTTGCCCTGATGTTCTTCAAATTTCAAGCAAAACTGGGAGGACAGGGAGAGCAACAAACTTGCCCCCTTCAGGGAGCAGAGTGCCTCAAGCACACTTTCAGCAATCTTTCAAAGTATGCTTAATAAGATCTGACAACAGAAGCTAAAATTCCTGAGCAAGCGTCAGAAAAAGAAGGACCCTGGTAATCTGAAGTCTGAGAAGTCATTTTCCAACATCAATCTTTTGTTTCTACCCAAAAGGCTAGCTGTCCTGCACCGTGTTTGTTTTAAAGCAGTTCAATTTGTTCAGTGCAATATGCAAACAAAACAGAAGTCATGGCTTATCTTGGCAAAACAAGACAGCAAACTTTGCTGACATCTAAAATGAGATTAGAAAAGAGCTAGAAGTATTTCTTTCCCTTGCTGCCCCCTCACCCTTCCAAAAAAAAAAAAAAAAATCCAAGATATACGTGAAAACATATTTTATAAATGGCTGTTACTGGATGTTACAGAGATACTTAAGAAAATACACAGTTTATCCAAAACAATATACATCTATCCAGTACTCACGTCTTTTAACGTTACTGCATTTTTTTGTTAAAAAGTACAATATGAAATTATATTTGAAACTTCAGCAAAAGGCCACATGCTGAGTCCTGCATTTTGGTCACAACAACCACACACAGTGCTACAGGCTGGGGCAGAGTGGCTGGAAAGCTGCCCAGTGCAAAAGAACCTGGGGGTGCTGGATGACAGTGGCTGAACATCAGCCAGCAGTGTGCCCAGACGGCCAAGAAGGCCAATGGTGTCCTAGCCCCTATCAGCAACAGTGTGGCCAGCAGGACCAGGGCAGTGATTGTCTTCCTGCACTCAGCACTGGGGAGGCTGCATCTCAAATCCTGAGTTCAGTTCTGGGCCCCTCAGTTCAGGAACAACATTGAGGTGCTGGAGCATGTCCAGAGAAGGACAATGAGGCTGGTGAAGGGTCTAGAGGGTAAGTCCTATGAGGAGCAGCTGTGAGGGTGTTGTGGTTGTTGAGCCTGAAGAAGAAGCTCAAGAGTGATCTTATCAGCCCCTACAACTGCTAGAAAGGAGGTTGTAGCACAGTGGGGATTGGCCTCATCTCACAGGAAACCAGTGACAGGACGAGAGCACATAGCCTTGAACTGCACTGGGGAGGTTCAGGTTGGACATCAGGGAGAATTTCTTCACTGCAACAATGGTTAAGCATTGGAATGGGCTGCCCAGGGAGGCAGTGGAGTCACCCTTCATGGAATTGTTCAAGAAATGACTGGACATGGCACTTCTGCACACTATGATCTAGTTCAGTCAAAGTTGTTAAACTTAATGATTCTGGAGGTCTTTTCCAATCTTAATGATTTTATATTCATTTTTACACACACACATATCAATGTTTGTATATAGAAGTAAATATCTAGCAAATACGACAGGATCAGTGGAAGGAACAAGAATAACTTTATTTCTGAAACAATTGTCAAGGTTTTCACTGTAGAAATGGATGAAACTTTTTTGTCTTATGATAATAGCTGTGCAAGTAACATTTAGGTACTTGTTCCTTTGTATCTCATGATGTCTTTGCAAAGACTAATCTCAGAAAAAATTCTCTGCTTCGCTTTATGTCTCTGTATCCAGATTATTTTCTTACATCTCCTTGACTAGCAGAGAAGCTGACAACTTGATTATATAAATAAACTTCCACATATTATATGGTCCCACTCACACAGAAGTTCACTCTTCAGCCTAATAAGACCATTTGGACACTAAGTACTGGCAGGCTAAGCTTTTCTCTTATTATAGATGCTCTCCTTTGATTTTTGGACAGTCTTGCTGCTTTTTCTAACATATCCTACCACCAGCATCTCAAAAGCCAATCAAGAATCCAGGTTCACAAAACAGAAGGAGAGGAGGTGCCTACTCTAGGAGGGCTCCAACTTCAGTGATGACAAGAAAACCTTGTCCCTTACCACAACCATCTGTGCTCTTTAACAGGGCATGAGCACTAAGGCCAACTACAGATTCAGTAGTTTTACCTAAACCTTTATTTTACTTGTCTTTCACTGTAGATGCTGATATTGTTTTGATTTAAACAAAGATGTACAATAAAAATACACTCCTAAAAGATCTCTGTCCATGCTGAATTGACGATTTTATTTTACTATTACTGATGAAGAAGATACTCCATTTTCTAGGGAGAAGACAAAAATTCTGTTCCATTTTTTAAACTTAGAAATACCAGAAACAGCTAAATATCAAGAGATACTTGAGTTATCTCATACTACTGAACAAATATTGATGTCAAAGATTTCTTTGAACACATGTGAGCCTGAGCCAATGGTAGAGGAAGACAAGAAATACAAGCCCTTACCATCTGATTCTTTTATAATCTTGTTGAAGCCTATAAAAAAAAGTGGGCTCAAACATACTTATTTTTCACAACTTAAAATTCTGTCTAGGATTCACCTATCTTATGCCTCTGGATGGCTATCAGTATCTAACAAGTACCATGGAGACAGGACACAGCCCAAAGTCCTTTCCCATGTAAGTCATGAGAGGCTAGCCATACTTTAGCTTGTCATTTGCTAGTTGACATGTTCTCCAATTCCACTGGAGCACTGCAAGCTAGGGATAGCTGAACTTTCAAGGCAAAAATCAGCAACAACATAGAAAAATAAAAAAAGCCACAACTCCCAAACCCCTTTTCCAGAGGCTTAAAAGGACAGTGGTCAGTCAAAATTAGCTTCTATGTCCTCCCTGCCATCCACTTTGCTTAGAGCACTTCAACATCAGCTAACTCCCACTACTTCTGCTAACACACTCCTTTGCATCCAAACTCAGTTAATACAGCTGGTAACATTGAAGGTGTCATCAGAAAAAGGAAGTTTTCTTTTGCCACTACAAATGAAAAAGGTTGTGGGCTTGAGAAATTATTCTGACTTGGTCACAGAACTACTGGTACTTAGTACTTTAAAAACCCCATAGAGGCCATTGGAATCCCACTGTGGGAGAAGGAGGAAGAGAAAACAACTCCTTCACACCCTTCAGAGACTCATTTGAGTCAGAAAAGGGTTTCACGGACAAAAACATCCCCATGCTTGAGTCCCCTGCTTTTGCTTTTAACTCATTTTTGCAGAATAAGCCTTTCTGCAGGTGCATCATCATCCAGCTGGTCTGATGAAGAAATGAAGAAGGTGGTAATGCAGAAACCCTCTGGGACAGAGCCACGTCTGTCAGGTCTCTGTGTGCTGCCTTATCAGAGGCAGGGAGTTACTGGGCACTCACAAGCTGACCTACCTGAGCCACACCACACTTCAGCCAGGTGGCACTCAGTCTCACCAGGCTCCTTGCACAGCTCCACCACATCTCTGCAGGTTGTTTCGGGGGTGACTGGCACCTCAGTGAAGTGCTGCTCATTGTTACTGAGGTATACAGTCAGAAACATCTGGAAAACAAAGGCAACAGCACACACGGTTACTTTGTGTAATAAAGGCAGACTGCACCTTGGAGTCACAACCCTCTCATTAAATGCATTCTTTCCAACACAATTATGTAACCTGTTATCAACTACTGTATGTACAGATTTCAAAACAAACCTAAATTTCTTTTTAAGGTATAAGCAAGAGACACTGCAGAAATAATCCCCTGCTCAACAAAATTACATTGCTGGAGGATTATTTGGTTTTAAATCCAGACCTACTGCTTCTTGCTTCTCTCAAGGTGATGTGTCAGAACTCCTCCCACTTTAGTATGTGTATATACTGCACTCACTTGATGCACCAGGAGAAAGTCATCTGGAGTTCAGAAACACTCTTTATAGTGAAAAACAATGGTAATCACACCTGGTATTGAGAAAAAAAAAGCAAGACCTTGCTACATTTGCAGTGAAGTAGAAACAATTTGTATTTCTGTAACATATTTCATCAAAAGGTTTCTTAGAAACACAAGTCAACTTGCTATTTGTCTAACTCTGAATACAAGGTGCCCCCACCCCTCAAATGCCATTCACAGGAAAGCAAGGATATTTTACTTGGCTTTCTCTTCACAGCTGCAGAAGGATCCTTGAATTTTGGTTATTCTGATAAACATACCACACACTTGGTGTTATTCTTGATCATTTCTTTCCTGTCACAATTACAGAATGACCACTCAAATATTTGTTGCCATATTTGAGAGAAAATACTGATGATTACTGCCTCAGAACAACATCTTCCTGTATGCTATCAATATTAAACTGCTATCAAAGTTTAGCTGCTAGCTAAAAATGCACATCAGTTCTCTCCTGAGACCTATTCTCAACTCCAGTATCAACTGGCTCCTAGTGGCATGACTTCCAGCAACACAAAAATCAGTCAAGTATCTCCAAGAAAGCAATTACTCCACTAAGCATTTCAAGCAACAGAAACCTATACAATTCAGTCTTTTTCATACAGCTGGAAAAGGTGTTTTCTCAGGAAAAAGACATAAATCCTTGCCTGTCCTAATTGTTAGAGGGTCCAAAAGTAAGAGTCCAAATCAAACAAGGTAGGAGATACAAGAATATCCATCTAAATAAAATCAAATAATTAAAGGCCCCACAAAAAATCATTACCAGAAGCATTATTTCTGTGAACAGACTGGCACGAGTCTTTATGACACTGCAAAGTCAAATTTAGACCCATCTTCTTCAGTTTTAGGAACCCAGTCTGGGTGATTCTTCCGGATACAACTATGGACACACACACATTCCTGATGTCTCTCCAAAGCCTTTCTGAGTGCCTTGATCCCCTCCATCACCATGAGAAGCTGCCTTCAGTCTTTTAAAAACTTCCACAAAAACACTCTACATTCAACATGTCTTGTTATGTATACTGCAAATATTTGGCCCATTTCTGCAGTATAAACACTTATGAAATGTGTTTTAGGCTCTGGCACTGCACCAGACTCAGCACCAAGAGCACACAGAATTTCTGACCTCCAGTTTTGCCCAGCTCCCCAAGACAAGGGTTTCTGGTAAATTCCTAAACACCTTCAATAAATATTCCCAGAAAGGAAAAAGCCTGCAGAGAGCAAACTCAATTTGCCTGGAATCTTTAGGAAAATGTCTAGATTCCCCCAACCATTTCCATGTCACACTGTGGGGGGAGAAGGAAACCAAAATAAAACAACAGCAACTAAACAAACAAAACAAAAAAACCCCCACGCACACACAAATCAAACTTGAAGCTTGTAAGGAGGGAAATCAGGAAAGAGAATGAGGAAAATAAAGGGGGCAAAAATGTTCTGGTTACTGCCTGACAATGGAAGGTGGTGAACCCAGTGGAGAACAGACAGGCAAATGGAGCAGGACACCCAGTGCTTGAGGATTTCTGACTTGAACCAAGGCTTCTGCTTCTTCCACAGTCTTGCTCTTGGGGGGGGAGCATCCCATCTGCCAGCTGGGATCACAGCTGCTCACCCAGGGGTGGCAGGGAATTGGTTTGAGTGCTGCTCCCCTCGCTGCTATGCTGTGTGTGGGCCAGAGCTGGGGCAGGCAGGTAGGATCAGTTTGCCACACACACTTATTATATAGGCAAGACAAGCACAATCACTCTGCTGCTTACAGCACAACAAGGTACTGACCTAAATTAAGAGACAAAGCTTTCCAAGCAGGAACTCTGACACCTGGCTTTAATGTTCTGCCACAGGACATGCTACCTTTTAGATGTAGTGTATCAAGAAGAGGCTGACAGTGAAGGACAGTGAAGGATGCCAGGTGCAGTCAGGTAAGAATATCTCTTAATCATAAAAACTGGGGCAAAAGGGTATAAAATAAAAAAGAGGCCCTTAAATAGCCTTAGAGCAGGGTTACATTGGTGTGTAAAACACATCAACCCTTCACATTTACTGTCATATCCAACCTCACGTTCAGAGCACCACTAAATCTCACAGGCTATGCATCTGCAACAACGTTTGTTAGTTTTAAAAGATGAGCTCACAGATGGGAATTTAGAGAAAATTATAAAAACCACAGCATCATACACAAAGCAGACCTAATTTGACCCTAGCACGGCTGTTCACTCTTCAGTGTGCCTGTCTATATCCAGTTGTTAATCCTCAGGATTTAGCAATACAGACAACTACACAGGAAGGATCACGAGTTGCCATTTCTATCCACAATGCTCAGGATAATTACTAATACATTAAGCCAAGAGCACTCAAACCTCCTGTGTGAGGGCCATTTCTGGGACTTGGTAGTACCTACATCACCTCTATCCCATGTATTCTAGGAACTAAGGAAAAAAAAGCAACCAAACTGCCAATTCCCTAAAAACATACCTCAAAGTCCTTAGAGTCTAGAGAAGCTAAAAGGTTATAGTACTGATGTCACCTCATTCAGCTTCCCTTTAGCTCCAGGGACAATGCTGAGATGATTAAGTTCTCTAAGTAGTTGTGCTCCTCCTCTCTCACACCAAAACGGGGGTCACATTTATCATCACTGCCTGCACAGCCACAAGGTCTCCTGGGCTACCCTGCTCCCCATCTGGCCACATCAGAGACTAGAGCAAGCTCTGACCAGAGAGCATGCATCACAGCTATGTCTCTCCCCAGAAAGCAGTGGAAAAGGTAAAGAAAATTATGTGAACCAAAAGCCTACTGTGGCTTCTTGGTACTGTTCATCACCCTTGGTGGCTGCTGTGGCTTGCACCACCTCGCACTGGGATCCCAAGAACTCATTCTCCTCCTGGGAACAGTTCAACTGTGACATTTATCAATTACTATCAACTAGTTTATATTTCTGCTTTATTGCTGTAAGGCAACAAAACCCAAAGGAAACAAGAATACTCTCATGACATCTTGTTCAGAAGTTGGAATCCTGTAGATGGCACAAAACAGTATCTTGCTCTTTCCTGAAACCAAAGATGTTAAGACAGTTATATACTGACATCCAAGAACTTAGAAGGGAAAAAAAAAAAAGGCATGCAAAAAAATTCAGTTTCAAGCTAGGCATAAATGAAGGACTTGACAAAAAAAGGGAAGACAAATCTCAGTCAGACCTTGCACTTCTTTTAAAGACAGCATTAAGGCAAACACTGATAATTTCTCATAGCCTTGGAGCAAGGTTTTTTCCTCTATACACTTTTAAAGTATGAGTTTTAGGAATGCCCAGCACACAGACTAAGCATTTTTAAACAGGACTCAGGTCCCTAAGTAAGTTCTAAACCAAAGCTCGCTCTCTCATTTCCCACCTCAAAGACATACTCACTATTTATAGGTACTGAAAAGCTCTAAAATGTAAAAGCATTGCAGTACTGTGGCATTCTTGGAAGAAACCAGGGAGGTGTTGTATACCTACTGAAGCAGTTCCTTTTAAAAAAAAAAAAAAAAAAAAAAAATCACATCGCAGATTTCAGCTGACTCTGCTACAGCTTAGAAAATAAAAGTTTGCAGTTATGGAGCCACCAAACGAGGCAGTTCGATCGGAGGCACCAAGGGCAAAGAGATGACCAAGGTCACATGAGCTAAAGCGAGAGACAGCTTTTGCAAGCTGTGACTGCAGCGTATGTACAAAACAACTGGATGGCAGAGTACTGAACATGAAGGAGGACTTCATGTCTCAAAAAAGCCTGCCACTTCAGACACAAATAAATAAAATCCAAATTGGCATGACTTGCTTTGAGTCCCCTCAGCATGAAACACATTCTTTTGTTCCACCTCATATTACTTATGGACCACCTCCAACTACAGCCTTCAAATCTGAATTGTAACACACCAAGACGAGACCATAACAAGAAAGCAACCAAACAGGAGGGCAGAAGAGGGCATCACATAAAGCAAGTCACACCCCATTTTATAATCCCCCATCTCTCTTCTGCAGCTCAGTCCAAACAGCCTGATATTTGCTAGCAATGAATGGGTCAGATTTGCAAAGTTCATCAATGGGATCATTTCATACAATTACACAATACTAAATATAACAGATCTCAACATCTACAAATACGTTTTCAACTGAAAGTAAAATATTTAAGAGTAGTTAACTCTACCAAAGTGCAAGGCTATGGCCACACCACATTTTGGCCCCTGCTTTGTTTCAATGCCAAAAAAAAATTTAAAAAAAAAGCCAAATCCGCAAGAAATAGCGTCCAAACACGTTTGGAATACTAATCTAAGCAAACACATGACTTATAATTTATATCCATCCAACAAGGTATCATTTCATATCAAAGGCTTCATCACTCTTCTCCTTAGATCAGAAGGCCTCAATTATTGATTAAAAGGTGGAAAAATAGAAATGCAATTTACTTTTCAGCTTTGATGGTATTTCTGTAAGGATCCTCTTACTCCTTAGTTACTATAAAACTGATGTCACATATCTTAGGTATTAAAATGATGCTAAAATGGACATTTTCTAACATACTGATAACATTCAATTATGCAGGATGCAAGTATTCAGAGGAACACTATGATGGTGCATGATGCAAATTAAAATACAAATGAAATACATCATTAATTCCTGAAACTACCCGAGTTTAAAGGAACACTTTCCACCAGGTTTCTAGTAAAAAATCTAGTTCAGATCACAAAATGTCAGCAACAGACAAAAACTCAGTCCCTTATGAAATACTATAGTCAAGTAAAGAGTATATTAAAAAAAACAAAAACAACTGTATCCTTCTTTTCAGTATTTACTGAATTCCCAACTTTATGCAGTCTTCCTGCACAGCATGGAACATACAATACAAACTGTGGCCTCTATTCATGCAGTATTCTTCATCTTCAAAGCACCTTATGACCAGGAAGTCCTGACAAGCAAAGCAGCTTCCTACTTTACAGGCAGGGAAACTGAGCTATACAAGAAGGCAAAACCAGAGTCAATCACATTATTTGATAGCCAAACAAGCATAATGCCTCTGGAAATCATGATTCATTTCATTACCTTCCATTAGAGGTAATAACATAATTTTGTACCACATTCCTCATCAGCTGCATTTTAGACTGAAACCTAATACCCTTGAACCACTCATTACTGGTGTTGAAGGTTTTTATATTTCCACAACACAGCTAAGTAATGGTCTCAGCTTGCATAACAGATTTTCCTAGCTCCCATTTTTAAAAAGGCATTAAAAGTCACTCTTCAGGTATTTCCAAACCTAAATAGTTTTGAGATTCTACGCATTTACATCCTGAACTAAAATGCATTTTTAGACGTTAGTTTCAGCTGGCAGAAAAACTAGCAACATATAAATTTTGTACTATCGTATTTCAAGTAGGTAACACAAATGAGAAATAACTGCTTTCATCCAGTTTTAGCCAAAAATGAGTCTTCCCCGATAAACAGAAACCACATCCCAATAATGGGTTTTAAATGGAAGTTTTGCATCTTACCTAGTGTGAACACTGGTGCTGCACCTTCCCAGATGGCCACAAAGAAATCAGCAGCTAAAACAGGTATTTTTGCTGACCTGATGCAACTTTCTAAGCAACAGAAGACAGCCTGCACTACAGCACATTTTCCTGATCTGATAAGCATCATTCAGAGCTGGTGCACAGTTACAGCTCTCCATTCAATGCAAAGTATATCACAATAATAAAGCACTTCAGAGATTCTTTTGCATGAAGTTCCTCAGCACCTGAAAACAGCCCTTCAGGAGGCAACATCCTCACTTATTGTGCCTAAAGATTAAGGTAAGCAAAAGATTAAGGTAAGCAAAAGATAATAATAGACTTACTAGAAGACAGGCACAAGGGATGATTGCTCCCCCTGATCCTTTTCATACTCAGCTGTTCAATAAAGGTTTAACAGCAATGGATGCAGAGTAAAGTTTAATATTTGCCCACAGCCACACCCAAGGGCTTGGAGTTCAGTTCTTGCCATCTCGCCCGCCGCATACACTACTCCACTTATATTGTCCTGGCTTTTGGCCATAAATATGAGAAAGGAAGTTCTGATGCAAGGTAGGTGGAGTACAGTAGGAAGCACCATGGGATTGTTCAGATTATTCCCAGTCTATATAAAGCACAGCCCTTTTCCCTTTCAATTGTATCACAGCAGAAAACAAGACTGAGCCTTTTACTCTCAATGGCATGGTAATTTCTGTTTGCATAGATTATTTTAAAGATAAGTTTATCATGCATTTGTATTTACCTTTGGTAAAAATGATGGTTTTCTTCCAGGACTTAAAATACAATGTACATCTATGCGCACTTGAGGGGGGATGGGGAAAATAAGTTGGAAACAGCAGAAAGGAAGCTTTGCTCTTCCCTTCCTTTTTTTCCCCTCCCTCTTATCCTTAATGTAGAGAGAACAGAATCAAAGCCATCTGCTTTTGGTATACACTAGTTAAACTGGGAAAACACTACAGCACAAACCCTACATTACATCTCACTATTAGGCATGCATCTGAATCATCATTAGGGGAATCTGAAGAGCTGCAAGGAAAACAGCCTGGGTTCCAGCCAAGTATTGTTGCTGTCTGAAATTAATGGACGTAGGTTTGCAATCCTCCTACTTCGTGAACTGCAGCCTCAAAGACAGCTCAGTGCTTCAGTTCCGACTTACTTATAAGGAAGATGCAATCACAATCTTCCTGTAAAACCTTGTAGAAAATCATCATCTTAGTTTAGCCATTTTGATTTTGTGAAATCTATCAGGTACAGCTCAGGACTGGTAAATAGAGGATTCCAGACCTACATCCCCCCCTTCCCCACCCCTTTCAGTAGATTATTACGCACGAGGTCATTAAAAGAGCTTTCCCAACAAAGACTTCTACTTTGAACCCAAATTATGCTTTCCCAACTTGACATTTTTCTTCAGGCATTTTCATACACAAGAAAGCAAAAGTCCTCCCATAAGCCAGACACCAGAAAGCACTATGCAAATGAAGCTCACTATTTCAGATGAGCACTAAGCACAGGAGCAACATAACTCCCTGTTCCTTGGCTGAGATACCACCTGCCACACATGGCAAGAGTGCCTCAAAAAATTGCAGATTTTAAAGTCACCTATACTTTTGCACTGCAAGTATCCATTGCAATACCAGCATCTGGTACAAAAAAAATTATCTAAAAGATACAACCAAACAAACCAGCCTGTAAGATACATAAACTAAGTTGGTTTCAGTAACATTATGTAGGAAACCACAGCATTTTACTGAGCACCCACGTTTGCCAATGCACTGCATATAGCTCATTTTGCTCAGACCTGAATCCACACTTGGATTTGCACCAATGTAGTTAAACAACTGCAGGAATTCAAGGTAAACAAACCCTGAATATATTCTCATATTACACCACATAGCACCACCTTCACAGATTCCTTACCACTGCCATCTGTGCCGCTCCTCTCCTACAGCATATCCCCTCCCCTCCCAAAATACTCTTTCCCTCTCTCCTCAAATCTTTCCTCCCAGCTCCTCACAGACACTACTTTTGCACCACTGTTCACTTCACCAAAACCTGCTGCAAGCTGACTGTCAGAAAAGCAAGCCTACACATGGTGTTTGGGCTTGTACTGTTGGTGTCCTACTTGGAGCTTACTCCTCCTCCTGGAGTCAGCAAAGTAGAATTGGATCTTTGGTGGCTTCCCCCTTCAGGCAGACTCTGCCCCAAGCTACACACGTTTGGTACACATGGAGAAAGAAATTTATCTGCCTGAAAAGAACATGAAAAACAATACCATGTAATTCTTACAATAGATACTGTGGCGTGGAAAAGGAAAACAGTCCAATTCGTACAACATAACCACAGGGAGTTACAGTTGCTCCTCCTCCCATTCTTCAGAATCATAACATGTGTTGTGCCTAAGAAGAGCCTAAAGCCAAGGCAATGTCCAAGCATAATGAGTGGGGTTATGAACTCAAGCTTAAGCCTGAATCATCTCAATTTTCTGTACTTGCATCAAACCCAGAGGCAGTCTTTGTACAAAAAAAAAAAAAAAGCAATAACTAAATGAAGGAAAATAAAAAAAAAACTAGGCTGCTCTTGCTGCTCTACAGCTTTGCATCTCTCCCACTGGGAATTAAGCACTAGGTTGTCCTGGCCTCCTAGATGGCCAGAGGCCAATAAAGGGCCACACTAAGCATGCCCTACTGGGACTCGTGAGAATTACACCTCCTAAAGCAGTCCCTTGAATCACATGTACATTCACACAGTGAAAAGAAAGCCCAGTGTTTTTCCTAGTAACAAAAAAAGACTTTGTACAAGACAAGATCCTTCACGGAGAAGGGAAAAAACAGATCCATGTCGGGGACTAAAGCATATTTAACACAACCTACACAGCACAGGCTATCACAGTAATCTGGCACCTGAACCACCCACACCACACCGCCCACTGCCTAATACACCAATCTTGCCTGGGTTTAAAAATACTCATTTTCTGCTTTTCCAGTCAACATATAATAATCCCACCAATAAAAAGATGATCAGCATTCACACCAGGAAGCACTCCAACCTCAGCCCACCAGAACATACAAGGCAATTCCACATTTACCATACAAGTGCCTACCCATACATCAAGCAAATTTATTACCTTCTATTTAACTCTGTGCTGCTGGGAGCGCCCATGAGGGAGCAAGGTACTGAAGCACAGAAGAGCTGCATTTTTTTTTTTTTTGAGTCAAGGTCTATCTAAAATAGTTTAAAAAATAGCACAAGAGAGCAGAAAGTCTGCGATATAAAAGCAACACAAAACAAATCACGTAGCAAGTCAGTAAAAAAAGAAGCATAGAGCTCTCATTTACTCTAAATTTAGTAACTTATAGAGCTCAGTGCCAAACACTTTTTGAAAATACATCATGTTAGTCACTCCTCCAGGAAAACAGCTGCCAAAATCTGTGTCCTACCTCCATGAAAGAGATCTATGACCAAACCACAACACTCATGACGTGCACAGGTAGGTCAGAGGATGCACCATTTCAGGCTGAAACAATGACACATGTTTATTAACACACAGGTAATTACATTGTGGGAAAAGTCACAGGACACACTGTTTGGGCTGTTCTATAATACAGCCTGACCAGACTGGTATCCTGAAGTGCATTACTACAATGTGAAATTCAGGGGCATTTTAACACACCACAAGTTGACATCTTCATGCTGCAAACCCAGAACATGCTATTCAGGCCATCCACCTTCGGGACAAGTAAAAAACAAACCAATGCAACCAGGACTTTCAGACCACAATAGTGTGCATGCTTCACTGCTTTCAAAGTCAGGTCTCACTTCTTATATATTTGCTGCAAGGGTGCAGAGGTGCTTCCTGTTGCATGAGCTTTTCATCCTCATTGAATAAATTATATGTATGCGTTAGTTCAACTTAAGCCTTGCAGCGAGAGAGAACACACAAAGATGGTGGTAAAAGGCCCCTCTATTACCAACTCCCAAGACAACACAGAGGTTAAGGAAAGCATAAGGTACCACTTGACTGCTACACCTCAGCCAGCCTAAAAGGTGAGCTGAGATAAGCACACCATGGTCTTCTCAAATCCACCCTCGCTGTGTCTCATCACGCAGCCACATGGCAAATCACTTCCACTGGGTAAGTCTTTCAGTTGCTTCTTGTCATTTCCTCCCAACCATCACTCAACTCCTTACTAAATTTTCAAGGGGAAGCTACAAAAGACACGTGGCTTTGGGTGTGGATGGAAACCAAAGGAACAAGACCATCCATTTGACTGGCATCCTACTATTAAATTAATGGGGTGTAATGTCACACACCACACCTCTGCAGAAGGGAGGCTCTTTCCAATTCACCACCAGCTCTGGGTGGGTACACACCCCTGTTGCAATGGAAGTGCACCTTGAACAACAACCTTCCCTTGTCAGATCCAGAAGACTGCCAGGCATTTCCAGGCAACCAACATAAGCAAAGACAATGAGGATGAAATGCCTATGCTCCATCATCATATCTACTTTACAACAGCTGATGCTATCATTCAAAGCCATAAAGGGGGTTTGTCCTACCACTTCAGGGCTGCAAACACACAGGAAGCCATTAGTAACCGAAGCAGCACACGTTCAGCTGGCACAGAGGGCACTTCATGCTTTTGCACGAAAGCAGACCAATCTTTTTCATTATTTTGCAAGTTAAAAGGGATCAGTGGGGCTGTTCCAACACTGGAAGCGATGGATTACCAGATGGTCTTAAGATGACCATATTATAATGGGATACGTGAAACTACAGAACTGGAAAGGGGAAATCCTGTCCCTTCAGTCAGCCCATTAGCCCAAGCACACCACTTGAATTAACCTTCACTCCTGTAACGTGGAGTTCTACATGCTTTAACTGAAGCCAATCCCATTCAGCTACTCTAACAGAAGCTGCAGAAGGGTGGCAGATTGTGGAGTTGATCACTGTCTGACAGGTTTTATTTAAGTGCTGCTCACTCCCCAGAGCTCTTTCTAGGCGATACCAGGCTCTACACAGACATGCCAGATGAGAAGGGAAGGCAGAGCAGTTCATCAGCGCAAGGCAGCAAGCTTGCTGTGTGACTTTTAGCTTTACATGTTGTCACCAAAGTCATAGATAGTGAGCTCTGCAGATGGCCTAGTATGAAATGGCATTTGCTTAGGTGACGTCACACCTATGTTAAATGAATTAAAGAGTTTAATCAAATAGCATTTATATTATGCTAGGCTTCTCTTGCCCCAAGAACTTCAGTTTTGTCCCTCTCAGCCTGTCACTATTTGGCTACTCATTCAGTTCCCCTGGAGGCAGAAAACTTCTTCTCTAACCCAACATCACCAAATCCTATTTGCAAGACAGATACTCTAAAGAACAATATTTTTGGGGCAATACAGGTAAACCACTCTGCAGAAGGGCCTCATGGGCAAGACCTACAATAGCAGAGGAACAACAATGCAGAGGCAAGAAGCATGGAGTGCTGTTTCCATAGCTTCCCTGTACAAACCTTTACTGGTAGTAAATCATGTTCCAAAGGGCTGAAAGATACCACATGGCCAGTGCTGATAAAGCAGCTATGGGGCACCATGACAAGCAAGCAAAGCTCTTCAGAGACAGAGCTCGTACATAACCCATGGCAGAGCTGCTTTGTCATTTTTGGTATTTCACAGGAGAGCTTTGTGGCACTCTCCAAGAAGCAGATCTAGAGCATTTTGCCCAGCCCCTACACACTCTGCCTTTCACGACACAGCAACACCTCCCTCCCTCTGTTACAGCCAGAAATCAGCCATTCCCTGCTATGTCAGCTTTTCCCCAACACTTGACTATGTTGAGAGACACACTCTCAACTCTACAGTTTTACTATAGCTGAAATCAGAGAAGCTCTAACAAATACTAGGAATACCATCCTTTGGAGGGTCTACCCTGCCCTGGGCTGCCCAAAGATGGCAAGAATGGGTTTCACTTTCCTGACTAAGTCTGGCATAAGCCACCAACCACTGCTGTGCACGGCTCAGACACTGATCCGGGCAAGATTCTGCATTCAGGGCAGCATACACTTGCATAGGATGGAGGGCAGGGTAACAAAAGGTCTTTGCACACACTTAAAAAAAGGATAAAGCACACTGGACAAACCACCACTCTCAAGTGGCAAGGAAATTAGCAAGTTATAAGTGTACACAAGTATGACAGAAACAGCTGAATAAGAGAGGGAGTAAAAGCCTTCCCATAGACTTCTGTGTGATTTGCCAGCCCAGCCAATCTGCACAACTTTAATTTTGTCCAGCAAAACTAGTGAACGAGGGTTGAAATCCCTGTGTGTCTTGCTAAAGGCTCTTATGGCTACCGAAACCTAAGAAGGGAACAATCACATTGCAGATGATCAAGCCTCCACACTCGGAGAATGCAAGAGAGATACTCTACCCCAGTGCTTATATGTAGTCTTCCAGCTCCTTGTTCACACACTGCATGGCTGCAACCTGTTCACACACTCCTAAGTTGCTGCCACACTGGAGTTACATTGGTGGTTTGGTGCAGAACAGAGCTCAATGGGGGTAAAAATTACATTAAAACACATTTAAAAAGAACTCACTGAATAACAAAAAATTACGGATTTTTTCTCCTCTAAATGACAGAAAGAAAATGAAAGTAAGAAAAACACACAGTTCCAGAGACTCCTCTTTAGCTTTCAATTTAAAGAAACAATGGGATTTAACACACTTAATGTAATAGAGGAAAACTAGTAAACTAAGCTTAGATCTAAATTATTCCTTAAGCAGTTAAGCCTCACAGAATAAAAGTATCAAAAGACAAGGAAGATCTCCTAACTCATTCAACAACCAGAAAAAAAAACCTGAAGCCAATCCACATACAGCTTCTCATATGCAAGATATGCCACAAACAGTGAAATGTGAAGACTGACTTCACACACACGTAAAGGATTTATGAACAAGCACCTCTTTTGAGGACTATTCTCAAACATGGAACTACAACCAAGGTTCTCTCTCCGCTTGTAATTAATCTTATAGAAGTAGGGGTGCAGGCAACCCAGTTACTTTAAGATCATTTAAAAACTTACACTGGATACAACAGACTTGTATTCCAGGTGCAGCACAATGTACCACTTGGTTTGACTCCATGTGGTCTCCCAAATCCCAGGCTGAACTCACCACGTGACCTTGAACAGGGGCTTGAGCTCCGTGCAGTCAGATTTTTACAGACCAAATGTTTGATATTGAATAACTCAATAATGTCAGGAGCTTTCAAGTCAGCTTTCAGTCAATTCCATGTAAACGTGCAGCCATTTCGGCATGAGTTTGGGTTTTATAACCCAGGTACACTGAAGATAAAAGCATGTAAGAATCAATTTTATAATCAAGAGAACGAGGGATAACTGCAGTAGATGCTTGATTTTAAAATATTTATACTTTACTTTGCAAAAGGACGAAATAAAGATGTAAGAATAGGATAAAAAAAAAAACACCTCACACTAGAAAAAACAGAGTTTTTTCCTAATCCTCCTTTTTAAAATATACACCAATAAAAGCTATGGCACTGCACACAGCCATCTATCAAAGGACCATATCACATGACATGGGAGCACCACGGTAGCATAGAAGAAATTGGTACAGAAACAATCTAATCAGCTCAGTAAAAAAAAAAAATTCTTGGTATTAACACCACAGCAACAAACCCCAAAGGTTCATCCTTAGACACCAGCGGGTTCCACATCCACACAATACCATCGCTATGGTGAAAGAGTGGATGAGCACACATGCATGACTAACTCTAAACACCAGCAGCAAGATCCTGAATATTAATGATTAACAAAGTGCAAACAGCAAAAGTGGAAGACTAGTTTCTGCCCTTTAACATGTCAGACTCACAGTTGCTGCTCTGTCCCCAATTCACTCCCTGTTCCCTCCCCATGAACATTTATCCCAAACTACAGCAAGTTATCTCATGTTTTAGCATTTCAGATCTTTCATGTTCCACAGAAGTGTGAAACCTCTAAAACAGTTCGGCAGTAGTGACTAAGATAATTACGTATACTTCCCATGATGTCCAGGATTTCTAGTGACCTTTACACACAGTATCATCCAAATGTCTGGAAACTGAAGATCAAAAAGGCTTTGCCTGACTCACAAGTGACTAAGCTGAGAGAAACCAGGCCTGGAGATAATAAAACTGTGAGCAAAGAGAACAGTTTTATCTGCTCGTTACCTCATGAATAGGAGCATCCTCCACATCCCAGAGCACTGAGTAAATTTTTACACTTCAGAGGACGGTGAAAGCCCACAGTTTAAAAGGGCCTGGAGGTTTCCTTTGTTATCAGAGGGCACATGTAAAAAGAAGCAAGGAGCCCAGCTCAGCCACAAAGCCACGGGAAGTATCTTGAGTCGTTTCCTCGGGGTTATCCGACTCCTTCGGAGCGGCTGTACGGCAGCAAGGCACGACTCTGCCCATAATTAAACAAGCTCAATAACATACACAGCGGGAGAGAAAGGAGAGCCCCCAAGGCAGACTGCTAACAAGGACAGAGGCTACACAAATGGAGCACTTTCAAGTCTGTTTCTTAATCAATAATTTGAAAGGAATGCCAGGCACATTGCCACTCCACTGGTTTATTCCTTTATACCTGCCTCTTTTAAAGGCCAACGGACTTGCATGTAAATTAATCCCACAAAGCAGACCTGCTCGCTAATAAAGCGGAGATCCCATCTGACAACAGTAGGAAGGGGAAACAAAAAAAAACCCGCTGTGAATTATCCACCCATCCCAAACCTCATGAGTGCATACTAGCCCTTGAAACTGTAAATGCAAGGCACTCACACCCCGAACTGTTGAATAGATCAGAAGACATAATTAGCTATTCCCATGGCCTCCACAGCTTGATCTGGTGCGAATTTATAATATTGCCCTTCCCCCATTTCCGATAAAAGCCACACAAAGAAACAAAGATGTTATATTATGCAACAGTATGTTAAATATAAATTGCAGATGGAGGGCCAAGATATTTAAAAAATATCTGATAAATTAAATGCATTTAAAACTATTCCTGGAACAATTATTCACTGCACAAGGAAAAAAAAAAAAAGGTTAAAAAAATCTTGTTGTAAGAACATGAAGAGAGGGGAGGGGAAGGAGAAAAAGAGCACTCTGGGAACCTCAAGGCAGTGTTCACTATTGAGCATCATGACAGGTCACAGTCTGTAAGAGAAGTGCAAGAGGTTTGATAAGCTTAAAGCTAAGCTCAGCAAAACAATAATCTAAGCTTTATTCAGCATTCTAGACAAAATACTTAAACACTGAATACAATGTTACAACTTCTACAATATTAGCATTAAGTGGAAAGTCAGTTAAAAGAACATACAACAAGCTAAATCCTCCAAGCAGATGCACACAGGAGGCATTTTCTCAGAAGAGCTCATAGTCTGAAATCCCATTCATGAACAGAAATCCATGAAAGGGGACATTAACACTGTTTTTCTGGACTGATAAACATGATCAGAGCTTAAATAATTAAAAGGCCACAGGAAACGGGGCTGAGATCCTACAGTTCATCTACTGTTATCATAACAAACTCTACCGGGGGTCCGTTTGTTTATCGATTTACAGTTCCTCATCTCACAAAGTACAAGAGACTAACTACAGAACTTCAGCAGAAATTAAACTGCCAGAAAAGTGTTTCCTAAGAAATTTGCGAAAGATGGGCTGCTGCTACTACTACACAATTTCATTAGTTCAGAATCCAGATGGCAGCGCCAATTAAATGCCTAATGGGTCAAGGAAAGCAACTTTATTGTAGGGGGTTTTCAAAAGGTAAGAAATACGAAAATATGTACTTTAATTGCAATGCTAACCAGACATAGCAACTCTGAGAAAAACACTTGGGATAAGACGTTCAACAGATCTTAAAAGGAAAGTGTAACTCCTTGTGGTATCAAAGTTCCAGAGTTACACTTAAAAACTCAGCTTCACTTGATTAGAAAAGAACACACGGTTATCAGGAAACTTCAGATTCAGAAATTTCAGTCATTTCTGGTGATAGAAGGCAAAACTTAATAAGGAATTTAAGTGCTCTCCAGTTTGCCAAGTTAGTCCTTAACAATACAGCTGCGTGTCTGGATCCCTCCTGATCCCGAGGAGGCCCCCAGTAACTCCTGCACATAATTCAAATTGCAAAATGTACCCTTATCTAGATCAACGGGGTTTGATCCAAAAACTTTCCCCGGCATTAAAGGGTAGCTCATTCTGTTTTACCTCCCACTATCAGACAAAAAAAAACCCCAACCACAAACATTTATCCAGCACGCATAATGACGCAAATTATTTCTCAATACATGCTCATTTTAGGGTAATAATGTAAAGTGAGGGAGAGAAACCAATTATGCGGCAGAAAAATATGCTATTTTACAAACTGTTTCCAGCTTTTTTTCACTACTTAACAGTACCAGTCACACTCCCACAAGCCTTCACAGATGAAAGGTGAGCCAACTTCACACAGCTTGCCAGCATTAACCCTGTTATTACCTTCATCAGTAGAGCTACATACAAATTACTTCCTAGTACACCCTCACGCACACTTCCAATCACTGTCCTGACATATGGTTACAGCAGCAGTTTAGCTCCTATCTGTCACTACCACAAGGAAAGCATTCCCATTTCGGGGTGGTCACCCAAGAGCACGAGGGATTGTGCTGCTACAGCAGTTTCCCAGCTTTTCACTGGCAGCTACTCAGAGGTGAATTCCTGGCTGGGCTCACGTTGCCCGTATTCCTCACTCGGGGTCACAAACGCTGTTGTTTAATCCCTTGCCCACAACTGTCTTCTGGAACGCAGGGGAGGGACTTGAGGCGACAGTTAAAAATCCTATACAGGCGGTTTTATTTGGAGGGTGAGGAAAAGAGACATCATAAGAAACAATAAGAAAGAAACAAAACATTTTCTAGACAGTTTAGAACCATTCAAACAATGCAGATAAAGACACTCAAGTCCATGAGCACCTCATTACCACATAAGTAAAAAGGGACTCATGCCCAGCTCCCTTCCGACTTTAAACACTCCTTCTCTCCCACCCCAAACCCTTAATTTCTTCATTAAAATAGAAACGAGGCTTTATTGTTATTAACTAAAAGATAACCGGGAAACCTGCAGAAATACTTAGGAAAAAAGATAAACAACAAGAATAACTTTTGACTCTGCATTTTCCACAATCTCATATTCACAATTCACACGAGTGTATTTGCTCAAAACGCTTTCAAAGTGGCAAATGGCTGTTTAGGTGTCCCACAGGCAATGGATAAGAGCACTTCTGTAACACCCTTTATGAACTTTTAGAAATCTTATCCCTCTGCATACTGTAACAAAAGTAAGACTGTTTGTTTCCTTGTTTTAGGCTGTTATTGGGGGGTTTTTTTGTTTTTGTTGTTGTTTTGCTGTTTGGGGTTTTATTAGCTGAATTAAAAGTTCCAATACTCATAATACTTCTATTTTTAATACCTTAAGCCACTTTCAACCTTCACAAATCTTTCATTGTTTGTAGTAAATACAATGTGAGAAGGCTGTATTAATTCCTTTATTTATGTGTTAAAAACCGGAATCCCTAATGAGTTGAGTCATGAGCCCAAGAGAAGTCTGAGCCACTGGGGCAACGCATACTCTGGAACTTGTCACCTGCAAATGATGTTGGGGTAAGACTGCTCCTGCTTGTTTTCTCCTTTATTTCGACTCGGTGACAACGAACTCGCCAGCAGCAGCATCTCCTGGAGGTTTCACTGTTATATGAGGGTGCTTACCTAGTTCAGTTTTGACAGGGATTGAATTAACACCTTATTATATTTGCTGCTTGTTTTTCTAAGTTTTCATAGGCAGGCAACACCACAGTTGCACAACATACTAGCTGTTTTATCTGTAGTCGGGCTCTTTTTCTGTCTGTTCCTCCCTCATTAGCTACAGCAACAGTCACCCAGCCTTCTCTAGTGTTCTGCGAGATCAAATTATCGCTCATTATTTCCTCCTAATTGCAGAGGAAGAACCTCACACTTACAGCAAAACAAGCTTCCCAGAAACACCCACAGCCTTTCAGCATGGATTCCCAGTTTCACCTTTCAGTACGGTTCCTTCCTCGTTTGATTCATTCAGTTCCTGAGGAGTTAAACTGGAAATAATGTTTAATAGAAGAATGCTGTTGAAAGAACTACCTATGCGTGCAAAGCTACTCGGTATCGAGCTCGGCAAGACAGGCCGTGTGGCCCGGGGGACGATGGCACAGAGAACACTTCAAAGCACCCTCAACTCGGACCAAACAGGAATTGAGCTGGTCGGAATTTTCTGTACATATCCCACTTTCTCAGAACAACAAAATACGGATTCCAAGGGGCATGCCTGCTGGTAAATCCAGGTATCCAGTGGCAGGTGTACTTTCGAAGGAAACTATTTCATGATACCTCCTTCACATACTGGAAACTAAGCAAAGCCGCTGTGCTTTACTTTCATCCGATTTCAGCTGACAGAAACGGTGCAGAGGTTTAAAATTCATAGAGGAGGTGGTGCTCCCTGCGCCTTTTGAAAGTGTTAAAGCAGAGACACCTCCCAGAGCAAGGGCAGGTTTCACACACACAGCCGCCAACAGCTCCCGAAACTCTCCCGGCCGACTCTGGGAATACCTGGCCCCGAGAGCTCCTAATCACTTGGAACCATAAACAACATGGACACCATCTTCCTCCGGGAGCCTGGGCACTCCAAAACAAAACCACCCCCACCCCACAGAAGCAGCACAGGCGGCTTAAAGCAACTTTAAGAACTTCATACCATTAAAAAAAAAAAAAAGGCAGGATCCCGACTCGGTGCCCGTTTCCCCCTCGGGGAGCACAGCGAGCAGACCCGGCGGGGAAGCCTCATATCGCCGGGAGCGGACGAAGGGAGAAGCCCCCGGGCGCTGTGAGCCCTCCACGGCCGCCCCTGCCCTGGCTCGGCTCCAGCGGGCCCGTCTAGCAAGTTGATCCCGGCGTGAAAGAGGAAGAAAAGGAAAACCTACGGCGGAAAAAAGCCGGGAGGGGGAGGGGAAGTCCCCGCGCGGCCGCGGAGCCCGGGCTGGCCGGAGGGAGGAGGGCAGGGAATGCCGGACGAAGGGAAGGAGGGTCGCCTCCCGCCCACCTCGACGTCCGCAGGATCCATTTTCCCTCCCGCTGCCCCGCTCCAACTTTCCGCGCCCGCGGGGAGCCCCCGTCCCGCGGAGCCCCCGGGACTCACCGGCATCATCTTGGAGCCGAACCGCATCGGGGCGGCCGGTGCCGGCCCCGCCGCNGCCACCCCCGGCTCCGCTCCCAAAGTAACCCCGGCCCGGCGAGGAGGAGCCGCCGCGCCCCGCCCGCCGCCCACCCCCGGGAGGGGCCGTCCCGCCTCCCGCCCCGCTGCCGGTGCCGGCCCGGGGCTCCGCGAGGGAGGTCGGACCGCCTGGGACTCGGCGGGGGTTGTGGCCATCCGAGGTGCGTGTGAGTGCCCGCGGGGCAGCTCCGCCCGCGCATCCCACCGAAACGCGCCTGTTTCGGGGCCCCACGGAGGGCGAGGGGCACGCACAGCGCCGGTGTTCCCTGGATCGGCAGCGGGGGGGGGGGGGG
>VXBA01002282.1:388084-399148 GCA_013399895.1 Serilophus lunatus
CAGCCCCCGGCCAAGGTCAGGCTTCTACACCAGAGCCTCCCTTTAGTCTGATCTGTGACTCCCTGCCTTCCCTGCCGCCTCAGACGGACGGTCCTACCGATAATCCCGCTCTTGCTCCCCGCGTACGCAGCCAATGGAGCATCCCTGCCCAAGGGCAGTTTTATTTTTCGGTATTTTTGGTTGGACCTAGCAGTCGAGCTACGGTCAGACATCATTGAGATGCCGAAACAGTTTTAAGAGACCCATATGAAGGTTGGGCTGTCCAAAAAACATCCCCGCAAATCTTTTACACCCACCTAAGAGGGGAGAAAAGAAAGTTTTCCTTTCCCTGGACCAGGGCGCAGGACACCCATTTCAAACTCAGGCACTTCAAAAGCTCAGAGAAATCTTGGAAGAAAAGTATGTTCAATCAGCACGGATACAGGGCTCTCAGCAGGAAAACCAGCTCCATCTGTTTTTCCTACTCGTACTACAATCTTCGCGATAGCTAGAAAGGATAAACTCGGAGAGGGGGAGGATTTGAAACCCCCAGATGAAGGAATTAAAAAAACTTCGGAGCCAATTTGTATACAAACATCCCTTTCCAATGAGGTAAAGAAACTTTAGAGAGCACCGATAAACCCCCAGGAACTCCCAGACGATAACTTGAGTACTGTTTAATACAACACTGCCGCGCTGGGGGGGGGGCAGGGGGGAAGCGGGATAAAAACATGGGCCAGCCCGTTGCGTGTCTGTCCCAGTCCCGCCGGGACCACTCCCGTATCCCTCTATTCCTGTATTCCTCCCTCCACTCCCATGTCCCTCCGTCCCTCCACTCCCGCATCCCTCCCTCCACTCCCGCATCCCTCCATCCCCGCATCCCTCCCTCCCCTCGCCCCCCGCGCCGCCGCCGGCCAATGAGGAGGCGCCGCCGGGGCCATGACGTCACCTGCCCCGGCTGCCATTGGGCGCCTGGCGAACACAACGCGGGGTCTCCCGGCAACGCCGTGACGTCAGGGCCCCGCCCCTTAACCCTTCGCATCCCGAGCGCGGTTCCCTGTTTCCCCCCGGGAAAAGCGGCCCCTCGCAGCAGCGCCGGCCCTCGCTGCCTTGGCCACGCGAGCTTGTTTGGCCCGAGGGTCACCCAGCAAAGCCCTGCATCGCTCTTAACCCCCGCCGGCAGAGCGTTATCTGGGAATTCCAGCTCCTTCCCGCGGCCTCGATTTGTGGCCGTTCCTATCCGCTTCTCCGCTGCCCGCACACGTGGGCCGACCTACCCACCGACGGTTTATAAACCCACTTTTCATTCGGCGAGGTTGGTGGGGGTTTTTTGGAAGCTCCCGCTTTAAATTTATTTTACAAGATAAAAATGTTAGTGGCCAAAGTACGTGGCGATGGAGAAGTGAAATTATTCAAATAATGGAATCATCAAGGTTGGAAAACACCTGCAAGATCACTGATTTCAACCATTAACGCAACACCGCTACGTCTGCCACTAAACCATGTTTCCAAGTACCATGCCGACACATTTTCTGAACATTCCCAGGGATGGTGACTCCGCCGCTTCCCTGGGCAGACTGTTCCAATGTTTGACCACTCTTACAGTGAAGAAATCTTTCCTAATATTCCTCATTTCTAAACCTCCCCTGGTTCAACTTGAGGGGATCGGTTCTTGTCCTATCCTTTGTTACCTGGGAGAAAAGATTGACCCCCCGCCCACCTCGCTATAACTTCCTTTCAGGTAACTGCAGAGAGTGATAAGGTCCCTCTGATCACCCTTTTTTTGAAGTGAAATACCCCCAGCTCCCTCAGCTGCTCCTCATAGGACTTGTGCTGCAGACCCTTCACCAGCTTCATTGCCCTCCTTTGGACACGCTCCAGCCAAGGATTCTGCAAAACTCTGCTGAACTTTTAGAAGCATCTAGCTGGTAAGGGATAAAATAAGGAGTATGAGCTTAATACATACGCAAATAATAAATACAGACAGAAACTATTTATAATAATAAAACATTAAAATATCATTTTCTAAGACTGTAAAATAAAACTGGAAAAGGTTAGGCAAAAATCAACTAGAAACGATATTTCACGTGTGTGTATGTGTGTGGCAGCTACATTTTCCTAGTGCATTCCTCTTGCAGGTAAATCCACAGAAGTCTCTTTTGGCTCAAGTTCTAATTTTGACATCTTCCCAAAAACCCCACAAAACTACAACCCCATCCCTGCTAAGGAAATGAAGCTCCAAGGGGTGCACCTATTTATTACACAGGCTCTGTGATGAGGGCTCTCCGCGCCATCTGGTCTCGCCCTTGAGATCCCAGCTCCTCTCCAGCAGAGGGGCCAGCGCTCGCCAGGTTTGCAAGTGAAGTGGGATCAGAGCCGCCCGTGCCCATCTCGCCAGCACTGCTCACCCTCCCCACGGCACATCACATCTCTGCCTCCTGCAGCAACTCACACGTGCTTTCACTAGATAAGCAGGACATGAATTCCCCATAGCGGGTTATTAATTACAGGAAAGATTTTCGTGTTTACAAGCAGGGAGGCAGTGGTTCTCCCACTGGCGAGCAGAAACATGTGAGAGTTTCTGACCGCGGGTTCAGTCTCTCCTGTGTCAGCCGTCGGAGGTAACTGGGTCACTCGCAGGAGAATTGGCAAGGGGCAGCAGTTCCCAGTCTTGCATATACAGGGCTGTCACAAAAAGGAAGAGAAGGTGAGATCCACAGGACCTGGAGCCAATGGCACAGCTGAAGCTCTGCACCTCTTCCCAGGTTCCCGCTATTTTTGGCATGCTGCAGTTGACTAAGACCATATGCAGTTCCCTAGAAGCAGTCACAGCAAGAGTTCAGGGGAAGTTAGCACTCGTGGAACGGCTTGAAAAGGATACAACAAAATGAAAAGAAACTCCACCAAGCCACTAAACAAAAATATAGCAAAATCATTCTTTCCACAAGAGATCTACTTGATCTGACCCACAGAAACCTGCAGGAGCGGAAAGACGTCACAGGCAGATAATCAGCAGAAATCAATAGCGTCTTTTCTCGCTGTTGGTCTTGTCATACAACGGGATCTGTGGGAGGGCCCTGGGAAGACACTGCTGTATTTCAGGCACTCCGCACACTACTCGACTCAAAACCTCCACTTAACTTCTTCTGTGTTTTATCTAAGCAATTGTAACAGTAACTTCTCATCCTCCGCCCTTCCCGAAACATCTTCTGCCTAACACTGCATCCAGATCAGTCAAGTAGCCTTTTACAGTTCTGACACAATTAGGAAGATTATCAGTAACATCTCTTTTGCAATAACTTGTAAGAATTAAGAAAAAAAAGTTGTACCTGCCAGTTGTTTGTAAAAAACCCATTTAATTATTTGTCAAAAAGATGATGAATATGATTCTTAGACTGTTTCTAAGACAGCAATTTCAGAGATGCTTTGTCAGAAATCAACAGAACAACACGAATGTAAGAGGTCCAGGAGGGCAGGTGGTTTAGATTTGCTGTCCGCTGCCACCTACTGTTAAAACTCCACCAAATCAGACTTCTGAGCTCTAATTCGTGAGGGATGTAATTTAAGAGCCCAGAAGGAATGGAAAGCTATGGAATTGAGATTGCTGTGGAGGGCGGGGGGGGCGAAAGTAACATGCCAAGAGAATTGCTCACCTAAACTGTTCGGGCTAGGGCACAGCAGCTTCACAAGTTTGGATTCTTTCCAGCGAAGTTGAACTTTTGCCACTTAATTTATACAGATAGTCTCCAGCTCAAGATAAGGCCTTGACTAGACTGAGCTGTCAAACTTCTTCACGAACAGAAAAAAGTAGCTATAGGAAAAAAACTGATGGTTTTACATGTTCACCACCTTCATACTGTTCTGCTAATCCATCAGTTGTCCTTTAGTTGTTGTTAGATTTATTTTCACTATTTAATGTTGCATTTTAACTATTTAATTTGTTTTTAAAGCATCAGAAAACTGACCTTACAGCTGAAACAGTTTTGGGGAAAACATGCAGCAATGATTAAGTCTATTTCCCACTTGGAAAAAACAAAAAAAGGTTCACTAATTCACAGAATCATTCAGGCAGGAAAAAAACTCTGATACCATCAAACCCAACCATTAACCCAACACTGCCAGGTCCACCACTAAATCTGTCCCTAAGCACCACATCTACACATTTTTTGAATACTTCCAGGGACAGTGATTCCTCCACTTCCCTGGGCAGCCTGTTTCATGCTTGACCAAGTTCCAAAGTCTGCAGATGAGATTTACAAAATCTTTAAAGAAATCTGCTATCAACACCAGCTAGGATATCCCATATTATCCCAGGGCCTGTTTCCAAAGCAATAGCCTTTGGTCTACATCACACTCAAAGCAGTACATAAGAAGCATTTAGCAGGTGCAAATATTAAATTAAGACACAGTAGCTTGCCACAGCTCGTGTCAGTCCAATTCTCTAAGTGTAAAGGTTTTCTTGGACCCCATACCATAGACACACCTTCCTCCTGGTGATAAGCTACTTCTAAGACATCTGTGTCTGGCAACTGAAATGAGCCTCTTGAGCTGTAATCCCCTTTAGGGAGTTTACCACATCAGTGCATACTTAATGCAGAACATCATCAGGCCCCCATTTGGATGGTTTGTGTTTTGTTGAAAAGTACATTCTGTTTTCAGACAAAGTCCATTTTGGCTGTGACATATACTTCCTTATTCACACAGAGATGATACTGGTTTAAAATCTAAACAAATAATTGTATTCTGTCACATTCCTATGCAACAGCTCAAACAAAAACCTAGACTTTCCCAACATGAGGAACAGCTGAGCTACACTTACCTCACTCAGAGGCATGAGAGCCCATCTCTTGCTTGTGAAAGCACTTACTACAACACAAAGTCAATATAAAATTCATGGGTCACTTTATATATGAACTGATAACACATCTAAACAACTGCATGAAACCAGAGAGGTCCAGACTCTGTAAATTTAAAGTTAGTTAAAAATTATTTCTTGCTTAACTTGCATCCTCTCTGTAAACCAACCTCATTATCCAAGTTGTGAGTCCCACGTGGACCCGCTGCACAAAGTACATACTCAATCATGTTACTTAGTAAACTAATAGTTGTTCAGAGCCAGCAGCACCCAGAAAACACCAGCACTCAAAAAATACTTTAGAAATTTGCATCGATCTTGTTGCAACCTATTCAGTTGTTAAGCAGCTCATTTAAAAATAGTTTCAAAGGATGATTCTGTGAAAACAGAAAGTGCCATTAATATCACCGTACACAAGCATCACTCACAGTAAACAAAAGCCTTCTGTTTATTCCAGATCAGCCAGAAGTTATTTAACTTCAGTAAACTAAATCTTCTCCAACTTCTCAAGTTACTTGCTGAAAGAAAATTCTAATTTCCTCACTCAAAATTTTTTCTATGTAATTTAAACGCAGCGTGGGTTTTGTTTTTTTTTCCTTCAGAGGTAATTTAACAACCAGCCAGCTAAAACAAGTCTGCACTGTGTCTTGAAAAGAGAAGAAATGAACTTCCCCTTCCATTAGTCCCCAGCATCTTTAAACAAAATGTAGGCTGGCACAAATTACTGGTTTATATGCATCACACACAGCTGCTGTTCTTCTCAATAACTAAATTATATTCACTAGACACACTCTGGGTCCCTGTCAATTTATCTCAGCACAGATCCTGACAAGAAGACCCTCAGTAAGAAAACGTCTGTTTGAGGCAATTAAGCAATGTGAGAAAGCTGTGTCTGCCTGCAGCCACTCATCCAGCCCCATTAGGAAGCTGGTCAGTGAGGAAGAACAGGGAAAGAACAAATAAAAATGCTCATTAAGCACGAACATACTCAGCTGTTGCAAACAGGAATTCTGTGATCAAAATCCCATTCCTTACCAGAAGCTTTAGGACACTGATTGGCCACAGAGTGACACTGAACCTTCATCCCAGCTGGATGTTTAGAGAATGTGGGGAGTTAAATCAACACTGCCATTTTACTTTTGCCTAGTCCCTATTGCTCAGCTGCCAAGAAGCCAGACTTAGCTCATGTTAGCAGTCCCTCTCAACTCGGGACAGAATGAAGCCAGAAAGATTTCAGAAGATACAAAATTGCTTCAATAAAAATTTTTTTTCATTTCTTTTTTGTAAAGTGACAGCAGGACTGAGCACATCACATCTTCGTTAACATATTCTCCTGGTTAATTTCTCTATTTTCTTTGCACCTTGGTCCCACAGAGCTGTAGTCTTGAGCCTCAGCAACTCAAACACTCTTTTAGATAACCCTGGCAGACATGGGTACGTGGTCTATAAGTGACAATGGACACTTTGGGAGCTGCCTTTGCCTACAACATTAACAGTATTGGTGCACTTTGTTATGACAGTGATGTTTCACTGAGATAAACTGAAAAGACACAGAGATATTATTGATGTCTTCACTAAATTATCTGTATCGTGGTGTAAATATGTGATAATATATAAAAATCAAGGGAATTCCTTGGGACTGACATCAAAACTGAGCCCTTCTTAATTGTGGAAAGTGATTCTCTATCCTAGGGCTGTTGAACATCCTACAAGAGAATAATACAGAGAATTAGCAAAAGTCATGTAATTAATTGAAACATTCTTTTTGTTTATATAAGCATTTTCACTAAGGTTATTTTCAAGTACCTCCGTGTGAGGATGTGTAACTGATCAAGAAAATATGCTGTCCAGTACCTGATTCTGCAGTCATCTTTTGGGGAAGGTATTTTTACTCCTAGAAAACAGAAAGGATATTTACCTGAACCCTTATCTTTTTTATCCTTTTAGGTACATCAGTTTGCCTATTTAATATATTACATGTCTATAAACCCTGATTTTCCTGTGGATTTGAAAATACTTTTAGTTAAACATTTTCTAGAAATTTAAAACAGAAAAACATATTTAATGGAAGTGCAGCATGCCTGGCCTACAAAAACTCAGTATTAGTTTGGTACCTACACTTCTAGTTCAGAAAAATCTATGGAGGCTGTATTTTCTTTCATACTGTCTTCTACCTGTTTTCCTTTTGCTTCTACCTCTCATCTCCCATGGAGCATCATAATCTGCCTCTCAAAGTCAGCTTGTGATTCCTATCAGAAACCTACTGTACAGTGTTACAAATAAATGAAGATTAGATGTAGATTTTAGAGTCAAATTCTCAACCATTTTTTTATGCAACATGTAGTACTACTGGATCTAAAACGGATTAAACTGCAAAGGATACAGTTAAATATTTACATTGATTTAATTAAACTGGGATTACATTAATATCTGAAGCTGACTCCACATGACAATATTTATTAGTTTATCTATTAGTGGATTAAAAATTTCAGCTGCAAAAGATCAATCTGTTCACATTTACGCTCCTGCTTGTATTTATTAAGAACATTCTAAAAGAAAATTTAAATATGGCATCCTTCCATTTCTTTTTTAATGTCTCTCAGTAAAAAACCTTTGAGCAAGAAAGACTTTACTCTGCCTCAGCGTCCAGTAGCCTGAATGAAAATACAGTCATGTGAACAGACCAGACTCCTTTAAAAAAACATCCCAAATATCCATAAAGTGAGCAAACTGTTGCTGCCACTGAGAAGCAGCCTTTTCTATTCTATTGATCACACTAACTTAATAAAACAAATCTGTTCTCCTCCCACCCAACTTCTGCTCTTACCCTCAGTTTTTGAGCACATTACTCCTCTTTGCTCCAATATTCTTCATTTGCACGACAGTTCTCGACCTAGTTACACACTTTTCCTCACCCCCAACTCCTGCTGCAAGATTTCTTCCCCATCCCCATCTTCCCAAATGTCTTGTTAGCTCTTGCTTCTCACACTCTTTCTCCCCTTCCCTGAATTTCTTCTCCTTTCTCAGATTTGAGAGTTACAACTTTACTTGTATTTGAGCCAGGCTCCTTCTTCTTCTTCATCATGGTACTTGGCATTGTCGACTTCCACACAATGCCTATGCAAAATATTCTGCATATTGTTGGTAAAGTTTCACACTCCCTGCTGACCTGAACAGACCAGACTTAATCAGTTTGGAGCATGATATACATACACACACTCTTATAAGCTTGCAGTAAGCTGAGAGGTCAAATCTTTCAATACAGATACATCTAAGAATTTCACTGCAAAATTTTAAGCCAAATAATGAGTTTTACAAAACTTGTGACATAATGATTTTTTTGCGTATTACTACAAAGAAAGCAAACCAGATATCTTTGGCCCACATGGTTTTCCTTTCAAGCCTCATATATGCAGTCCAAAGTACAAAGACACTCAAATTTCATCTCCCCCAAACATAAATATTATGAGAACTTTTGCATAAAAGGAGCAAAACAATACGTTTCCCTTAACATCCTTCTTGTGAGTCATTGAGACATATTAAAAATATTCAGTCCAACTATACTTACAATTCTAGCAAGGTAAATTCACAATTAAGATTGCTTCAAGATTTTTAAGGTCTTACAAGCATTGCAGGAATCTAAATGTGTGGTAACCCAAATAAAGCAAATGAGGCACATATCCTGCAGGACCTGTAAAATATTGGCGAAATATTTGCATGTTACATGACATGCAATAGATTCTAAATAGTTTGATTTCTTCTCTTTCAGGCAGTATTATCAAATTGGCTGCTTCACATTATCCCAAAATAACTGAAATGTTCATTCATGGGAGAGTCTGTGGTGGGATTTTGTGAAAGTGTGCGCGCACTGTGTTTTTGCCAATTAATGCAAAGTGATGCATGGTCAGAAAAATGACACAGGATACACTGGGGAAGGACATGAATCAGAATCACGGTGGCAGCAGAATTAGCCTACTTACTAAAGTAGACTTCTTAACTATCAAGCTATGTATAAAGTCATAGTTAGTATCAAATATATATTGTTCATTGTATCAATTTATTCTGCTCGGTGATATAATAAACATACAACTTACATTTGTTAAACATAAAGCTGTATTTTAAAAAGTCGAATTGTTCAAGTGATACGACAAAACAAAAAAGCATTCTCAAAATAATTTTAAATTATATATGCTTATGTAGCATGAAAAAACCCCACTTGCTTTTAAAGCATTAATGGACTGCCAGACCAAACTCCACGTGCCAAGTCACAAGTTCATAAAGAATTCTCTTGAGTGTGTTTTGAAGCCTTCGCTGTGCATGTGAAAGGAGATCAGGTCCGAAAATCACGCACAAGAGTAAACTCCTTGTTACGAGACAGCCGGATCGCTTTTCCAGCGGCATTGATGAGTTGAGGGGTGGGGTCAGGCAGCAAAACACTTCCAGATCCGTACAAGGCACACAGTGTTCTGCTCCCAAAAAGGAAATATTAATTTCAGAGCACATTTTTGGAGTGCCATTCGGATGACACACATAAAGGCTTATCCTTGCATTTGCCCTGCTCCCAAGTTTGTTCTTTTCCAGTTGCGTTTTTTTTAAGAAAGAGGTTGAAGATGGGTTTCTGAGGAGAGGGGGGAGTTGCGCACGAAATAAATGGGTTAAAACTGCAAAGAAAAGAAGCATAGCTGGAAAAAAAAATGTACAGGGGTGCAGCAGGCAGATAATGCTTTAGTCCTGTATTATTTTAAGCTGTACTACTTTGACGCAGGTACTACAAGTGGTCTCGTTCTCCCCAAACATTTTACGGCTTTTTCCCATACACTTTGCTAGTGTCACTTCTGGCATCCATCCAGTGAGTCTCTTTGGCAAGTCAGCCTCCAGCAGCACCAGTTCCCCGCTCACACACACACGCCCAACACGGCTGATGTGAAACAAAGCAGGAGCAGCTGAAGGCAGAGAGGAGGCTGGCACCATACTTTCCAAAGGCTGTCACGAGTTCTGTGAGGATGAAATGCTTGTGAAACTCTGGTGTGCACCCAAGCACCAGGGAGTGCTCTAGAAACAGCTTTGGTCCCATCCCTTTGCTACCCCAGCAATTCGACTTAAGAAACCTCCCTTTATACAGGAATAAAGGTCAAGTAGAGGGGTAGAGTTTGCTTTATTCTGGGTGCTCTGCTTGCCAAGCAGTGTTTTTTGGGCAGCCAAGGACCTTGCCAGCCGGCTCTGATTCCCAAAAGCTGGCAGCAGATGTGCAGCCCCGCTGCCCACCCCGGCTGCTGGAGCTCCTCCTGAAAGGGGAGGCAGGGCCAGGTTGGACTCAAACCACAGAGGGAGGTGCTCATCCATTTATAGGTAAAATAGAAGGGCCTGGATTATATTAAGGATTAAGTTGTGCCTCAGGTAGGTGCTACAGAGATATTTTTCCACCCTGCAGCTGCCTCACTGTAATTCCCCCACATTCACCCTCCTGGGAGGCCCGAGGAGGCAGCCCTGTTCCCACGGTGTGGAGGGAGCACCGCTGGACGCCCGGGCATCAGCAGCAATGAAGTTTTGGGTGCTCCTTCTCCCAGTTTCCTCAGGATGGGGAATGGAGAGGGAGGTGTTGATCTCTCCGTTCTGCAGCCCCAGGACAGGATGGGATGGTGCGGACTTCAGGTTGGGTACCGGGGAAAAGCTCCTCGTGGAGAGGGTGGTCCGGGATGGGAATCACAAAATAATTAGGGTTGGGAGGGACCTCTGGAGACCATCCAGTCCCAACCCCCCCGCCAAGGCAGGGTCACATGGAGCAGGTGACACAGGAACGCATCCCCACAGGGACACTCCACGAGCTCCCCGGGCAAGCCTGTTCCAATGCTCCGCCACCCTCAGCGTGAAGTTCTTCCCCACGCTGAGGCGGGACTTGCCGTGTTTTAGTTCATGGCCCCGACTTTTTGTCCCGTCCCCGGGCACCACTGAGGAGGGCCCGGCGGGGCGCTGCCCCCGCTCCCGGGCGGAATGCCGGGCGGAATGCCGGGCGGGGCGGCCGCTGACGGCTGCGGAAAAGGCGTCACGGGAGGGCGGCCCGCGCTCCCCGCGGAGGAAGGACGGGCGGCAAGATGGCGGCGCCGGAGGAGCGGCTCGTGTCGGAGGGCGAAGGCGGCGCCCCGGGCTCGGCGCGGCTCTCCCCGGCCCCGCTCCCGGACTCCGCCGAGGCCCTGGCGCCCATGGAGCCGCCGCCGCAGAGCAACACGCTC
>VXBA01002282.1:399197-415413 GCA_013399895.1 Serilophus lunatus
CGGGGGGAGTTCGGCCCGCCCGGGGCGGCGGGAGCGGCCCCGGCCCCGGCCCCGACCGACCTCGCCGGGGGGATGGGGTGGGGTGGGATGGGGCTTCAACCCTTCCCCGGGCTCGGTGTGCGCCTCCGTGCACGCCTTCCTTAAGGGCTTTACTTGCTCCGTGCCTTTCGCCCTCTGCGAGAAAGCACTGGGCCGCTGGAGGCTTCCGGCTCGTAGTGGCTGCTTGGGCTGGGTAGTCTATTGTGTCTCGTGTGTGTTTATTTTTACGTACAGAGCTTAAGCCAAGAAGTGTAGGAGATGATGAGCCTGCTGCTCCAAGAGCCCTACCCTATCAGAAATAAACGCAGGGTAAAAAAAAAAGAAGATGTAAAAAAAAAAAAAAAAAAAAAAAAAAGCCTTGTACGCTTGAAAGGCTGCCTGCTTCTTGCAGTCGTAGTGGTAGAGCTAATGGAATGTGTTAGCTCTACCTCTGAATTTGGTAGTGACAAAAGGAAAGCGCAGCTGTCAGTGGTGAGATCAAGGTGTTTCAATATTTAACTGCCTGCTTAAGGAGCCTGTGAACGATGTCACGTTACAATGAGCCGAATCTCTTGTGAGCTTGTAAATGGAATAATAGTGAGGGAATTAACACACAGCTTATGTAACCCTCAGTAAACGTGCATGTACTCTACTGTTTCTATTTTAAGAACTCGATTAGCCCAAACTGGCTAATATTTCAAGCATGTTTCTACAGAAAATTAGGCTGCTTGTGTCCTGGATCAGCAATCTGGAGTGCTGCATTCTGACTGTAACTTCTAACCAAAAGCTCTTCAAGCAGAAAATCTGTTCTTATTCATAACTGCACCAAGTGCCCCAGTTCCTAAATATTTGTAGAACACGCTGTCAGCCCGCTGAAGACTTACTGCTTCTGCTGTGAGAGCAGGTAGTGGGTCTGTAAAAAGATGCAGTACTCTGAGAACTGTAGAACATCCTGAGTTGGAAGGGATCCACAAGGATCCTCCCAAGTCCAACCCTGCACAGGACAGCCCCAAGAATCTCGGGTGGTACTTACTGTTTGAATGAGGAGTTTCATGGTCTGGGAAAGGTGCAAACTCTCCCTCTCGTTTCATAAATGGTAGTGCCTTTGGGAGCTCTCCCCAGTCAATAGAAGGCCTTTTCTAGCACCAGGTTAGTGTTTGTAAGCAATGCTGTGCTGGCACTGAAGTTGAGAACAGGTAAGGGGGTGGTACGAGGGCTACACCAGGTGTTTGACTCTCAGTGGTGCTTAGGAAGCAAAATGTAATGCTTTTGTGCTTTCTTATCTAGCACCTCCAACCTTGTATTTCCAGAAGATGGCTGCCCCTGTCAGAAGTTTCAGAAATACACCTGACTGGATAAATACCAGCTCTGAAACATAGGTAGAACAATACTGGGAGTAAAATGAAGGAAACTATTCAGTTGGGCTTTCCCTGGGTTTAGTCTTTGAGGCAGTGACGACCAAGAAAATTAATCTCCATCGAATTCCTTAATGTTCCCTTAAGTACATGAGAAGGCATTTATTGTGAGCATTCTGAGAGTGTGAGAATTCTTCTTGTCTTTGTTAACCAGCAGTAATGCAAAGAATCAAAGCCCTTCTGCTTTGACCCCATAGCCTTGATCCAGCTGAGTCTTTCAGGTGGCTGTTCAGAACTGAAGGTCTTCTTTTGACAGTTCACTGAGAGGCAGCACTGGATGTTTTATGTAACTCCAGGTGCTGTTGGGCAGAGAGTTAAGGTAGCCTTTAAAAATAACAAAGCCTAGGCAAAAATTCATAATGAAATATCATTGCTTTCTGATTTTTAAAGGCATTGGGTAGCCTTGATAATGACTTGTATATTCCTGCTCTAAGGTCTGTCTTGCACAAATAGTAAATTTTTCTTTTCTGTGAGAACTGACTTGAGTTGCATATCAAAGATGAAGGAGTGTATCTTATAAGTAGTATTCTGCTAAAGATATGTTGCAGGATGACATTAATTGAATGACAGGGCTTAAATTGCTTAGGTCTCGTGCATATCAAAAATGGGCCCAAAAGCAGTTTCTTTAACCCCTTGGAATGTGGCATTCCATGGAATAAAACATTGTGAGGAAGGCAGGAATCCAGGACATAATTGACCTAAGCATGTAGACAGAAATTGTGGGTTCCCTACACTAATCACTCTGCTGCATTCTCTGGATGGCAGCATTGAAGCAAATGGATATCCTAATGTCTTATTTTGGATTGCCTTAGCTCACTGATCCATAAATAATAAAGGAAAAAAACTCAGTTGAATTGCTGTTGGATCTAGGCCGTCTACGAGACGACAGACTAAGGAGTGGATTAAAATGGAGATAGGAACATGTATTGTTTATGTAGAGCATTTTCTCTGCCCTGAGATCCAGAAGTCTTTCTCTGTCACCAAGGGATGAGGTAAAGAACATTTCCTGCCTGTGAGGATTGCCATGAGGCAGGGCAAGACCATGGGCCCCTCATTGTGCAGAGAAGGTCGTGCTTTCCTGAGCATAAAGCTTTCTGCTGTTGCTGGTGTTACTGCTTTTGGAAGCATAAATGAAGGCCCTCCTGGTTCAGCAGTGAAGGAGATCTAAAGTAACAGAGACTAAACAATAGGTATTCAGAGTGCAGTCTTGTCTGTAATGATGTAAAGCTGGAGTTCTCAAACTCTTGTTCAGAAAAAGTGAATGAGAGGAAAAGCATTTTGCTTTCAGCCCTTCTGAGTATTTACTTCATCTGCTTCCTCTGATAGTCATCATACGAGAAACACAGAAAACCCAGAAGGTCCTTATGTCTGAAGCTGTGAGGTCCTGGACAAGCTGTGCATGCTGATATGGAAACTAGCTGTCTTCCAGCTTCTGAAGGCTCCTTTTCCTGGGGTATTTTTAGTGACTTACAGAAATTTTTACCTCGGTGGGGTAATAATGAAATTCTTACATTCCAGTTCCTTTTTCAGTCACATGTCTGAGCTTGGAAGGGCACTCTTTCCTGGGTTATGACTATAGCAAGTGTGATTAAAACCTGACAATCCACAGCCTCCTTCCATGAGCCACACTCTGAGGTGAAGGTTATCTTGGATTCTGACACATCAGAAAGTGGCTTAGAGTCTGCAGTGAACCCGTGTTAATTTTGTGCACACCACAAATGAGGAGAGAGAGCCTTTGAACAGCATGGCTTTAATATTCCCAGTTTCAGTCAGTCTGTATGTACAGGCATTTCTATTTTAAATCTTCTCGCTGAAGTCATCAACATTCTGCTACTTACTTTACCCTAGAAAGGCATGTTATGAAATGTGGTGTCTGTGTAGCCTCTGAGAGAAAGAACATATAGTCAATCTAAGTACCTGAGGATATTTCATAACTCTTTTGGAACCGGTTTTCTAATAGTGAAGCTTGGGAGAAATAAGACATACGTGAAGAAACAGAAGCTAGTAGATTGTATTATTTTAATTTGTTTACAACTGAAGTGGAAAATTAGTTCACAGAATCATAGAAAGCTGTTACTGCGTGTAAGTCAGCATGTGAAGGAGCAACATCTTGTTCTGCTTTTCACGTGGACTTGGAATAACTTCCTAACCCTGAAATTGGAACACAGAGGTGGTTGGACTCGGCGTTTGGGGAGACTGAGGCTGCGGGAGTGTCACCAGAGAGGAAGGTCCTTCCTGCCACCAGATGTCAGTGTGCACAGCTGCTCTCTGCATCTGTAGCCAGTCGTGTCTCGAGGGTTTTTTATTCTTGTGCTGAATAACTGCAGAGCTGACGTAGCCCTAGTGCAGGTACTAGTTCCTAGTTCAGGGCCTTGGTAGTGTTAGAACTGCAAGAAAGCTGAAAAACAGGGTCAGGTCTGTGCACTCCTAACATAGCCACAATAGTGCTCTGGGAAAAGAAGTTCCTCCTTGCTGTAGCTGAAGGAGTTGGAGGATTACTCCTTATACCCAGGAGATGCTTTAAGTGGACCAGTGGATGTGGGGCAGAGTGTGCAGAGATTGTGCTTCTATAGTGCCTGTGTCTGATCCTTCTCCTTTGCTGACGAGGAACATCTGATTCCGTGGAGCACAGACAGATCCACAGCATTTGCTTAATGGTCTGTTTGAAATGGTCAGTTCTCACAGATCTTAAACTAGCCGTGACTAGAGGAAGACTCTCAGAAAGCAGAACTTCTTTGTGCAGGGCCTTCTGTATAAGCAATAATTTATAATATATTCGTAATTGCAGGTTTTTTGGGAGAAATGAGAATATTTTTCCTCAAGGTATAAGCTTACATAGGCTTAAAAGTTATGAGTAGTGTGTGGAGGAAAGGAGTGTTTATTTAAATAAAGAAAAAGCCAATTCATTGGAAAGTGGGGTCATAGTGGAAGTTGTGCAGTTTAGTACCTAAAAAAAACAAAATCAAAAGAATGTGAAAGAACAGTTGGCTCACTAAGCTCTTGCATCTGCAGAACTGAATTGCAATTGCTTTAAACTTTTGTATGAGTTGGCTTCATCCTGTAACTGGTAACTTTGTGAAGGTTTAACTTTAGCAGTTTATTTTGTCTTTTGCAGCTGTTAGTGTCCTTTCTGCTTAAGTCTGTGGGGAAAAAAAACCCATGAGACTATTGATATCCAACAAAGCAGATAAAGAAATCTGTTAAACAGAGTAAAAAAAGAATTTTTTTATACAAAAAGGAATCTTGTTTCATGTACACTGTGTTCCCTGCATTTTTAAAGTTAATTGTGGCTGGCTTCAAAAACATAAGCCATAAACACTGGAAGAAAACTCATGATTTCTTGGCTTTAAAGGCTTCTTTTTTGAAGCTACAAAATATTAACTCAATCTACCAGGACCCCTCTGGAGACTGAGCTAAAAGCCAGACATAGGCATTAAAGCCATTCCATTAAAACCAGAGGAACTTGTGTCTGCTTATATATGGGTGGCATTCAGCCTCCTGCCTCGTTAGGCAATGCCAGGAGATTAATTTGTGAACTGTGTGGAATATAGCTGCTCCTTTTTGGAGTGTCATCATCATTGTTAGACATGGTGAGGCCTTAATCGCATCTGCAGGTTTTCCTTGTTGAAATGGAGCAAAAAACAGTGAGAGAATCTTTTACTACCTGGCAAGTACGGATAAGATAATAGTAAAAGTGACTTGTGCCTTAACTGAGCCTTAAGATTTCTCTTTACTTAAATACAGGTTTGTAAACGAATGGATTTGGTTTGCCAGAGAATGTTAAATCAGGGATTTCTGAAAGTGGAAAGATACCACAACTTGTGTCAAAAACAAGTTAAAGCTCAACTTCCAAGGTATGTACCAGTTAAAACTGTTTAATTTTGTTAGATTCTTCTAAGCAGATTATTGAAAAGGAATTTCTTGTTGGTTGATTCTGCTTATGTATCTTGAAAATTTGAGTCACATTTGGTTTTATTTCACTTTTTTCCAAAAGCAACTTGAACCTATGATTTAATTACAGAATAATGATGTGGAAAGTGTCTCTGACATTTCAAGCAGAGAAGAGTGGGTTCTGTATTACTCAACTCTTCTGACAAATCAAGCAAGGACTCCTAAGAATGAATAAATGCCATTCCTTTCCACAAGCAACTGCCTTCATTGATGATTTATCAAAGACTGCTTAAAAAAACACCAGGGTTTTTGGGTGACAAAGATTAAACAGGAGCAAGGAAGAAGGGTTTGACATGTGAGCATTGCTGGTAGTTAGTTTCTCACTAAAGCAATGTGTTTCCTCCTCTTTTCCAGTGAATAAGTGCAGCTGCCACTGTGCCCTATCAGATTTCCCAGGCAGAGTGAAGAAACTAAATGCTGCTTTCCATAGAGGTCCTGTGTCAGAGGAGCTTGTATCTCAATCTAAAATTTGTATTGAGCCCTACTAATATATTAAATTTATTATATCCATTCCATTGAAATATTGACCATAGGAATAAGGGGGATAAAAATGTTCACCCTGACTCGGTGTTTACTTCTAGTTAGTACTGAAAGCTTGTTCTTAAATAGCCCTAAATTCCATATAGTGTTTATGGCTCACATGAGCTGTAGTAATTATTTAGAGAACAAATTTTGTCTAAGAAATTGAAGTATGCTATTACTAGCTGGTTCTCAATCTGTATCTCTTATTCCCACGAAGACAAATGTTAGTGGCTACAATTCCAAACCTCAGAAGAGTTTGAAGGGTGAAGTTAGCTTGAGCAAATTAAGCTGCAGTTGGATTTTTGTTGGCTCCTGGTGTCACCTGGTGGTCTGTATTGCAGACGGGAGTCAGAAAGGAGGAATCATTCCCTCGCTCGCCACGCCGACATCCTCGCTGCTGTGGAAACCAGGCTCTCCCTCTTAAACATGACTTTCATGAAGTATGTGGACTCCAATCTCTGCTGCTTCATACCTGGAAAGGTAAAATGTAGACTATATTATGTGAATGTCTATGTTTAAAAAACAGGAAGCTGGGGCAAATAGACATACACAGTGTATATATCAGTATATGCGTATGTAAAAACCATGTGTTTCAGGTACTTGTAAACAATACTCTGTTTTACCAGGCAAGCTGAAATAAAGGAACCAGATTAGATTTAATTATTAATTATTTTAAATTTGATCTCCTTTTGCCTGTTAGATTCTCTCTTAATTCTAGGGATTGACTTATGGCATACACATCCTGTACAACCTTTTAGAAAAAACACGTGATCCAGGCTACCAGAAGATGTGATTTAGACTAGGGGGTAACACTACTCAGTCAGGAAGATATTGGACACCTTTCTTAAGGGTTTGAGTACCTCAGATTAATTGAATAAAGATATTTAGTATGTGGAAACACTGTTGTGTATTACAGTGGATGGTGTATTTTTGTACAGCAGGTGGAATTGGTTTCAAGTGTAAAGTGTTAAATGTGAATATTACTGAACAATTCTGGTGTTCAGTACCCCAGCATTAAATATAAACTATACAAGTGAGATGTACATTGGAGATCCCACTGTTTTATAAGATATGAAAACAACAGTGCACAGGGGAATTGGCAAAGTCATGGTCAGAGGAAGACTGGTACAGCTCAGGGATGAATGAAAGGAGGTCAGTGAACATAAGCCTGGTGCTCTATTCAGTGATTTTTCCACGTAGGGTTTGGATATGTTGGTACTACTTTCTCATGGGCAGATCACTGAATTGCACTGGGATGAATGGAAAAGTTTTCTGTTGGATTCAGGGATGGAATGCAGGCATTTATGCATTCAGTGTGGTAGAGTAGGCTGTGGGCATGTATTTTTGTCTGGAAGAGGTAGCTGATTCTCTACACTCTTGTGGACTTGCTATTTAATTTTAAAGTAAATAACTATAGAGTAATATTCTTATTTGACTTTACATTGTATTTCTATATATACTGTGTATTTTAAAAAAATAATATAACGAAGCCAAATGAACTTAAGTCCTTGACACTCACCTAGTAAATTAAATACTTAAAAGAAATGTTGCCTTATTGTTTTGAAGAGTAGATAGAAAGGCATTACTCACTTTAGACCTGGAGCATGCAGGCATTGGACAAGTGAGCTACTCAGCAATTTTCCTCATGGCCACTGACTTGTAAGGACCTTGATTGTTTTTTGATATAACTGCTAAAAAGTTGGGGTTTTTTTAACTTTTTTACTTAGTGTATGAATTCACTAGTACTGTTTCTTTCTTGGGACAGTTACCAATTCAGAGACTAATATTTTGGTCAATCAAATTCAAGGCTCAGTGTTCCCTTGCAGTCTGTGGTTTCCCTTGCACCTACTTGGCTTCCCTCAGGAAATTTCACCACAGAACTGCCAGGAAGGGAATTTATGTTAGAATATGGGAATCCTGGTTGGAGGTTTGGTGTTCTGTGAGTGTTCCTGGTGATAGCAGAGCCCTGCTGCAAGGTTTTGTATTGAGGATGTTGGTGCTAACAGGATGTAATGTGGGGGAAGTTAGAGAAGTCTTTCATAAGTTTGTTGCTTGATGAGAACCATTAGTCTTGTCCAGCTTTTGCAACTTTTTAGCTTCCTTTATCAAAACACAGGTCCTTACAATCTGTGTTCTTCAGGAGACTCTTATCCTGGGAGAAATACCTGTGTAGTTTCGGCTGAGAGACCAGCACTGTCTTGACCAGCCTCAGACTGTAATTCATAGTTTAGTGCTGCACCTTTCACCTCTCTTTATCTCTCTGAACCAAATGGCTTGTTTACCAACCCTGTTAAGAGAATTATGTTCTCTGTCAGTCGTGGATTGATGTTGTATAAATTAATATCTTTTAAACCTAATCTGAATTTGCACTATTTTGGGTGTATACAGGTGGACTGAGGTAAATATTTACAGCTCTTCAGACTGACACAGTGCTAATCTTGCTGCTCCAGTTACGTGTTTCATAACTGGCTGGGGTAGTGACTGCTCTGCATCAGGGCTTAGAGTATCTTGCTTCAGGTTTACTAGAAGGAAATTATTATGCTCTGCTGAGTATAGATTATGTAACTTAGAAGTCAAGCATGGCTGTAGAAAACCAAAATTTTGCATAATGAGCACTAATTCATGAGTTTGAAGAGAGCTGTTGTGATGGATTGAGTGAACAGCTTCTCTGGTGTATCATGAACAGCACTTCATTTCAGAAGGCTGATCCAGAACTAAAGCACACAGAGGTATGGAACTGTTACGTGGTAAAAGCCCCTGAATATGCCAGAATTTTTAGAATGAACTGAAATAATCTTGCCTTTCTCAGAAAATCCTAATGCTTCTTAAATGTTTTAGGTAATAGATGAAATTTATCGAGTTCTGAGATATGTAAACTCTACAAGAGCTCCTCAGAGAGCTCATGAAGTTCTTCAAGAACTAAGGGACATTTCCTCCATGGCTATGGAATATTTTGATGAGAAGATTGTTCCAATACTGAAAAGAAAGATGCCTGGGTCAGATGTATCGGGACGTCTGATAGGAACTGCCCCAGGTATTAATTCCGACCTATAGTTAAGTTGTATTTAGTTTTTCTGTAAAAATTCACAGCACTGTATGTTTCTAAAGCTCCTCTCCCTGAAATGTGAGCTCTGTTACGCAAATATTGATGATACTTGTTTCTTGAGAATGCTAACTGAAATTCGTCTGCTTTGTAATTTAAGGAGCCTTTGTATTACCAAAAGAACAGTCACTTGAATATATGTTAGAATTATGTGTGTGTTCCTTAAACAGATGCTTTTGTGCCACCAATGAATGAGACTTTATCATTGCATTGGGTTGAAATGAAAACTCGATGCCTTTTATTTTTAGGATAATCAGCAAATGAATTTGCCTAAGCAGTTGTGGTACATAGAGAGCTAGAACATATGTGCTTTTTTACTTTCCTGGTGCACTATTGGATACACTAACAAGCAAAGTACTTACAGGTGATAGTGCAAAGGCAATTTAAATGACAGTCTGTAAATAAGCAATTAAACTGGACTCTGTCACACTTTCCAGAACTTTTGTGAACCAAAGTCTAAGGTAGATGCCTTAATGGCCAAAGGCAAAAGGCTGGTAAAAATATAGAGATTTTCCTGTGCAGAACATCTTCACACTTTAGGAGCTGTGAAATTACCTCCCTTGAAGGATAGCTTAATAAAAATTGGGGAAAAAAAATGACATCTTAAACAAAAATGATAGGCCTCACTGCAGGAGATGCTTGTTGTTTCATGTATATCCTGTCCATCCTTTTAGCTCTGTGTGTGCCACCTCTTAATTATATCCTGCTAATTATACTTTCATTTTTTTTAATTATGTGTTTTTTTTAATTATATATGTCTTTATTTTTTTTAATTATATATGTGTTAATATATCCTGAGTCTCTCAGTTGAGGAACCAACCATCAGTGATGTCAGTTGGCTTTTCAAGGCCAAGGCTTTATGGTGCATTAGACGGACTGACTTCTTGTTGCGGGAGGAGCACAACCTCTCCAGGGGCAGCCCCTGGGTGCCATGGGATGGTAGCTGTGCTGGCATCCTGATGGACAAAAAGGGGGAAAAGGAGGATGACTGTTCTAGGCTGTTCCAGGCTGTTATGTCTGTATAGCACTTAAAAGTTGCACCTTGCTTGCACAGCATTGCTAGAAGAGTAAAATGGCAGAAAAAGTGATAGATGTCTTTTATGGCAGAAAAAGTGAAAGAAATTATACAGTAGCTTTTAGTCTCCTTGATTTGCAGGAACTTTATTAGAATCAACAGTTCCGAGCTCAGATTCCAGTATGGTTTTAGTACTTAGGAAGAGTGATTCTAAAGAAGCATGGAAAGTAAATTCCTTTCTTCTAAAATGTAAGTTAAACTGAAATACCTTGTTAAGCCCCAAACTACAAAATTTTAGAACTGCTGTCTGCAACTAAGACAGCAGAATTTTGCTGTTCTAATGAAAGATATTTATTTAATATAACTGTTCTGTATTAAGTAATTTATAGACATGTGAGTTTTTGATTGTCATCAGTGTCACAGATGTTAACGTAATATCTCTGCAATTTTTGATACAGCAAAAGGAGGGGGGGGCTTATGTACAGGAAATGAATGATGAGATATTTTCCAAACTACTGAAAAGCTATAAGTGTTTTAAATTAAACTAGTTGTGTTTTGAGATTACCACATGTTCTTGTTAGGCACTTCAGTGTCTGCAAACAATCTGCTTAAATGTTTGCATAACTTGCCACCGGCACGTTTGGGGAGTAGGGATGAGCAAAATGTGAAAACTGGGACACCATTTGTACCTCTTAAGTTTTAAAGGATTAATCCCAGTTCTCTCTGAAGTTCCAGGGCCTTCTGCAGCACTGACGACCATGCAGCTGTTCTCCAAGCAGAGCCCTTCGAGGCAGGAAGTCACCAAACTCCAGCAGCAGGTCAAAGCCAACGGCACGGGCTTGACGGCGCTAAAGCGGGAGATCTCGGAGCTTCGCATCAAGGTGCAGGAGCAGCAGAAGCAGCTCCAGGATCAAGACCAGAAACTGCTTGAGCAAACCCAAATCATAGGTGAACAGAACGCCCGGCTGGCCGAGCTGGAGCGCAAGCTGCGGGAGGTGATGGAGAGCACAGTAGGAAACTCCTCGGGCTCTGGCTCAAACGAACAGTCTCCTAGAAAACGGAGGAAGGCGGTTGATTCCACAGACTGTCCTAGGAAATCCAAACGCCTTCGGAGCAGGAAATAACCTGGGAGTAAATGACACCCCCGAGGAGGATACACTGCTCTAGTAGCCCAAGCAGGTCTGCTTGTTGGATACTGTGACCAGCTTCATGGTGTCACTTAGGCTGCTGGCTCTTCAAAACACCTCTTAGACTCGAACAGAGATTTTCTTTCATTGACTTTTCCCCTGCTTTCTGTATGGGTGGGCCTAATGCACAGAATCTTTAATATTTGCAATAGTTACATACTAACCAGACCTGCTCTGTTATGTTTTGAAGGGTTAACCTTTTTTTTCTGTGCAAATGTGTTTAAAGTAAACTTATTTGTGTTTATGCATATGTTCACAAAAAAATCTTAAATAAATTGTCTTAACTGACTAAAAAGTTAAGCGTAAAAACAGATGTCCTGTTCACTTGAAGGAAAGATCCGCTTTCAACATCTTGCTTTTGAGAACTTGACCTTTTTTGTTACAAGTGACCTTGTCTGGAATGTCTGAAAAGTAGCTAATACTTTTTGGGGTTCTCTGTAATGAGTAAAACTGACTTCTTGAGCTACAGTATTGGCTATATATTTTTGTAAACTTACAAGGAAGGGCCTTCTATCCAGTCTTCACATGCACACACCCTGGTTCTAGGTCTTGGGAGCCATATTCTGCTTTTGCATGGATAGATGCATGTACAGCTTAGTCAGCCTGCCAAAAGCACTTGCCTGAAATTGTTCCAAACTCTGGGAGAGAGCACAGAGACCTGTAAAGCAATTTCCTTGTTCCTCAGCCACAACTTTGCATCTGCTTCCAGCACAGCTGCTGTGTTACATTGAGGGGGTGAGTGGCAGGAGTGCTTGAACCCAGGCTGTATCTGCCCTCTGCCAGAGCTGGAGAGTTGGGAAGCTGCCTTGAGACCAACATCCAACACATTGTCCCTACAAATCACCAAGCTCAGGGGACATCGTTGGAGTGAAATTCTGTATTATGGGAAAACCAAAACTATTTTCTGTGTCTGTGTTGAGGTTGAGGTGGAAATTTCTCTGTAACACTGATGACAGTATTCTAAGATTTCCGTATCCTAAAAGGTAAATCACTTCAGAAAAAGCTTTAATTTCTTTTGCACTTCTGTTTTGAGCTTGTAACTGGAAAAGCATGTCTTACACTGTTCAGTCTCTCTGGTCACTTTAACCACCTCAGAGTTGTGTACAGTGATTATTCCCAACCCCCCCCATCTGTATATTTTTGGAACATTATACAAATACCATTGTCCTTGGGTTTGTTTTAATGTACTAAACTATGTAGCTTTATCATTTGACTTATGTTTTCTTTTTTTTTTTTTTAACCAGCTGGTTCTTTGGGTTTAGGTGGTTCTGAATTCAACTTGGGATGGCACTGAAAATGCAACTGCTGCATTTGTAGCTGTTCACAATCTCAGTACTTTGGGTTAAAGGGCAAATTTCTCTTCCATTTTTTATGGCTGTCAGCAAAACATAGAGGCTGTATTTACAGCACCAAACAAGTAAATCAGAAATTGTCTGGTCGAGTGTTACATAATCCCAGAAAATGGATTTTGTTCCTGACATTTCAGCCACAGTTTTCATTTCTAAAACATATTAACTCATGCCAGGAGTAACATTGCAAATGCCTAATATTTGGCAGATATTCAGTGTGCAAATAAACTTTTTGAATAGTTTGAGTCTTTTTTTAAAAAAGGCTTTTTTTTTTTTTAAGCGTCAAGGACATGATAAAAGGATGTCTGAGGGAAGACTTAAATGGTTAAAAGAGCATTCCCTGGTACTGGTTTTCTACAGCTCAGGTTTTTTTTTACTGTTAAGAATCTCTCTGAGATAAATACCTGCTTTTCAGATGAAAAATACTGGCAAATACTTTATCCCTTCAAAGATAATTTTGAGTCAAAGGGTCAGCATGCTAGTGATGATTACTATGTGGTACAAATTCATTTAATGATTATTCATGATGAAGAATTCCTGTAACGACTAATGACTGGCTATTTGTGGTGAAATACTTCCAAACAAGTACACACATGTGATTTACATTTACTGAAAAAGTTTATTCACACATCTCTGAGTACCTTTCACTTTAATTTCTTCTTTAATTTCTAGAACATGCAAACAATTTCCTCCTTCCCCCCTTCACAGTATACAAGCAGTCTCAGGTTACTGGAGCAGCATTTCTTTGTGTGTTGGGGAATCTCTGGCTGTGTGTAAACTGAGCTGAGAAGAACAACAGCCCATTGTGTGAAATGTTCCCTGTGAAAATGCCAAGTGCCAGCTTGGAACCTTCAACTTAAGGAAGTGTCATGTGCTCCAGCTCTGCAGGTGCATCCTGGCTATCCCTGTGCTGGTGAGTGCAGGAAAATGGGATGAGCCCCACGGATCATAAGGAGTACAGGGGATGGTTACGAGAAATGCTACGACAAAGGCACAGCAGTATCTTGTATTTCACTTCCCAGAAAGGGAGGCAGCAGGTGGCTCTTTTTCTGGAATATATACCCGTTGCACAGAGGGAGTGTAGAAAACAATGAAGTAATAATTTGGAGAAAATAAATGGAGCATTCATTTCTGACACCATACTGTCCCTTATTAAATAGAAATTATGCGTTTGAAATACATGAACAAGCTGAAAAGTGGCCTGAAGTAACATTACATCAGTTTTCACTGTGCATGTCCATGCACATTTATTTGCAGGAGTTGGTGTAGGAACCTTGAGAAGTGCAGTGTTGGTAGTGATTATTGATTGTACAAACTGTCCAAGGGAGAGCCCCAAACCAGTGACACTTAGAGGTAGTTTAGTTACAAAGGTACATGAAAATGGTTTCATTTGCAGCCACTGCTCAGTATTAGTCCTGGTATCAAGGGCTGAAACCAAACAGCTCCAGGTTGGTGGAGAAAGCAATAAAGTGTCTTTTAGAGTTGGATTCTTAAAATAACTTGAAAATACTGAGTCCAGTTCTCCTGCTTTTCTAAAAATAGCAGCTTGCCTTGAAAGCTTTTTGTTTTTGTCATAGGATTGGGGATTCTTTTACGAATTTGTGTGTCTAGTGAATACAGTGAGAATGGGATCAGAAGATACCACAGGGCTGCTTTTTTGAGGGAAAAGCTGTTTGCAAACGGGTCTTGCTTCCCAATTTCAACAGCTTGTGTGTAAGGACAGTATTCAAACACCCTCCAAAACAAGGCTAGCGGATGTCCCAGCTGGAAGCACTGAAGGAAGAACGATTGCCTGCTCAACAGATAAATTTCACACATTAAAGAACAGATAGAAACGAACAACTTCTTCAGTTCCTGATACCTGCTCAGCACTACACATTAATCACTGAAGTTCATTGATGTAACAAGGCTGCCTGCACATCATTTCTTAATGTAAAAGATGGAATTGCACAGCAACTTAGGTGCTCTTACCGAGATCTTTTAATTGTGTTTGTTAATTGTGGGCAGCACTAAGATTAAGGAATTGTCAACATCAAGAGCCTCTTCTAAACAGGATATAATTGAATGTACCTTGAGACAGGAGAGGGCTCCCTGATTTCTTGCTGTTCCTGATGGTTTCAAGAAGGTAACTGGCAAGCTACGAGGATAGATTGTTATTTCATTCCTGAGTAAATTCAGTTTGGACTATTTTAGAGCAAGATGCTGCAAATTGCGAACTGATATTCTTCAGTTGCATTTCTGAGCTGCTTTCCACCAGCTCCTTGTCCATGTGCTCTCCTCTCTTGCTCTTGTCCTTTCTGGACCTTACCATCCCTGTAAGACAGGGCTGGCTTTGGTTTACATGCAGCTGAACGTGCTAGGATTTTTGTTCTAAGATTCGTGCCAGCTGAAGGCACACTAGGTCCTGGATCCCTTTGTCTTGGGGAAGGAAAACGTCAGACACACAAAACCTGTTAGCTTGCTGAATACCTGATAAACTTGGATCTGTTACATGGACTGCTCAAACCAGAGAGACTCTGATTAAATAGGAAAGACTCTTTGCTCTGCAGTACCCTTGGGCAATTCAATTGTCCAAAACTTTCCCACTCGATGTTTTTCTTAATTGTTTTAGCCTCGTTTAGCTGGCGTCGTCTGCTTAATTGCACTTTGGGAAGTGCTGGGCTCGGTGTTGAGGGAGCCCTTGTGGTCTGGCAGCTCTGCCCGCAGCGCCTCCGCCGCGCTCCTGCTTTGTTGTGAAACGGTCACCGACCAGAAAAGTAAACCTTGCAAGGTCACAGGGCCTCGATGAGATCTGAACATCTGCTTCGCACCAGCCCTCGCAGGGCCTGCAAACTTCACACCGTGTCGCTGCGGGAGGAGGGAATAGCTGCGCGCCAAGATTTCCACCTCGCTCCACCTTGCCCCAACGTCTTCCCCTTCCGATTCCCATCCTAAATGTGCAGAGATTAAAAAACGCGTGCGGACAAAGCCGTTCACAAAGGTGTTAACGTTTCACGGGTCCTTTGCTTTGATGGTGACTTAGATTGCAAACATCTCCAAGCAGGGATCGCATTTCACCTGTTGCACGTGTTGGCAGCCAGTATTCCTTTGTCTTTTTTATTTATTATGACTAATCAATTTTAAATGACGCTTTATAAACCTTGGGATACTAACGTCACGTTAACAGATAAGGTATAAATGTACTTTGTGAAAACTTCCTCTGTTGTTGTTATCACTATCACTGAAGTTAGATTGAGTGGATTCTTGAGTAACTGATTTAGGTTATTTTGAGTGGACAAGTAAAATTCCAAGCAAGCAGTCATTCCACTTCTGTATTAAGAAGTCTTTGTAACTGAACTGCCCACAGTCAACACCGCCTGAGAAACGCACGCAGGGACACATTAAATGGAGGTTGCCACAGGAGTTCTTAAAATAATTTGCCACAAGAAAGGGAAGAGAACAGAGGCCGTGGCACGGGCGGTTTGGAGCCGCAGTTAAATACCTCTAGGCAGGGATTTTAGTGCCTTTAACCGCGGGAGTTACGCATTTCGGGGGCATTTTTCGGGGCCCCCGCCCGGGCTGAGGGGGAGCGGCCTGAGGCGGGAGCGCGCGCCGCCACCAGGGGGCGCCCGCGCGGCGGGAGCGCGCCCGGCGGCGGCCAATGGGCGGCCGGGACG